>OZ012738.1:441346854-441354354 GCA_963859935.3 Lathyrus sativus | reverse complement strand
TCTAACAAACAGAATTGTACTTCTCAGTGATTGCAGTAATCTCTTTCAATGCCAAGCTGAATTGTACTTCACTTGTTCAGGTCCTTTTTCGAGGAGAATAGCTAAGCATAACAAAGCACTTGATTCTATCAAGCTACGACATATCGCAGAGTTATCCTTTGCTAAACACATAAGAGCTTTCACTGCCATTGCTTTCATGTTAGCCTTACTCTCAGCACCTTCCTCAGTCGGATCTGAGACACGAGGAGCCATGAAACATCGCCGACCGAGTTTTCAAGACAAGAAGGCTGAATGCGGCGGTTGGTATTGTGTTGAAAACGCGCTTCATACTGTTGACTTTGCATTTGGTGACTAACGTTAGTGATTTTTTAGGACTTGTTTGGGGTTTTTTTTAGTGTGGACCGGTTGTAAGATTTAAATTCATTATCAAATTTAAATTTATTTAAAATATTAAAATATAATTAAATGGTTGCTAGTCTATTTAATTATATATAGTTGGTTATTCAAACATATTTTATTTTTAGATTTGGTTATTATATCAAAAATCTAAATATTATAATTCAATCATAATTTTTTTTGAATAAAATTTTAAATTTTTTAAGAAATAAATTATTCTTTTTTTCAAAAAAAAATATATTTAAAAAAAATATATATTTAAACAAAAAAATTAATAAAAATTAATTTTAAAAAAATTACTTTTTGTGAAAAAAAATTAAATGTTTCAAAATCTTTTTTTTAATTTTTTCAAAAAATATTTAATTTTTGTGGAAAAAAATTAATTTTTTGAAAAAAAAAATATTTTCGAATAAAATATAATTGTTTTTGAAAAAAATAATTTTTGTGAAAAATAATTAATTGGTTATGGTTTGGTTTCTAAAAATAACCAACCATGCACACCTCCTAGTGTCTCCGATGATGCAACGTGTTGGTCGTTAGTGTAAAATGGAGCTTTGGTTGCTGCTTGTCGGAGACATGAAGCGAGTTTTTCTGCTTTGGATTTGTTTACTAAACATTCTTGATAACAGTTGTTTCACTAAATTTTTCGTTGTTGTGTTTTTCTTTGAAAACCCAATTGATTTGAAATTTTGGAACTCATCTTTTTATTAATAGGCAATGAAATTCACACAAGTGCATAAGGGGTACTCAAAACCCTTGCAAAAGAGTCCGGCGGAAAATTACTTTCGCTTTAAACAACTTACCGGAAAAATAAACCAGTCATAAAAAAACAAGAATTGTACTGACAAACCTCTAAACAAAACCATCTCCAAGAAAGAAATTTAATCAAATATAACGAGTTTTCGACGTCAAATCCCAAACTATTAAAAATAACATCATTTCTTCCCCTCTATAAAACCCACACAACATACGACCAAATGACGGTTCCACAATCCCTGTCAACCGTCGTACGCAGCAAACTGACAAAGAAAATAAAAGAATCTGCATAACTGTTGAATCTCCCCAACTCAATTCCAATTCACTTCTCCACTCCCTTCCACACATTAAGAGCAATAACGCAATCCATGAAAAGATGAAGAATATTTTCATCTAAGTATCTGCACATAGCAAAAATCAGACCGTTACCTCCAACGAAAATTCCTTTCTTCGCCAACTGATCCTTTATCGCAATTCTGCCCAAGAAAAGTCTCCAAGAAAACAACTGAATTTTGGATTGAATTTTAGAACTCCATAAAAACCACAACACTGTAGCCACTACTTCTTCTTCGACGAGTGACTAATGGTTGGCATGATAGAGCAAGGTGTAACACCCCCTTCTATACCCCCAAATAAACAATAAATCGCTTAAGCACCTAATAAACTTTCATCAGAGTATAATTGAAAATATGGTATAAAACATACAACACCTGCTCAATAGAGATATGCAACAGTGGGGTAACTTCACCAGAGGAACTTAGTCCTTACACCCACATCTCAATATTTAGAATTAAAAGCAGAAAATCTAACATTGAATCATTTTAAACATGTAATCACATAAATACATATTATCTAGTTTGATTCACCACATCATTCATGTTTACATAAACATTTGTCAACAGATACATATACAAATGTATCCCAAAAGAATACTATACAATCCTAACTACCCGGTGCTACATATCAGAGCTAACCGACCAAAAGAATGAAGCTATACTTCACAAAAGACCTCCAGCAAACCTAATCTGCAATGCCTCATAGAGTATTATAAAACAGCAGAAGGGTGAGAAACATTATTATAATAATCAATGCATATATATATATATATATATATAATATATATATATATATATATATATATATATATATATATATATATATATATATATATATATATATATATATATATATATATATATATATATATATATATATATATATATATATATATATATATATATATATATATATATATATATATATATATATATATATATATATACACACACACACACACACACACACACACACACACACACACACACACACACACACACAAGCATATAATACACATATTCCACATTTCTCACCATAATTCATTATCATCATCATATACATCACAATATATGTATAAACAAACATGGATAATCACCAAACATGCTTCATCATGCACACATCCCTAATCCTCAATTCAACAATTCATACACAAGCATACTTTCATATAGCAATGATATCTATGCCTTGTGACTCATATAAAACTCATCAATTCTCACCAATCCCTATTTGGGATTATGGGTACATCGTTTATGCCCCACCAGAAACAACATCTCAGTTATTCTACCCCGGTGATTATTCCACTAGGAACGACATCTTAGTTATTCTACCCCAGTGTATACGACCATGTCACTCTACCTCACTAGGAACAACATTTGTCATTCTACTCCAGTGATTACTCCACTAGGAACAACATCTTGTTACTAGGAACAACATCTTGTTATTCTACCCCAGTGATTACTCCACTAGGAACAACATCTTGTTATTCTACCCCAGTGATTAAGCGCCTTACACATATACATATTTTCATATATTCACACAACATTTATCAAGCAATGCACACATATTCACTAACATGTTCCCATGCATTCTTCACATACAGTCACATACAATTGATATGCATTCCCAGCAATTATGCCAAACGGCAACCGAACGCTCTAATTATTTAAGTCTCACTTACTTAAAATAATTAATCTCGATTAATCGGTAAAATCGGATAAAAGTCAGCTAAAAGTAACATTTCTTTTCACCAAGTTATAGAACATATTATTAGCTTCAGTTTGATATAAAGAAAGACAAAATCCGATAAACGGTGAAGAAGTTATGAATTTTCAAAGTTTTGAAAAATAATATTTTTCTCACACTTACAGTGTTAACCGGTTAACACACCCAGATTTAAAAATCCTGGCGCATTAACACTCTGTTAATCGGTTAACGGATATTGTTAACATGTTAACGGCTCCAAAACTCAGTTTTCCAGACCATTTATATACCGTTAATCGGTTAACCTAAAGTGTTAACCGGTTAACGCTTAAAATTTTGGAAAAACAAGGTTACGGGTTTGTGCCCAAAACCTCCAAAAACCCGACCGATTTAATTATTTCCTCTTGATTAAATACCTACTCATCATTACCAATCATATAGTAACAATTTAGGATCATAAAACGCAAATTCTACGACTTCCGATTTTCATCCAAAATCTTAACCTCCAATTGTCCAAAAATATTAAAACTCACAAATTCAACCAAATTCAATCAAACGAAATCCAATAATCATGGCTAAACATTACCCAACTAAACTACGCATTTTATTTCGAGTTTCATCTGCAAAAACATCGGTTTCTATCGATTAAACTCATTTTGGAAAATGAGCAAAACCTCTCCAACAATCCAAACAACTTCAACAAACACATACATAATCATATAAATTGATAGAATAATAAGATTTCACACCCTTACCTTGATTAAATCGAAGCTAGAATTTGTTCTTAAGCTTTCCAAGCTTTTCCTTCTTTTCCTTCTCTTTTCTCCTCTTCCTCTTTCTTTCTCTTCTCTTTCTCTTATGTTTCTATTCTTTCCTTTTCCTTCCACTTTTTCCTTTTATGCCTTTCTATTCTATTTCCTTCCATCATATTTCTTCTCTCAATTATCTACCAATAATTCCAATAATTAAAATCATCCAAATAAATCAATTAATTAATATAAATAATTAATTATTGAAAATTGGGCTGTTACAACCCTCCCACACTTTAGGAATTTTCGTCCTCGAAAATGTTACCTGATTCAAACAACTATAGATAAGACTCCCTCATCTGACTCTCAAGTTCCTAAGTCACATTTCCACCTTCGGTCCTCCCCAAGCGACCTTCACCAAAGCAATCTCTTTGCCTCGAAGTTGCTTCAACTCCTGATCCTCTATCCGCATAGGTGATATCTCCACAGTCAAGTTATCTCTCACATGCACATCATCTACTTGGACTACATGAGACAGATCTGCAATGTATTTCCTCAACTGAGATACATGGAACACGTCAGGGAGATTAGCAAGCGACAGTGGTAAAGCAACACGATAGGCTACCTCCCATGTCTTCTGCAAAATCTGATAAGGACCAATAAAATGCGGCGTCAACTTACGCGACTTCAACGCTTTACCAACACCAGTCATAAGAGTAACTCGAAGAAACACATGATCCCCCTCCTGAAATTCAAGTGTTTTCCTCCTCTTGTCATGATAACTCTTTTGACGACTCTGAGAAATCTCCATCTTCTCTTGAATAATCTTAACCTTATCGGTAGTCTGCTGGACTATCTCGGATCCAACCACAGAACTCTCTCCCGGCTCATACCAACACAATGGCGTCCTACACCGTCTACCGTGCAATGCTTCCAACGGTGTCATACCAATACTCGAATGAAAACTGTTGTTGTAAGTAAATTCAATCAAAGGTAAGTAGCTATCTCAAGCTCCTCCCTTCTCTAACACAGAAGCTCTTAAAAGATCCTCAAGTGATTGAATCGTTCTCTCAGTCTGACCATCGGTCTGTGGATGATAAGCTGAACTCAAATGCAACTTCGTACCTAAAGCACTCTGCAAACTTTCCCAAAATCTCGAAGTAAACCTCGGATCTCTATCTGACACAATGCTAGACGGAATACCATGCAAACTGACAATCCTCTCAATGTACAGTTTTGCCAACCTCTCCAACGGGTAATCCATTCGCATAGGAATAAAGTGAGCAGATTTGGTCAATCTATCCACAATAACCCAAATGGCTTCAAAGTTACTCGGCGTCCTAGGTAAACCAGGCACAAAATCCACACATATGCTATCCCATTTCCACTCAGGAATAAACAACGGTTTCATCAAGCTCGATGGTTTCTGATGCTCAATTTTTGACTTCTGACAAGTCAAACAAGAATACACAAACTCGGCAATATCCTTCTTCATACGAGGCCACCAAAATACTTTCCTCAAATCTTGATACATCTTAGTAGCACCCGGATGAATACTCAGTACACTACGATGCCCTTCTTCAAGAATACTCCTCTTCAGCTCAATAACATCAGGAACACAAACTCTATCACGACACCTCATGATACCATTTTCATCAATCGAAATTCACCACCTTGACCTTGATTGATCAAAGTCAACCGATCAACTAAACCCAAATCAGATTTATGTCCTTCTCGAATCTCGTCCAGAATACCACTAGTAAGCTTTAACATACCAAGCTTAACTCCGTAGGAAGTCTTCTCACACACCAAACTCAAATCACGAAATTGCTCAATCAATTCCAACTCTTTTACCATCATCATCGACATATGCAACGATTTCCTACTCAATGCACCAGCTACCATATTCGCTTTACCTGGATGGTAATTCAAACCAAAATCATAATCCTTCAGAAGTTCTAACCATCTCCTCTGCCTTGCATTCAATTCTTTCTTATCAAAGAGATATTTCAAACTCTTATGATCACTAAATACCTCAAATCTCGAACCAAACAAATAATGCCTCCAAAGCTTCAGCACAAATACAACGGCGGCCAACTCTAGATCATGTGTTGGATAATTCTTCTCATGCACTTTGAGTTGCCTTTAAGCATAAGCCACAACTTGTTTATCTTGCATCAACACACCTCATAAACCCATCAAAGAAGCATCACAATACACAACAAACGGTTCTGCCGGATTCGGAAAAATCAAAACAGGGGCTGTCGTCAATCTCCTCTTAAGCTCTTGAAAACTTCCTTCACACTTTACATCCCAAACAAAAGCTTGACCTTTCCTAGTCAACTGCGTCAATGGTAAAGATAACTTGGCAAATCCTTCAATGAATTTCCGATAATATCTCGCCAAACCAAGAAAACTTCTAATCTCAAAAACTGATTTCGGAGTCTCCTATTGCGATACCGCTTCAACCTTGACGGATCAACTGCAATACCTCTACTCAAAATCATATGACCAAGGAAACTCACTTCCTTCAACCAAAATTCACACTTAGAAAGTTTAGCATAAAACTGCTTCTCTTTCAACACAGATAACGCAATCCTCAAATGCTCGACATGTTCTTCTTCACTCTTTGAATAAATCAAAATATCATCAATGAACACCACCACAAACTTTTCCAAATAAGGATGGAAAATCCTGTTCATGTACTCCATAAATACACCTGGTGCATTAGTCACACCAAATGGCATCATAGAATACTCATAATGTCCATACCTCGTTCTAAAGGCAGTCTTCTGAATATCCTCAGCCTTCACACGAATCTAATGATACCCAGATCCCAAATCTATCTTACTGAACACACTCGCACCAACCAACTGATCCATCAAATCATCAATCCTCGGAAGTGGATACTTATTCTTGATAGTCACCTTGTTCAATTGTCTGTAGTCCACACAGAGTCTCATAGAACCTTCTTTCTTCTTAACCAACAACACTGGTGCACCCTACGGTGACACACTCGGACGAATAAACCTCTTCTCGAGTAGGTCTTCAAGTTGACTCTTCAACTTTTTCAATCCCGATGCGGACATACGATATGGAGCCATCGATATCGGACTAGTTCCAGGAATTAAGTCGATCGTAAACTCCACTTCTCATTCCCGCGGTAAATCTATTATCTCCTCAGGAAAAACTTCCGGAAAGTCACAGACAATTGGTAAAGCATCAATTGTTCCACTTTCACCAACGCTCAAAGTTTCCATCAACATAAATACCTTCGCACCATCTTGCGTTGATTCTTTCACTTGCTTAGCAGTCATAAACAAATCTCTTTCATCATCAGGTTCAGGAAAAATAATCGTTTTGTCAAAACAGTTAATATAGACACGATTGAATTCCAACCAATTCATCCCAAGAATAACATCAAGTTGATCTAAGTGAAGACACACTAAATCAACTCCAAAGTCTTTACCAAAAATACTCAACGGAAAATTCAAACACACATACGGGGTAGTTACCAAACCCATAGAAGGAGTATCAATAACCATACCTCCACTCATAACAG
>OZ012738.1:440989354-441341854 GCA_963859935.3 Lathyrus sativus | reverse complement strand
TATGCTCCAAGATACCTTTCCATAATGCACCTTCTTCAGACAAAAACCTCAACTTACATTTTAGCAAAATGGCTTTATTAAACGTAGTTATATATTTAATCCCAAGACCTCCTTTCTCTTTTGGAAAAACACACTTTCTTCCAGCTGATCCAATGTATATGCTTACGAATTGAGGAACCACCCCACAAGAAACGGGACTGGATTCTAATAATCTCCTTAAAAACTACCACAAGAGCCTTATAGAACGAGAGAGTGAAAATCAACAGCGCATTTAACATTGAATTGATAAAAAACCACTCTTCCCCCTATAGACAAATTCTTACCTCTCCACACCGCCAATCTCTTCCTAAACACTTCCAGAACAGAATTCTAAAGCTTAACCTTACGCGGACTCTCGCCTACCATATTCCCAAAAACTTAAAAGGATTGAACTTATCGCACAGTGGAGAAAATTTGAAGCAGCAACAAGAAAGTCTTATTTCAAATTAATCCCACACAAGCTACTTTTGAGAAAGTTTACCTTCAATCCCGAAACCATTTTGAATTTCTGAGAAGCACCTTGACACACTAAAGGTTCTCCCAGTTTCCTTCTCCCACAAATAAAGTGTCATCAACAAATTGCACTAAATTGTAGGTAATAGCTTCATTCACCTTGAACCTTTTAAATAAACTTCTCTCTTCTGCCTTCTTCATCAATCTTGTTAGGCCTTCCATTACCATGATAAAAATGAAAGGTGACAAAGGGCCTCATTGTCTAAGCCCATTTCCACCTTGAAATCCTTAGTCGCACTTCCATTGACGAGAACTAACATGAAACCGAAAAAAAACAATAGCTTCCAACCACGAGCGCCACCTCAGACCAAAGTAAAACTTTCTCAACAAAAACCTAACATAATCCCAACTAACACAGTCATACGCTCTTTTAAAAATTCACCTTCAACACCAAACACTCCTTCTTCGTACGCTTCAAATAGTCCATAATCTCGTTGACAACAACAACGCCATCAGACATACATCTTGTCACACCCTAATTTTTTAACCCTAAGATTCCACCTCCTTTTGCATCATCTTGAATCATTTAGGTCAATCATCTATAGATGATTAACCCATTATCTAGCTTTGTTTTGTTTGCTTTTGTTCATCTGTGAATTAAGGTTTATCACAAAGAGGTTAGAGGGTTGACTAGTCAAATCTTGAGAGATCTTCAACTCATAAAGTTCTCATATTCTCAAGAGATCTCCCTCCATAAAAATTCAAGGCAAGATGGCCTCACATCAAGGTTTCAAAGATTCAATTGCACCTAATCAAGAACTAGGGTTTTTCAAACAAGTTTAATTATACCTTTGACTTTTTGATCAAGAAATGATTTCGCCAAGGACTCATATACTCCAAGACATCTCAACAAGATCATGTGTTTAACTAAGATTAAGGTTACATTGTTGTGCAATTGATCAAGCTACTAATGGCATCAAGGCTAGGGTTTTTAATTGGAGACATCTTGTAGTTTATTCTTGAGACAAACCTTATTCATTTGGATTATCATGCATTCCAAGATTCTTATATGTCCCATGGCTCATCACAAAGTCTCTCAGAGTTTCATTTGGGTAGAGGAATGATCAAGATTTTCATCTGGTCAAAGAAAAGTAAACTGTGGTGCTAAAGGAGTTCAAAGCTTGAATTTTGCTCATTAGATCATGAGAATCAAGAAGAATCAAGAAAAGTCAACTATGGTGAGGTTTAATAAAGAAGAATCAAGGAGAGTCCTAAAATCAAGAGGTGTTGCTAAATTAGGGTTTTTAAGAATTATTTCTAAGTGTAAAATTCCCTCTTTTAGCACCTAACTTCCATGGAAAGTTTCATCATGATACAAGCTCCATCTCATTTTTTCATCAATGTGAAAGTTGTAGAACTTGTTTTAAGCTTTCTTTTGATGTAAAGAACTCTTACACTAGATTTACACATCTCAAGTTATAATGTCTTCAAGTTGGTGTCTCAAAGTTGAAAAGACTTAGAAGCATCCAAAGGTAGCCAAGTTCGAAGACAAATTTCACATGGATCCAAGTCTTTCCTAAAAATGCTTTCAACATAAGAGTTACTCTTTATCATCTAAGCTTTCCAAAAAGTGGTAGAAATTACCATTTCCATGTGTAGAACTCAAGTTATGATCTTTTTAAGTCAATGCCATTTTTAGATGACCTAGTTTTGGTCATTCACTTCAAGGCTAGAATTCATGAAATTCTAAGCTTCAATTCAAGTTACCTACTGTTCACCGTGAAAATTGGTGAACAACCGTTGGTCTTATAAATCAAAAAAAATATATGTTTTACTTGCAGGATCGACCACACAAATCCTAGGACATGTGCTAATTGATCTTAAATGAAGTTTATGAAAACTCTGAACACTTCGACAGAGTCCATGACAAAAAAAAACTTATTTCAAATGTAAATAAATTTAAGTGACAGTAAGTGAAATCAAAATGTTGGTAAGTGATGAAGATAAGAACTTGCATAAAGAAAGGATAAATTCTTAAATAAAAAGATTTGTCAAATTGCATTGAAATGAAAAACTGGTGTTTAGTTAACGTACATTCTTACAAACTTGTTTCTCTCAATCACACGGATACTTGAAGTATACTGAAGAATTTGTACCCAACTGAACACACACAAATCTTAACACTAATACCTGCTATTTATAACAATCAAACATAACTGCCATTAACGGCTAAAAAACGAAATAAAGACAAGTGCCGATGTGCATGCCTTCAAATCATAGGGGCATTCCATGTATCTTTATTAAAAAAGGACTTTCCCTCTTTTATTTGATTTCAAATGAACTTGACGAATTACCCCTAGCAACGCTTCTGTAGCATCGGGTATTCCAACTACTGATGAATGTCTCTAAGTCCATAACATAGACTCTCATGGAGAAAGGACGCCTTCGACTCTCATTTCAAAACATGGCTCTAGTCGAAGTAGTTAGATTTCTTCAGGAAACTCTATTTGTTACTTTTAACTTCATTCAGGCGTCGAAATTAGAAGCCAACAAATTGCCCCCCAAAAATGTCATTTTCGACATCAATGAAGAATAAGACGTTTTTTGATAGTATCATTCAACGCCTCGAATGAATTTTGCATGTCTTTTACTATTCCAAGAACTTATGATGTAAGAACCATCATGGAAATTTATGAAACACGTCTTCCATCATCACAATCTCTAGATACTAAGAAATTGTGCGCTAGGCATTAACTGCCCACGTTTTGTCAAGCGGCCATTGTGGGACACGTGCCCCACTAACTATCAGCTCTTTAATGCTGATTTGAGGTCCTTCGAACTCCCACAAGCCTATAGATTATTCCAAGCTTGCTTATTTTAACTTTTACGCTCCCAGAAATCTTCAAACATCTTTCTTGCCTCTAAATTTCCAAACTTCTAAACAAAAAATCATATTCTCAAAATCTCAACAATGGCATCTTCAACTACCAATGTTAAGGATTACAAGAAAAACCACAAGTCCAAAGACCTGAAGAAGATTTTCCAACTTCCTCCCTTTGACACGCTGCCAACACCGATGATGATGGGAAACCAACAGTTCCTCCTTGAACCACTTACGAAAGAAAAGAGGAAAATATACGAATCTCAAGTACTCATTCCTCTTGTTGTTTCTGGTAAAATGCATGCCCTATGTGGCCCTCTTTCTTCCCATAGTTTTGTTCATAATAAATCTAGGGAATTTTTCCCCTCTTACCATAAATCAAACCCCATAGAACAGGCCAACAAAACTAAGGTTGAGAAAACTTTTGTTGATGCGGTAGTGTTAAATAATATAGATTTAAGGTACATGAACAATAACTTTAGAGTTTTTAGAGCAACACCCTCCTTCAAAGAATCAGATGATTATATGAACTGGCTAGTAAAAATAGAAAAAGTCAAATCCCAAACCGGGAAGAAACTGGGAATTCATGACTTGGTCATGCTGTCGAAAACAAGTCTTGACTATTGCCATACTATGTTAGTTTCTTCCTTGTACTTCTGGGACAACATCCACTATACTTTCTATCTCCCTTGTGGGATGATGACCCCCACACTTTTTGACATAGCCGCTATCACAGGGCTTAAACCCACCGGAAACCCATATGATCCTGACCTAGAATCTGATGATTCTATAGGTTTTACCTCTGCCAAAGCCACATACTCTCATTTCATAACTCACTTTTTCGATAAAATAACTGTTGATGTTTCTGATCGAGAACCTATAGCTTTTTTAACTGTGTGGCTATCCCACTACGTCTTCTGCTTAAAGTCCCTTCAAGTAGCTAGGAGATACTTAACCTTGGCACTCAAATTCATAAAGGCTATGGAATCTGCCTAAGCGAAATGATATTGGGGAACCTTTATGAGTCTCTAAGTGAAGGGGTAGCCCAACTCAAAGACTTAGGAGAAAAGGGAAACTTGTTACTATCTGGTCCCTTATAGCTTTTACAACTCTGGCTGAATGCCTCATCCGAAGCCAGCCTCCCTAACAAAAATCTAATCGACAAGACTACTGAAGAAATTAGAAATAGGAGAGTCGGAGGGACTCGATTGGTCCAGCTTACTCCCAACGAAGAAGGACAGACCCTTAGGCCAATGTTCCTAAGTTATGTCATGATGTTTGCTAAACGTCATGATTTCAAATCAAACATGGCCCCATTTTCTGCAAGAAAACATACTCCTGAGTGGTTCACCAGACCTTTCCCAACTCCAAACAAGGCTCAAGAAGTAGAATCTTCACAGATCTGGGAAGCCTTTATAATCCTAAGGTTGATAACACTTCGACTGAATCAATCGAAGTCTCAAGTTTCTTTGGTTGCTTACCAACTAAACTTGGTGGCTCGATAGTTTGGGTTGGCCCAAGCTCTCCCCAGGTGCCTCTTCGAAAAGAAATATATTCTTCTACTTCATAATGTGAAGTACACTAAAGAGATGGCTTCGACACACCTTGCTCGCTACTCCAATAAAGCTCAACTAATCCCCATTGGTTTCGATCCCTGTCTTTACTGCACCCTAGAGTTCAACCACTGGTGGTCAACACACTACGCAGAATATTTCTTTGATGCACCTTCTTTTACTCAACTTATTAACCAAGCTTTCCTCTCTGTGCAGGAGAAGATCAAGAAAGGTACTTTGACACACATCAAAGAAATCCAAGCATTCCAGAAGTACTTTGAAACTGTTTATCGACTAGATGATCTTAGTCGAACTGTCTGCGAGGCAGCTGTTACTTTAAAGGAAAAGTTTTTAAAGAAAATGGAGAATTTGGAACTCCCTTCGTTCGTTCCTCCTAAGGAACGATACGCAATGGCTTTCAAAAAATTTCCTCTTAAATTTCCTCGACTACCAAATGCTGACTTTGGAGTGGCCTTTTGTTGCATCCTAAAATTTGACCAACCGGTTCCTATATCTGGTTTATGTTTCAACGCATTTCGCATTTCGCATTCGCATACTGCATACATGGCATTTTCCTCAATCAAGATTGATTTTTATCGGGATTAGAGCCCCTGGCGTTTCAGGCAGTACAGGCCGGTCAGGATAAAAGTCTGTTGAGAATTGGTGCTCGTTCCCTGTGTTTTCAAGCCATCTCGGTGCCCGGGTTTCGCTACGGTTGCGCAATTGGGTTTTAATCGATTTAATCGGTCTTCTAGCATTTTTTAGGATTTTTCTTGTATTTTCTAATTTTTTTAATGCATTTAAATAGATTTTTCTGGATTTAATAGATTTTTTTTTTATAATTTTTAGAATTTTAAATAAATTTTCTTTTCATTTTTAGAGATTTAATAGATTTTTAAATTTCTAGGTTATTATTTTCCTTTTAATAGATCTTTTTTAAAAATAGATATAAATAGATGTTTTTTTTCTTTTAAATAGATATTGTTTTTAGAGATTTAATTGTTTTTTAATAATATAATAGTTTTTAAAAAATGAATAGATATTATCATTTTCCTTTAATAGAATAGTTTTAAAAAAAATATAGATATTAGTTTGTTTTAGAGTTTATTAGATTCAATCGTTTTTTTTTAGATTTTTAAATAGATATTAGTTTGTTTTAGATTTTATTAGATTTAATTGTTTTTAAAAAAATGTTAATAGATTAGATTTTAAAAATAGAATTAATTGTTTTTAGTTTTTTTATTATTTGTTTTTTTCAGATTTAAAATAGTTTTAGATAGTTTTTAAATGTTTTTTCAGATTAATTAGGAGTTTACTTTTTAATTTTCGTATTATAGATTAATTAGAATTTAATTAGGGTTTATTAGAAGTTTTAATTAGGTTTTATTTTAATTTTCGTTTTAGACTAATCTTTGAGTTTAATGCAGTTAATCAGAGTTTAGTTTCAGCTAATCAGCATTAAGTTCAATTGGGCCAATTAGCAATTATCCAGAGTCCATAAGCCCAGAGTCCAAGTCCAATGCGAGTGCCACATGTCATATATAAAGCACTGCCACGCGTAGGTCCCAGCCTTCTTCCACCTCACTCTCTCTTTCCCTCAGAATTCGACACCTCACCATTCCACTGACCCCACCCTCACTCACGTGTCACCTTCCCATCTCTCCCTCACAGACACGCATCTCACCCTCCACCACCCTTCACTGCATGCTGGCCACCTGGCCTTCACCGGTCAAACCCACCGGAAACACAATCGCCGGCCATGCAAACTCCGTAGCACCTCGCCGGTGAAATCACACGGTGGTTCCTACGGCCGAGTTCACCGGAATCTGCAAAATTCCCAATTTCTCCAGGACACCTCTCGATCTCCTTCGTTCACCTCCATCCATTCCACTGCCGGTCACCATAACTGCCGCCGGAGTTTCCAAACTCGCCGGAAACACCAAATCTTGCCAGAAATCCAACAATCACCACCGTTCATACATCATTCTTCGTATCTTTCAAGATCATCAGCCATAATCTCCAGATTGTTGCCGGAATCAACATCAATAGCGATCAAGAATCATCAACATTCAGTCGTTGTTCTTCTTTTTTTTCCAGATTCGCCAAGAACAGCAACACGATACTCATCCCCTTAATCTCCAGATTTCGACAAGATCCACCAGAAATCACCAAGTTTTCTCCGTGGATCTGCGTCGTGGTCGTTGATCTTCATCAAGTTCGTGAAGACTTTTCCAGAAATCTTCAAACGTTGCCAAGAACGTTCAATCCTCAAGATCTTCAAGGGGATCTTCATCAGAAGTCACTCCAAGCTTCATCTAGGATCAAGAATCGTCATCGTGTGAGTCATCCATCCAGGTTTGTGCTTCGAATCCTTCGCTCTTCATTGTTTCTCGCGTCGATTAGCTATAGATTGAGGAGAATGTTGATTTCTCGTGAGCAAAATAGGTTAGGGTTTGATGTTCCGGACTGAGAGGTTGAAGGATGCTTGATGTTGATGGCTGAGTTTGATGAATATGTGGACGAAGAGAGTTAGGACGAAGTTTGTTTGAGATTTTTGTTTGATTTGGTTTCAGAGAGGTTCAGAGCGAGAGAGTTTCAGAGAGAGAGAGGTTGAGCGCCGCTAAGGCTTGACGAGGGAGATAGTGAACAGTACCAATGGATGGAAATGTTAGAGGAGTTTTTAGGGTTTCAGTTTTGCTGGGTGAAGATGATTGGGCTCGGGCACTAGGCCCAGTTCAGATTTCTGAGCGTACTCCCGTTATTCCTCGTAGCACCCCCTCTCCCCGTTGGAATTTGGTTTGGGCTTAACCCAGTTGCTACTCACCCCCCCCCCCCCCCCCCCCCCCCCGTTTTGGAGCCCAAACGAAATAACAAGCGAGTTACTCGCTATTCGCCCCCCCTGTGTTTTTTTTTTGTTTTCTTCTTTTGTGTTTTTTCTGAAACAAACCTGGGCCCAGCGTGTTGCTTTCAACACCCCCCCCCTCCTGGGCCCAATATTCCTGCATTGTAAATACTGCTTTTACCACCCCCCAGCTATGTCATTTTAATTGAATTACTCTTTTCTCTTCATTTGCATTTAGTTTACCAAATAATTCATATAAAATCCATAAATCATCATTTTGACATGGGATTTTTTCCCACATTTTGGTAATGGTTTCAAGAAAATTGTGAGAAAATAAAAATAGTATTTTAATCATTTTTTCCATTTATGGTGAATTCCCACATTTTAATTGCTTTTATTTTCATTTTGTTTATATATACATTTGGTGAATTTTGTTTGGTCATTTAAATTCGTATTTTGATTCCATTCTTTTTGTGGTAGTTAGATTAGAGCATTAAGTTCCCTTAGAGATTTATTCCACATTTTTGTAGATTAATCTTGATTAGTTTTGATTAGAGAACATTAGGTTAGTATAATTAGGGTTTAAACTCAACATAGGTGCATTATAACATTTTCTTTTTGGGGTTTTTAGCATGAATTAGGTTATGGGACATATAGGGTATGTAGGGTAGATATAGAAATCCCCTTAGAATAAATCTTAGAATTTTAAATACTACCTTACTATTTTTAGTATATTTTACAAATTGTGTGATTTGTTTGGTGTTCCCATTTGGGGTTTATATTGCTTGCTTGGGCTTTTGGGTTTTTTATTTGGGGTATGGGGCTTGGTTTGGGCTTGTGGAAGCATGAAGAATCAAGGGAGAAGATTGAATACAAAGATCAAGGTTGATGCATGAAGATTGCTTGGATTGAAGATGCTGATTGAAGGCATAGGAAATAATAGGAGATAGGTAAAGCCTTAGAATAGAACAAATTCTTTCATAAACATGGATAGCTTCCTTTGCTTCCATTCTTCTCAATGATTAAAAGTCCCTCCCTGATATTCACCTCCCTCCTTTGGAGGGATAAGTGGTTTTATCTAGGAGGTAGAACTTTGAGGGAGATAGTTTGTTACAATGTCAACTATTCATAGACTTCCTTTGGTTGTCAATGATCTGTGTGACATTCAATTTATTTTGATAAATCAATTCATCTAGGAGAGCTTGCCTTGAAGAAAAAAGCCATTGAAGATAGAGATGAAGATCAAAGATTGGCAAAGATGAAGATTATTCATGTCAAAACTGTGTAGCTGTTGAAGCTAGGGTTACTGCTGTCTGGAGCTATCTGCTGTCTGATGCTGTCAACTGGTTAAGATTCTGTGCTTACTTGAGCTTGGTGATTTCTGGGAGATGGAAGATTGCTGTGAATCAACTGTCAGAGTTTGCTGTTTTTCAGAGCTGCTGCTGTAGGAGCTGGTGTGCTGTCAGGGCTGGTGTGGGGTTTATTTTCTTTGCTGTATTGTTTGTTAATTTCCCTTTAGGCTGAGGTGAAGCTATTTCACTTTGCCCATTGTTTTCTAGGTTCGAGGTTGAGTGGGACTCCCTTGCCTCGCTTGTACTGCTGCATTCATGCATTTTACCGCTTTACTGTATATATGCTGTTGCTTTTCTGTTTATCCCCTTAGGATCTCTGTTTCTCTCTGCGCAAGAGAGAAATATGACAGACATTAGGCTCTCATCCATGCATGGCAACAATAGGATAGTTTTGCTTCCCATTTTAACCGTAGGTTTTAGAGTGCTGTCTCTTCTTTTTCAAAACAATCAAAAATACAATAAAAGGATAAACATCAGTAAAAGACAGTTCTTGCGTAAAAAGACTGAAAACCAATCAAAGTGTCATTTTTGTCCGCTTGGACTCGTAATCAGGAGAAAACCTTTTTCAGAAGGATAAAAAACAAACAAGACAAACTCGTGTCGTACGTGGCCCGAACTACGTTTGCTCTGATCTTTCATGTTGTATGAAAGTACGTAGGCATAGGATGCGGTATCCTAGCGAGCATCCTTCCCCTCCTTTCCCGTAGGTAGGCGAACTACGTTGACTCTGATTTCTCGTTCCATACGGGAATACGTAGGCATAAAGTGCGATACTTTACCGAGTCATTTTATTTTCTTTTAACCCCAGACCTGTAGAGTAGATAGAATAACAATCCGTACTAGAAAACAAGCGTGGATCCCGTCGAGTACGACGGACGCGAGGGGTGCTAATACCTTCCCCTTGCGTAACTGACTCCCGAATCCAGGATTTGGTTGCGATGACCATTCCTTTCCCGTCTTTGCGGTAGGTTTACTTCGAGCGTTTCCTTTCCCTCCGTTGGGATAAATAACGCACGGTGGCGACTCTTCTGTTCAACCGACGCCGATTTTCGCAGTAGCGACAGCTGGCGATTCTGCTGGGGACTCCAACGGTTCCCTACGCGAGTCAATCCTAGCGCTTGTTTTCCCGTCGTGGGTTTTGTATGGATTTACGTTTCTGTATTTTACATTCAGCATTATATTATTGTGATTATTGCTGTGGGTATGAGGGGGTTCTATGATTAAGAGATAAGCCGGACCTGGGCTTGAGTGCACCTAGAATTAGAGTGGAAATTAGTGGGCACGTGCTTGCTTTGCAGACACTAGTGTCTCATGAAATCCACGCTCGGACGAGGTTCTTCTGGTTGACTTCTTTTTTAACCCTTTGGGTTGAGGGGGTTGTTGGTTAGTTGGATTGTCGACTCCGGGGACCGATCATTTGGAAGTTGGCTAAGTGAGGCCTCTTCAGGACATGATGATGCCACACCTTCTGGGTATCGTATCATCAGTCTTGAAAGTCTGTGACGCCAACGACCGCATAGGATGCCATACCTTGTGTCAGTTATTAGGACACCTACCTGTGAGAGGGGTTGGGACATGCAGGTAACTTGACCTCCAGATTACCGGTTTTCTTGATTGAGATTCTGTGGTGTGATACACGTTGATGCAGTTATATGATCCCTTCTTGAGGTGTTTTATGTTCCAGGACTTCATTTTGGCTCCAACCATGGAGGAGTACGCTGAGTTTCTAGAGTTGCCAGTTCAGAACAGAGTGCCCTTCATTCACTTTGATGCTAAGCCTAAGCTGGAAGACTTAGTTGTTCCCTTGCATATGGATCCTGCAGAGTTGTTGTTGACTTCCTGGCATGGAGTTTTCGGGTTCTCTCTCAAGTTCTTGATTGACAAAGCTCAAGAATATGCCAAAAGTGGCTGCTGGATTGTGTTTAATGTTGTTCTTGCCCTGTGCATCTATGGGATTATATTGTTCCCTAATCTGCCTGAATTCGTTGATTTGGATGCATTCCACTTGTTTGCTGCAGGCAACCTGGTGCCTACCTTGATTGGAGATTTCTATCATTCCTTGCATTATAAGAATGAAAACAGAAGGGGGAAAAATGTCCATTGTTGTGTGCCTTTGCTGAGTATGTGGTTTGAGAGCCATTTGCCCGAGAAGGGTCCTTTTGTTGAATCTGCACATACGGCTGAATGGTCTGAGCGTCTAATGGGACTTTCTTCAGAAGACATTGTCTGGTTCAAAAGAGATTTATTGGGGTCAGAGATTATTTTCAGTTGCGCCGGGTTTCCTAATGTTCCTCTAATTGGAAGGAGGGGTTGTATTAATTACAACCCGTCGTTGTTGGTTCGACAGTTTGGGTATGCTTTGAAGAGTCCACCGAAGGAGGAAGAAATACAGGAATCTCTGTATTTCACTGGTAACCTGATTGGGGAATTATTAGCCAAGCTTCAGTGCGCTTGGAATCATATCTGCAGAAGAGGGAAACCATTGCTAGGCAAGAATGATTGTCAAGCCTATATGCCTTACAAGGTGTGGATTCAAGAGAGGGTAAGACAGGCGCAGATGCCTTTTCCAGCAGTATCACGTCCTGTTCCCAT
The DNA here is from genome assembly GCA_963859935.3 of Lathyrus sativus. Classification (NCBI taxonomy): domain Eukaryota; kingdom Viridiplantae; phylum Streptophyta; class Magnoliopsida; order Fabales; family Fabaceae; genus Lathyrus; species Lathyrus sativus. The sequence continues at coordinate 441,330,142 of OZ012738.1, read as the reverse complement.
TCCAGTTGAGGAGCCGACTACTGTGGCTATGGAGGTCTATGAGCGGGTGGTAAAAAAAAAAGAAGACTTGATAAAGATCAATGAAGAGCTAGAGAAGGAATTGGCTCAAATCTGGAGTGAGAAGAACAAAGCTGTATATTCCTTCCAACAGCAGACTGAGTTGGTAAACAGGCTAGGTGCTGAATTGATAGAAGAGACAAAGAAACGGGAACGCCTGGGAAAGGAATTCAGAAGCTCTCATGATATGTTAGAGTCCAAGAAGAAGTCACTCGATACCGCCTACCGGGAAATCTCTTCGTGCAACAAAACGTGGAATGCTACGCTAATCAACAACAAAAAGAGGGAAGACAAATTGAAGCAACAAATTTCTGAACTCGAAGATCAGTTGAAGGCTAGTAAGAGAAAGTATGAAGATGAGGTTATGACAAGATATAGTCTTCAGAACTCATTGAACAAAGCCATCGAGTGCAAGAAGGAGGCTGTGTCTCAGAAACGGAAGTTAGATGACCGCTTCGGAGAAGGGGCATGAGAGGAATCTATTGGTGATTTACGACGTGTTCTCAAGCGAAGAGATCTACTTGTCGAGGGTTTGCTTACTCAGCCAAATCACCCCGAGACTAAGAAATTATTAGAGGAGTACCAGGCGTATGGTCGCACTTGACTATCTCACATATTGATGTGTATGCTTTATTTGCATTGTGTTGGCCATCACCAGGATTGTTGGTTGAGGTCATGCCTTCTTATTGTACGCTCATTAATATTGTATTCCTGACTTGATAGGATTTTCTGCAATGTATGAGATGTTTTTTCTATGATTGAGTTTCGAGCTTCTTATTGTTGTCATTGTCACCGCACTGGCACATTGGCACTAGAATTGGGGGAGTGATATTCCCTAATGCACAGACACATGTTGCATTTGCATACACATTCATATTGCATTACAGGTGATTATTGAACTGTATCTCATTTCATGCATTCTCCAGGTTTTTCCAGGATTGAAAGTCAACGTCCTCACCGATACTCTACTCGTACCAACTGCAAAAGAGTTATGGACCAGATGCAGAGCGAGATGCAGGAAATGCGTGAGAAGCTGGCGTTGTTCATGCAGACGATGGAGACAATTGTGAAAGGGAAGGAAAACTTGCAAACTTTGGTGCAGCCATTGCTGGTGAGGAATGCTGGGCATGGGAACGAAGACCACAATTCTGTACGTGTTGACACCCTTCATGGGGATGGTACTCCTACACCGGTAGCTCCACCTGTGGTAAATATACCTGTTGTGAATGTGAACAATGGCGCTGGCGCCGGGAATGGTAATGCAGGAATCGGTAATGAGACTGTCATTAACAACGTTGGATTCGGAGACGCCAATCTGGGCGATGATAATAATGGAGGTAATGGCTTTGGTAACAACGGATTTGGCTATAACGACCAGGGGTTTGATTATGCTAACCAGGATGGGAAGTTTGGCTTCAACGCTCAGGGTTTCGGACATGATGGATTTGGTAATGCTAACCAGGCCTATGGTGGATTCAGTAACGGAAATGGTGCTGGAATGATGTCTTTTGGACCTGCCGGGGTCGCTCAAGGATATGGTAACAGAGGACGGGGCCCTGTGATGAATCAGACTAGATTTGGTCGTAATAATGGGTATGATGGGTATGGAAACGAGAATGTTAATTGGATGGAAGACCAACAAGAAGATGCTTTCTCTGGTAGAGGTTTTGAAGGTCCTATAGACAATACTCAGCGAATCAAGATGCTCGAGGAGCAGATGAAAGGTGTTGTGAATCAGAGTGCTTCCGGTTTGGATATGACCACGATGGGACCGGTGCCTGGTCTGAGGGTATCATTGAAATTTAAGGCTCCCACCTTTGATAAATATAAGGGAGATACCTGCCTCAAGGTACACGTGCGGTCATACTATAGAAGGATGTCAGCTTATTCGAACGATGAAAGAATGCTGATGCATTTCTTTCAAGACAACTTGTCTGGTCCTTCCCTTGAATGGTACATGGGGTTGGAGCCTACTCAGATAAAGACATGGAAGCAACTAGCTGAAGCGTTTGTGACTCATTACAAGTATAACAGTGACTTGGCACCGAACAGGGTCCAGCTGCAAGGCTTGTCACAGAAAACTGGGGAGAGTTTCAAAGAATATGCGCAAAGGTGGCGCGACATGGCTGCAAGGGTTCATCCTCCTTTGGTTGAGAAGGAGATGAATGATATGTTCATAGGAACGTTCACCGATATATTTTATGATAAGCTGTTTCCCGCTTCCTTGGGCAGTTTCTCGGATCTAATCTTGATGGGCGAGAAGATTGAAAGTAATATTAAAATGAGGAGATTCTAAGCTGAGGAATCCACTTCATTTGGAAGTAACAGAAAAGATTTTGGTGGTCGCCGTCAGGGTGACACAAGTGCAGTATTCGGGGGCCGAGGCCGGGGCAGAGGAAGACACCAGTATAATCAGCTGCAGCAGATAGCTAGTGTCACGATTCCGATTCCTCAACAGAGAAAACAACAACAACCGCAACAACAACAGCAGCAACCACAACAGCAGCAGGGGCAGAATGCTGGCCAAAGAAGATTTCCAAATGCGAAGCCGAAACGAGTGTTTGAAGCGCCTCCTTCCACGTACGCAGAACTCTTTCAGACACTGTTGGGGCTGAATTTAGTTGAAAAAAGGACGTTGGCACCGCCCACCGGACCAACCCTTCCTTATGGGTATGATGTTAACAAGCACTGTGACTTCCACTCCGGGGCACCCGGGCATGACATAGAGGCCTGTCACGCGTTTAAACATAAAGTTCAAGATCTATTGGATAGCAAGGCCATAAATTTTGGACAAGCAGGTCCGAATATAGTACAGCAGCCAATGCCCAACCACGGGGCAAATGCTATTTTGACTGAGGAGGGTTTGAACCTGATCATGAATGTTGAGGAACTAAAAACGCCGTTGTGTGAAGTAAAGAGCAGGTTATTGAAAGGAGATGTGTATCAGGGCTGCGATGAGTTTTGTCTAGGATGTTGGACCCAAGCTGGGGGTTGTGCTGAATTGAAGAAGGGTATTCAGACCTTGATAGATGAAGGCACATTGCAATTTGATAGAACGGCAGTTGAGAAACCTGCAGAAGTATTCGCTGATGAGCAAAGTGATGTAGCTACGGTGACAATTCCCCGAAAAACGATAACTATAACAGCGCCAGCCAGGCGACCGACGATCACTATCACGATGGCAGGGCCAATCCCTTATGAGAGCACCAAGGCAGTACCATGGACTTATGGGCTGGAAGCATATTGTGATGGGGAGAAAATTGATATCAGTAAACAACCAGTTGGGGTTGTGGACAATGTCGTCGGGACTGGAGGGATGACAAGGAGCGGGAGAATTTTTATATCGCCTGAGGTAGAGGCTGAACGATTGGCAAAAGGTAAAGGAAAAGTGAATGAGGATGTTCCTGTGCAGAGGAATGAAAAAGAAACGTCACTGAAGGATGTAGAAGAGTTTATGCGTCTTATCCATAAGAGTGACTATAAAATTGTTGAGCACCTTCAACAAACGCCGTCGAAGATATTCATATTATCGCTGTTATTGTGTTCCGAAGCCCATAGGAATGCGTTATTGAAAATTTTGGACACGTCATTTGTACCCCAAGATGTTTCTGTGAATCAATTGGAGGGGGTGATGGCGCACGTGAATGCATGCCATAGTTTGGGATTTACGGATTTTGATTTGACCCCGAGGGGAAGAGAGCATAATATGTGTCGCTACTGCGAAAATCGGCGCCGGCTGACAGAAGAGTCGCCACCATGCGTTATTTATCCCAACGGAGGGAAAGGAAACGCTCGAAGTAAACCTCACAAAAACGGGAAAAGGTATGGTCATCGCAACCAAAACCTGGATTCGGGAGTCGGTTACGCAAGGGGAAGGTATTAGCACCCCTCACGTCCGTCGTACTCGACGGGATCCGTGCTTGCTTAGTTTGTCTAAAGGATGCAACAACAATCTATCTACGGCTGCTAAATCTAAACGGAAGGGAATTGACTCGATAGAGCGTCGCACTCCATGCCTACGTATTCTCAAGAGAGAAAGTCAGAGTCAACGTAGTTCGGGACTACGGGGAAATTGGCTCGCCAAGACCTCGCATCTTGTGCCTACGTACTTCCACACTGCATGGAAGATCAGAGCTTACATAGTTCAGGCTAACTACGGCTAAACTGGGTGTTCTCACACAGCAGTGAGAAATTAAACTGGTTTCAAAGGTACGGGAACCTATGGGAATAAACTACGGTCTGGTCTCAAATGCACAAGGGCAAGAGAGAAAGGGTAACAATTAGTCGTCAGCGGGAAGGTCTCGATCGCACAGCAGCGAGAGAACAAAAGAGTTAGTTGTTAGTGTGCTCGCTAGGATATCGCATCCTATGCCTACATATCCTCGTCTGGTACGAGGAATCAGAGCAGCTGTAGTTCGGCTACTTTCGGGACCTTAGCTCAAATCTCGTTTTATTAACATTCTGAAAAATGGTTACAATGATTGAATACTGAAAATAAACCTCTAGGAAATACTATCTTATCCTATGAAAAATCAAATGGGAAAATAGTCCCCTAACAAGTGGACTTTTAAAACTATCTCTAAAAGTGTAAAATATACTCCTATGAAGAAGAATATCTAAGGAAAAAATATTAAATCTATGAGCTAATATTTTTGTATTCTTTTTCTCAATATTTCTTTTCTCTTTTCTTTTTTCAAAACATTTTTCATATTTTTTTTCTATATTTTTTCTCTATTCTTTCAATATTCTTTCACATATTTTTTCTCTTCTTCTTTTTTGATATTTCTTTTCTCTTTTTCTCTTTCTTTTTTCATATTTCTTTTCTTTCTCTATTTCTTTTTTCAATCTTTCTATTTCTAAAAAATAAGAAAATGAAAACAACAAAAAAATAATAAAGAAAAATACAGGGGGGGGGGGGTGAAATACAGTACAGGGGTACAAGCAACAAAAATAATAAACAAACTGGGCCCAGCCCAGTATACAACAAAAACGGGGGGGGGGGGGGGGGGGGGTGGTGCAGTAAGTGAAATGGGGAGATGCAATAAGGAACTTCGTAGGGCCCAAGGCCCAATATGCCACAAAAAAAACCAACAGATGGTGACAACCAAAAAAACGGATTGGGCCCTCTGGCCCACCCACTTGGACCTCTCCTCCTTCCTCTCTTTCCTTTCTCTCATTCTGAAACCCTAATGCTTCTCCTTCTTTCTCCCTACTGTTCATGCCTCCACCCTAGCGCCGTCATCACTCTTTCTCCTTCCTCTGCTCAATCTAGTCACCCTCATCAAAACGGACAGTAGATCAAAGCAAACAACACCACAACCTTCGTATGGCCACTCGAACGCAAGAACATCCATGACTTTGAGGATGAGCTCTCGAAGATGCGAAGATCTGGACGACCGGTTGATGATTTGATGTTCTCTGGATCTGAAAGTGAAGCTCCTAGTAAAATCTTTGAAGACGAGCTGAAGATCGTTGATGCAGTTCTTGAGTCGTTGAAGAAGATTCGAAGTCTCCAGAAGAGGTTGAAGATCTTGCATGTGAATCTGGAAGGAAGGAGAGTGTTCGTTATTTATCTGCGTGTTTGGTGATTCTTGGAGAATCTTCATGAAGGTTGATGAATACTGAGAAATTATATGATGAAGAAGCTGGCGATTCTTAAACGGTTTTTGATGATCGGATGAAAGGTTTCATCAAGAGCATGATGAAGATCACCGATGATTTTTGGGATGAATCTCTGGAAACGACCGATGGAGATCTTGATGAGCACACGAACAGGATGAAGATTGAGGGAGGTATTGATGATTCTGAAAACGTTCTGATGAAGATATTCAAAGATCTTTGAAGATCTTGAAGATGATGGATGCACTGTGATGATCTTCTGGCGATTGTTTGAAGAACGGCGAAGGAGGTGAAGAATGCGTGATGAAGATTCAGTCAAAGTCTGGAAAAATCATGGTGTTTGTTGATTGTGGACGATCGGAGATGGAAAAAAGTTGGAGGTCGAAGAAAGAAGATGAAGATTCTGGGTTTCTCAGTTTTCCGGTGAAGTTCACGGCGGCCGGAATTGGTTGGAGGTGGCCGGAAGGAGTTGGGGACGGTGGTTGCATGGCCGCCGGCCATGCAACCGGTGAGGACTCTGAGCTAGACAAGTGGCAAGGGTTGGTGGAGAGGTTACTGCATGGACGCCACGTGGTGAGGGGCGTGGCAGAGAGAGGGAGAAGGAGTGAGTGATGTGTCTGTGTGAGAGAGAATTGGAAATTATTGATGTGGGGTCCTCCTCTATGCAACACGTGGCCTCATGCTTTTATATTGCTGGCATGATTGAAATGGACTATGGCGAAATGTGCCTCCAAAAAACGAAATGGGCCCAACGAAAGACACAACTATGGACTGAAAAAAGGACTAAATCTGGATTAAAAAGGATTAATGGAAATGATTAAAACTAATTAACCAACTAACTAATGATTAAACCTAATTAACTCTAACTAAATCTCAATTAAACCTAAAAAGAGAATTATCCTAAAAACTCTATTAACTCTAATTAATTTCTAAACTAATAATACTCTAATAATCCCACTAATCCAAAAACTCTAATAATTCTCTATTTAACATTTTATTAAATTTCCATTAAATCTCTAATAAACCTATATTATTTATTTAAAAGAAAAACTATTATTCTATTAAAACTATATAAAAACTATTAAAACCCTAAAAACTCTATAAACTCTAAAAAAAGATTTAAATCTATTTATTATCTATTAACATCTATTATATTCTAAAAATGATTTTAAAGCTATAAAAAATCTAAAAATAGCTAATAAAATCTAGAAAATTCCTAATAATTCCCAAAGGAACAAAAACAGCACAGAACGCCAAATAATACTGCGAGGGCGCAACAGAATAGCCGGTAAAAATCAATAGACACCGAAATATCCCTAAAAATAACAGCGCGAGCTGAAAACACCGGGAAGAGCACGACTTCCCAAAAATACGATTCTACCTATCTAAACTGATTAAAAACACCTGAGACGCGAGATGAGGGCTGTGATCCCGATAAAATCAGAACAACTGAAAAATGCACTGCATGCGATATGCGAATGCGGATGCAAGAATGCGTCGAAACATAGAGCCAGATGCGGGACCCGGTTGGTCAAATTTTAGGGTGCAACAACTGCCCCTATTCAAGCGACTTGGACCTGAATGGTTGAAGAGCGCTCAGCCTTCAAACATTCGAGGTACGAGGCGGTTGAATACTAATAGAACCCTGGAATTTGCCAACCGTGGGAATATACTGCAAAACTGCTTGAGGAATAACATCCAATGAACTGAAGTTTGGTTGTCACGACAACAACTGGTCAATTATCTGATAGAATTTTCTGCTGTTTGTTCAACATCAATCACCTGTGTGACGCCACAGGCACTGATTCTTCGGAATAATGCTTCAAAAAAAAACAAACACCTTCCCATCTGTTATGGGATCTTTTCTGTCGACTCATGGTTCACGGTGAACCTGAGGAAACTCTCCTGGGGAATTCTGAATTGAACTGCCTGGCACCCATTTCAACGAAGGCGGCAGCTTCAGAAGTTCGATATGTGTCAATCTTTCTTTGTTTTTCAGTGCTGACGTAACAACCAAATGTGAAGAAATCACTCCGCTGATGGAGAAGAGAAACTTAACCAAACAACTCTGCAGGTGAACAAATTCGAAATCCAATCGGTAACCAACCTGGTCCACGTTTTGACATGCGTATGCTTGAAATGATGCAATGCCCTATATGACATGAAAATGCTATGCGTTCTGTTTGAAAATGCGAGGCCCAGACGGCATGGGAATACTATATGTTTGTATAAATGCTATGACGATATATGCCAATGTAAATGTCGGCTCGAGCTGCCAGAGAACACCAGGTCTGCAAACCACTTGGCAAAATAAATGCCGAAGGAAGCGTCAACTCCACTGAAGGTAACCTGATATCACTGAGTCATCTCAGCAACATAAATGCTTGAAAAAAAGGAAACCAAATTCGCTGGGGATAACCGTCCTGCTGGAGAAATGGAAAGGCAACCCTGCTTGGGGAGAAAGAAAGAACAACTCTGCTTGAGGATGCTCTCTTCAAACCTTTAGCAACCGATTGTGCCCTGCGGGGGTTGACTCAAACTGGGGTTGATTGCACGCAGCACACTGCTGGAAATGCCCCTACTATTAAGGATATCAATCTTAATCTGCTGAGGATACTCCTGATCCTACTCTGATGCGGGGTAAAATACAATCTCAATTCTTCCGCAACTTTCATCTGCTGAAGAGGAGTACATCTGATTTAACAACGTCCATACGGTACTCAAACATTAACCGGGGAGCTGGCATCCATTAAGCTTCGTATCGGGAAACATGACAATATTATTGTATCGTGTATTTACACATTTTTGGTTTTTCTAGATAAACAGCGGGCTATTAACAAGATGGAAAATACTAGACGAGAACTAGCATTCAAAGGTAGACTACCAGGCGAGAACTGATAGCAAAATAGATTAGGAAATTTGAACGACAACTGTTTTATGTTTTGAACGTCAAACGGGGCTGACTGGATATAGGTTAAGAAAAGACAACCAGGCGAGAACCGGCTGAAAGCTGACATGTACCAGACGAGAACTAATACAACAATAGGTTAAAGAAAAGAAGACAACCGGACGAGAACTGGTTGGAAGTTGACATGCATCAGGCGAGAACTGATGTTTACGGGAGGCAAATCGACAATACGACAACTGGTTAAAAGAAAGGCAGTACCAGGCGAGAACTGGTATTTACGGAAAAAGATCGACAATACGATAACTGGGTTAAACGAAAATGGGTACCAGGCGAGAACTGGTATTTACGGAAGCATGGGCCAGACGAGAACTGGTTACCGGTTTGCCAGGCGAGACCTGGGCTTAGGAAACGACTTGGTTACGAAGTTCTGACAGGTAACAGATTTAAACTGTAGGATAACAATCCACCGACAACACGACTCTTTCTCAGGTTTTTGATAAGAGTATTGACACGATTCCCCGATACTCAACTCTTGCTGGGGATAAACAGACTGGCTTGAATGACTTGCCCCAGTGCACTCAACTTGCCCCAATCTAACTCTTGGGAGTACTTGCTCTGAACAGCTTGCTACGAGACGACCTCGAGATTACTTGCCCCGGTATCTATACGACAACAGAATTCAATCTTCATTAAACCCCTATCAACCCAGTTGGTTTCAACACTCTCCGCGGTGACTTGCCCCTGAATGAGCGTTCTAGCGACTTAACTTGATCTGATTATCCACCTGAAGTATCTGCTTTCAAATCTCCACGTTCTGCATAACTGCCTCTAATTGGCTCTCGAGAAGACTCACCTTTGATCAACTGTTTCTCAAACAAACTGCCCCTGATCAACTGAAGCTTCGGGACTTGTCCTCAGACTAACTGATTCCGAACTCACTGGAAGTCAATGCCCCTGATTCATTGGGCTTCACAACATACACCATCCTGGTTCAGACTACTGAATTACTCAGTCCTGCTCGATTATTCCCTGCTGGAATTTCTTTCATGCCAACTACTAGCCTGCGATTAAAACTATCTATTCACGAATGGTAATCTTAATACAGTGTTTATGCAGATTTTGAAAAAATTTGAGCTGTCACTCATTTACATGCTATGATTGTGAGTGACGAATGAACCAGAGTTCAAACGTAGTGCTTACGTGGTCAGTGAAAAACACAACAAGGATGTGATTAGCAAATCAAGAAGGAGTCAGGTTACTCAACCTTATCGTAATGCGCTTTCAGAATAACCCTACCTCAATTAGGTCTTTTAAGGGTTGTATCGTGGTCGGGTTCACGGTTCGTGAAACAAAGGATATTTGGCTCAAATTTTGATTTGTACCCACCCCTTCTACGCGATGATCTCCGATCCTAAAATTCAGTTAGCCTGGCTCGAACGCTCGCCTTTTCGAGAGATATGTTGAATGGTAAGAACCACAATTTAAGGAATTCACAGGGTTTTTTCCCGGAGTGACAGTTACTCCTTTTCGTTTTCGGTGTCTGTGTACACGACTTTGTGACTTGCTGGGGAAAAAAAATTTCTATCCCTTCTTTTTCATTCTTTTGATTCCCTAATTTTTGCCTGGACTGACTCCTTTTGAGTTCTTTTCATTTTTTCGTTTTCTTTTGAGGTCCAGCGGGATGCCCTGATTTTTGCCTAAGTATTAGCTTTCCAACTTTTTCTTTTCTTTTTACTTAGCGAGCTTTCTTATTTCTTTCTTTTGGAACAAAGTCGCGTGACACTGGTTATCTTGATTGCTCCGAAAGGATTGTAACTGTCTCACTCCTGGTTGGTGAGGTTTAACCACTGTGGTTGACGAGGTACGACCTCTGGGAAAAAATGCGATGTGATTGGTCCTCGAAAGACAACACTCCTCTGTAAGACTTAAATGCTCGGTCAAGCTAACTGACAACTACCCTGCCCCGGGTTAAGACGTGAGGGTTTAAAAGTCCGAAAAAACTTCTACTTCCTGGCTCGAAGTGGTTAACAAGGGACTAACTCCTTATATCTCCAGTGTTTGGGGGATTTGAAACAATGCCTTGTACGTCATCGGTAAGGTCTTATCTGAAAGCCATACGATCATCGGTTGTGAGTATTCAGTTTCGTCATCCTCCCTCCAATCTTTGCTAGTCACAGTGATAAAGTGGAGTGAATAAAATGCGAGTGTCAGTGCAATGCAGTAAATGAGCGACAACGACATGATTAATTCAGAAAAATGCATAGTCACTTCATTAATATCACCATTCGAAACATACAATGTTTACAGCAAGTAGTAACTAACAGAAAAGAAACTACAAATGCAAATGATATAAAGTCTGAGGACTGCCAATGCTGAGGCGCCTGCCTGTCTGAATCACTGGCTCCTTTGCTGGGGAATACTTTCCGAGTCTACGAGCTTAGACATCTGAGCGGTTGGTATGAACAAACAGAAATCCTTCTCGAAAGGAAATGCGATCTTGGTCGATCAACTGTTGTACTTTCGCCTGAAACGCTTTGCAATCTTCAGTCGAATGTCCCGGTGATCCGCCATGATAACCACACTGAGCGTGGGGATTGTACCCAGGAGGGTAAGGTTCTGGCACGGGCTTGAGAGCTTTCGGCTCCACCAAAGAACTCTGGATCAGAGATGGTAGCAGCTGGCTATACGGCATAGGCACTGGGTGAAATGGAGCTTTCCTTCGTTCCAAATTGTTGCGAGGTCGATTCTGATTCTGACGCTGATTCTGATAACCTCGGCCACGAGTTCGCTGCTTTGCAATGGAAGCGACATAAGATCCCTGATAGGGTGCCCCAGGCACGGCTGTCTGTTCAGTGTAACAAGCCACAGGAGGTACTGACCTCTGATAAGATGAAGAACCTACAAAATTCACTGATTCGCTTCGAGGATATTCAACCTTTGGCATGACTGCATTGATCACAACTCCTTCTTCACTCTGATAGTCACAAGGATATTCAGTTTCACCCGCTTGATCGTTTGAAGTAATCTGAATTTTCCCGATTCTTATGGCATACTCAAGGCGTTCTCCTAATGTTACCACGTCAGAGAAACTTAACGGAAGTCCAAGCAATATTTCGAAGTACGGATCTTGTAGGGAATCTACAAACATGCTAGTCAATTCTCGGTTTAAAAGCGGTGGATGCACTCTAGCAGCAAATTCTCTCCATCTCTGAGCATACTTCCTGATAGGTTCATTGTTCTCTTGAGACAATTCTTGCAACTGCATGCGGTGAGGAGCTATGTCTAGATTATAATCGTACTGCTTCAGAAAAGCTCTGGCTAAATCCATCCATGACTGAATCTGATTCCTCTCTAACTGCATATACCACCTCAAAGATGCCCCAGTCAGACTATCTTGAAAGCAATGGATCATCAATTTGTCATCTCGCACAAACGAAGTCATTCTTCGACAGAACATCATCAAATGTTGCTTCGGACAACTATCTCCCGTGTACTTCTCAAATTTCGGCACTTTGAACTTATAAGGCAACACCAGGTCAGGGACCAAACACATGTCTACAACATTCAGGTTGACAACATCTTTGACTTTCAAAGCTTCAACTTTCTCTTCCAACACTTGGAGTCTTCTATTATCTTCCAGAGCTCTTGGGTCTACGGTTCTGGCAACCGGAATATCTCTTCGAGGATTCCCCACAGGAAAAGCAGCACCTTGATTGTTAACAGGAGGAAAACGCTCATTTCGGACAACAAACTGCTCGCGTCGATCTCGGTCCATAACAGGAGGCTGTACAAATTGGTCTGTAGTACCGATGCTCACTGGTGGAAAGCCTTCCATAGAATCATACAGAGGGTTGGACGTCACAGTGAACCCCGTCAAGGTGTTAGGAGAATGGAATCTACTCTCTGACATAGCTATCAATAAACTTCAACTGATTTCCTGCTCGATTCGGCTCAAATCTGTTTCAAACCCTAGGTCGGTCTTCTGACAATCAACAGTTGCTCAATCCAAACTCCGGGTAATCACCTTCAAGAAACAAAGGCTGGATCAGAACTCTGGCTAACTGGAGGATGATATGCAATATGATGCAACACTGTTATGCACATGATATGCAAGATGCAGCAAACAACGGGATCACAACCCCCACACAATATGAACACTGCTGCGCTGCTGACGGAGTACGTTCGCTCTGAAGAGAAGACCAAAATAACGGGTAGGTTGGAAGTCAAGGTTCCTGCAAAAAAAACCCCACACTCTCAGGTATGGACCTAAATCTGTCAAGGTACGGCATCCTATGCGGTCGTCAGCGTCACAGACTTTCAAAACTGACGATACGATTCCCAGAAGGAGTGGCATCATCAAGTCTTGAAGAGGCCTCACTTAGCTAACTTCCAAATGATCGGTTCCCAGAGTCGACAATCCAAATAACCAGCAACCCGAGCCACCCAAAGGGTGGGACAAGAGGCCAACCAGAAGAACCTCGTCTGAGTGTAGATTTCGCGGGACACTAATACAAGCAAAGCCGGTAGGCGCCCACTAATCTCTACTCTAAGTCTAAGGTGCACTCAAGCCCAGGTCCGACTTCTCACTCAATCATAGAACACCCGTCACACCCCAACAGCAACAGATAATATCAATAAATAAACACCAATAGACAAGCAAACAAGCGCCAGGATTGACTCTCCTTAGGGGATGTTGGATCCCACATGCATAAGGAACTATCGCAGTCCTTAGCAGCCAGGCGACGTTGGATCCCCAGCAGAGTCGCCAGCTGTCGCTACTGCGAAAATCGGCGCCGACTGACAGAAGAGTCGCCACCGTGCGTTATTTATCCCAACAGAGGGAAAGGAAACGCTCGAAGTAAACCTCGCAAAAAACGGGAAAAGATATGGTCATCGCAACCAAAACCTGGATTCGGGAGTTGGTTACGCAAGGGGAAGGTATTAGCACTCCTCACGTCCGTCGTACTCGACGGGATCCACGCTTGCTTGGTTTGTCTAAAGGATGCAACAACAATCTATCTACGGCTGCTAAATCTAAACGGAAGGGAATTGACTCGATAGAGCGTCGCACTCCATGCCTACGTATTCTCAAGAGAGAAAGTCAGAGTCAACGTAGTTCGGGACTACGGGGAAATTGGCTCGCCAAGACCTCGCGTCTTGTGCCTACGTACTTCCACACTGCATGGAAGATCAGAGCTTACGTAGTTCAGGCTAACTACAGCTAAACTGGGTGTTCTCACACAACAGTGAGAAATTAAACTAGTTTCAAAGGTACGGGAACCTATGGGAATAAACTACGGTCTGGTCTCAAATGCACAAGGGCAAGAGAGAAAGGGTAACAATTAGTCGTCAGCGGGAAGGTCTCGATCGCACAGCAGCGAGAGAACAAAAGATTTAGTTGTTAGTGTGCTCGCTAGGATATCGCATCCTATGCCTACATATCCTCGTCTGGTACGAGGAATCAGAGCAGCTGTAGTTCGGCTACTTTCGGGACCTCAGCTCAAATCTCGTTTTATTAACATTCTGAAAAATGGTTACAATGATTGAATACTGAAAATAAACCCCTAGGAAATACTATCTTATCCTATGAAGAATCAAACGGGAAAATAGTCCCCTAACAAGTGGACTTTTAAAACTATCTCTAAAAGTGTAAAATATACTCCTATGAAGAAGAATATCTAAGGAAAAAATATTAAATCTATGAGCTAATATTTTTGTATTCTTTTTCTCAATATTTCTTTTCTCTTTTCTTTTTTCAAAACATTTTTCATATATTTTTTCTATATTTTTTCTCTATTCTTTCACATATTTTTTCTCTTCTTCTTTTTTGATATTTCTTTTCTCTTTTTCTCTTTCTTTTTTCATATTTCTTTTCTTTCTCTATTTCTTTTTTCAATATTTCTATTTCTAAAAAATAAGAAAATGAAAACAACAAAAAAATAATAAAGAAAAATACAGGGGGGGGGGTGAAATACAGTACAGGGGTACAAGCAACAAAAATAATAAACAAACTGGGCCCAGCCCAGTATACAACAAAAACGGGGGGGGGGGGGGTGCAGTAAGTGAAACGGGGAGATGCAATAAGGAACTTCGTAGGGCCCAAGGCCCAATATGCCAAAAAAAAAACCAACATATGGTGACAACCAAAAAAACGGATTGGGCCCTCTGGCCCACCCACTTGGACCTCTCCTCCTTCCTCTCTTTCCTTTCTCTCATTCTGAAACCCTAATGCTTCTCCTTCTTTCTCCCTACTGTTCATGCCTCCACCCTAGCGCCGTCATCACTCTTTCTCCTTCCTCTGCTCAATCTAGTCACCCTCATCAAAACGGACAGTAGATCAAAGCAAACAACACCACAACCTTCGTATGGCCACTCGAACGCAAGAACATCCATGACTTTGAGGATGAGCTCTCGAAGATGCGAAGATCTGGACGACCAGTTGATGATTTGATGTTCTCTGGATCTGAAAGTGAAGCTCCTGGTAAAATCTTTGAAGACGAGCTGAAGATCGTTGATGCAGTTCTTGATTCGTTGAAGAAGATTCGAAGTCTCCAGAAGAGGTTGAAGATCTTGCATGTGAATCTGGAAGGAAGGAGAGTGTTCGTTGTTTATCTGCGTGTTTGGTGATTCCTGGAGAATCTTCATGAAGGTTGATGAATACTGAGAAATTATATGATGAAGAAGCTGGCGATTCTTGAACGGTTTCTGATGATCGGATGAAAGGTTTCATCAAGAGCATGATGAAGATCACCGATGATTTTTGGGATGAATCTCTGGAAACGACCGATGGAGATCTTGATGAGCACACGAACAGGATGAAGATTGAGGGAGATCTTGATGATTCTGAAAACGTTCTGATGAAGATCTTCAAAGATCTTTGAAGATCTTGAAGATGATGGATGCACTGTGATGATCTTCTGGCGATTGTTTGAAGAACGGCGAAGGAGGTGAAGAATGCGTGATGAAAATTCAGTCAAAGTCTGGAAAAATCATGGTGTTTGTTGATTGTGGACGATCGAAGATGGAAGAAAGTTGGAGGTCGAAGAAAGAAGATGAAGATTCTGGGTTTCTCAGTTTTCCGGTGAAGTTCACGGCGGCCGGAATTGGTTGGAGGTGGCCGGAAGGAGTTGGGGACGGTGGTTGCATGGCCGCCGGCCATGAAACCGGTGAGGACTCTGAGCTAGACAAGTGGCAAGGGTTGGTGGAGAGGTTACTGCATGGACGCCACGTGGTGAGGGGCGTGGCAGAGAGAGGGAGAAGGAGTGAGTGATGTGTCTGTGTGAGAGAGAATTGGAAATTATTGATGTGGGGTCCTCCTATATGCAACACGTGGCCTCATGCTTTTATATTGCTGGCATGATTGAAATGGACTATGGCGAAATGGGCCTCCAAAAAACGAAATGGGCCCAACGAAAGACACAACTATGGACTGAAAAAAGGACTAAATCTGGATTAAAAAGGATTAATGGAAATGATTAAAACTAATTAACCAACTAACTAATAATTAAACCTAATTAACTCTAACTAAATCTCAATTAAACGTAAAAAGAGAATTATCCTAAAAACTCTATTAACTCTAATTAATTTCTAAACTAATAATACTCTAATAATCCCACTAATCCAAAAACTCTAATAATTCTCTATTTAACATTTTATTAAATTTCCATTAAATCTCTAATAAACCTATATTATTTATTTAAAAGAAAAATTATTATTCTATTAAAACTATATAAAAACTATTAAAACCCTAAAAACTCTATAAACTCTAAAAAAAGATTTAAATCTATTTATTATCTATTAACATCTATTATATTCTAAAAATGATTTTAAAGCTATAAAAAATCTAAAAATAGCTAATAAAATCTAGAAAATTCCTAATAATTCCCAAAGGAACAAAAATAGCACAGAACGCCAAATAATACTGCGAGGGCGCAACAGAATAGCCGGTAAAAATCAATAGACACCGAAATATCCCTAAAAATAACAGCGCGGGCTGAAAACACCGGGAAGAGCACGGCTTCCCAAAAATACGATTCTACCTATCTAAACTGATTAAAAACACCTGAGACGCGAGACGAGGGCTGTGATCCTGATAAAATCAGAACAACTGAAAAATGCACTGCATGCGATATGCGAATGCGGATGCAAGAATGCGTCGAAACATAGAGCCAGATGCGGGACCCGGTTGGTCAAATTTTAGGGTGCAACAGCTGCCCCTATTCAAGCGACTTGGACCTGAATGGTTGAAGAGCGCTCAACCTTCAAACATTCTAGGTACGAGGCGGTTGAATACTAATAGAACCCTGAAATTTGCCAACCGTGGGAATATACTGCAAAACTGCTTGAGGAATAGCATCCAATGAACTGAAGTTTGGTTGTCACGGCAACAACTGGTCAATTATCTGATAGAATTTTCTGCTGTTTGTTCAACATCAATCACCTGTGTGACGCCACAGGCACTGATTCTTCGGAATAATGCTTCAAAAAAAAAACAAACACCTTCCCATCTGTTATGGGATCTTTTCTGTCGACTCATGGTTCACGGCGAACTTGAGGAAACTCTCCTGGGGAATTCTGAATTGAACTGCCTGGCACCCATTTCGACGAAGGCGGCAACTTCATAAGTTCGATATGTGTCAATCTTTCTTTGTTTTTCACTGCTGACGTAACAACCAAATGTGAAGAAATCACTCCGCTGATGGAGAAGAGAAACTTAACCAAACAACTCTGCAGGTGAACAAATTCGAAATCCAATAGGTAACCAACCTGGGCCACGTTTTGACATGCGTATGCTTGAAATGATGCAATGCCCTATATGACATGAAAATGCTATGCGTTCTGTTTGAAAATGCGAGGCCCATACGGCATGGGAATACTATATGTTTGTATAAATGCTATGACGATATATGCCAATGTAAATGTCGGCTCGAGCTGCCAGAGAACACCAGGTCTGCAAACCACTTGGCAAAATAAATGCCGAAGGAAGCGTCAACTCCACTGAAGGTAACCTGATATCACTGAGTCATCTCAGCAACATAAATGCTTGAAAAAAAGGAAACCAAATTCGCTGGGGATAACCGTCCTGCTGGAGAAATGGAAAGGCAACCCTGCTTGGGGAGAAAGAAAGAACAACTCTGCTTGAGGATGCTCTCTTCAAACCTTTGGCAACCGATTGTGCCCTGCGGGGGTTGACTCAAACTGGGGTTGATTGCACGCAGCACACTGCTGGAAATGCCCCTACTATCAAGGATATCAATCTTAATCTGCTGAGGATACTCCTGATCCTACTCTGATGCGGGGTAAAATACAATCTCAATTCTTCCGCAACTTTCATCTGCTGAAGAGGAGTACATCTGATTTAACAACGTCCATACGGTACTCAAACATTAACCGGGGAGCTGGCATCCATTAAGCTTCGTATCGGGAAACATGACAATATTATTGTATCGGGTATTTACACATTTTTGGTTTTTCTAGATAAACAACGGGCTATTAACAAGATGGAAAATACTAGACGAGAACTAGCATTCAAAGGTAGACTACCAGGCGAGAACTGATAGCAAAATAGATTAGGAAATTTGAACGACAACTGTTTTATGTTTTGAACGTCAAACGGGGCTGACTGGATATAGGTTAAGAAAATACAACCAGGCGAGAACCGGCTGAAAGCTGACATGTACCAGACGAGAACTAATACAACAATAGGTTAAAGAAAAGAAGACAACCGGACGAGAACTGGTTGGAAGTTGACATGCATCAGGCGAGAACTGATGTTTACGGGAGGCAAATCGACAATACGACAACTGGTTAAAAGAAAGGCAGTACCAGGCGAGAACTGGTATTTACGGAAAAAGATCGACAATACGATAACTGGGTTAAACGAAAATGGGTACCAGGCGAGAACTGGTATTTACGGAAGCATGGGCCAGACGAGAACTGGTTACCGGTTTGCCAGGCGAGACCTGGGCTTAGGAAACGACTTGGTTACGAAGTTCTGACAGGTAACAGATTTAAACTGTAGGATAACAATCCACCGACAACATGGCTCTTTCTCAGGTTTTTGATAAGAGTATTGACACGATTCCCCGATACTCAACTCTTGCTGGGGATAAACAGACTGGCTTGAATGACTTGCCCCAGTGCACTCAACTTGCCCCAATCTAACTCTTGGGAGTACTTGCTCTGAACAGCTTGCTACGAGACGACCTCGAGATTACTTGCCCCGGTATCTATACGACAACAGAATTCAATCTTCATTAAACCCCTATCAACCCAGTTGGTTTCAACACTCTCCGCGGTGACTTGCCCCTGAATGAGCGTTCTAGCGACTTAACTTGATCTGATTATCCACCTGAAGTATCTGCTTTCAAATCTCCACGTTCTGCATAACTGCCTCTGATTGGCTCTCGAGAAGACTCACCTCTGATCAACTGTTTCTCAAACAAACTGCCCCTGATCAACTGAAGCTTCGGGACTTGTCCTCAGACTAACTGATTCCGAACTCACTGGAAGTCAATGCCCCTGATTCACTGGGCTTCACAACATACACCATCCTGGTTCAGACTACTGAATTACTCAGTCCTGCTCGATTATTCCCTGCTGGAATTTCTTTCATGCCAACTACTAGCCTGCGATTAAAACTGTCTATTCACGAATGGTAATCTTAATACAGTGTTTATGCAGATTTTGAAAAAATTTAAGCTGTCACTCATTTACATGCTATGATTGTGAGTGACGAATGAACCAGAGTTCAAACGTAGTGCTTACGTGGTCAGTGAAAAACACAACAAGGATGTGATTAGCAAATCAAGAAGGAGTCAGGTTACTCAACCTTATCGTAATGCGCTTTCAGAATAACCCTACCTCAATTAGGTCTTTTAAGGGTTGTATCGTGGTCGGGTTCACGGTTCGTGAAACAAAGGATATTTGGCTCAAATTTTGATTTGTACCCACCCCTTCTACGCGATGATCTCCGATCCTAAAATTCAGTTAGCCTGGCTCGAACGCTCGCCTTTTCGAGAGATATGTTGAATGGTAAGAACCACAATTTAAGGAATTCACAGGGTTTTTTCCCGGAGTGACAGTTACTCCTTTTCGTTTTCGGTGTCTGTGTACACGACTTTGTGACTTGCTGGGGAAAAAAATTTTCTATCCCTTCTTTTTCATTCTTTTGATTCCCTAATTTTTGCCTGGACTGACTCCTTTTGAGTTCTTTTCATTTTTTCGTTTTCTTTTGAGGTCCAGCGGGATGCCCTGATTTTTGCCTAAGTATTAGCTTTCCAGCTTTTTCTTTTCTTTTTACTTAGCGGGCTTTCTTATTTCTTTCTTTTGGAACAAAGTCGCGTGACACTGGTTATCTTGATTGCTCCGAAAGGATTGTAACTGTCTCACTCCTGGTTGGTGAGGTTTAACCACTGTGGTTGACGAGGTACGACCTCTGGGAAAAAATGCGATGTGATTGGTCCTCGAAAGACAACACTCCTCTGTAAGACTTGAATGCTCGGTCAAGCTAACTGACAACTACCCTGCCCCGGGTTAAGACGTGAGGGTTTAAAAGTCCGAAAAAACTTCTACTTCCTGGCTCAAAGTGGTTAACAAGGGACTAACTCCTTATATCTCCAGTGTTTGGGGGATTTGAAACAATGCCTTGTACGTCATCGGTAAGGTCTTATCTGAAAGCCATACGATCATCGGTTGTGAGTATTCAGTTTCGTCATCCTCCCTCCAATCTTTGCTAGTCACAGTGATAAAGTGGAGTGAATAAAATGCGAGTGTCAGTGCAATGCAGTAAATGAGCGACAACGACATGATTAATTCAGAAAAATGCATAGTCACTTCATTAATATCACCATTCGAAACATACAATGTTTACAGCAAGTAGTAACTAACAGAAAAGAAACTACAAATGCAAATGATATAAAGTCTGAGGACTGCCAATGCTGAGGCGCCTGCCTGTCTGAATCACTGGCTCCTTTGCTGGGGAATACTTTCCGAGTCTACGAGCTTAGACATCTGAGCGGTTGGTATGAACAAACAGAAATCCTTCTCGAAAGGAAATGCGATCTTGGTCGATCAACTGTTGTACTTTCGCCTGAAACGCTTTGCAATCTTCAGTCGAATGTCCCGGTGATCCGCCATGATAACCACACTGAGCGTGGGGATTGTACCCAGGAGGGTAAGGTTCTGGCACGGGCTTGAGAGCTTTCGGCTCCACCAAAGAACTCTGGATCAGAGATGGTAGCAGCTGGCTATACGGCATAGGCACTGGGTGAAATGGAGCTTTCCTTCGTTCCAAATTGTTGCGAGGTCGATTCTGATTCTGACGCTGATTCTGATAACCTCGGCCACGAGTTCGCTGCTTTGCAATGGAAGCGACATAAGATCCCTGATAGGGTGCCCCAGGCACGGCTGTCTGTTCAGTGTAACAAGCCACAGGAGGTACTGACCTCTGATAAGATGAAGAACCTACAAAATTCACTGATTCGCTTCGAGGATATTCAACCTTTGGCATGACTGCATTGATCACAACTCCTTCTTCACTCTGATAGTCACAAGGATATTCAGTTTCACCCGCTTGATCGTTTGAAGTAATCTGAATTTTCCCGATTCTTATGGCATACTCAAGGCGTTCTCCTAATGTTACCACGTCAGAGAAACTTAACGGAAGTCCAAGCAATATTTCGAAGTACGGATCTTGTAGGGAATCTACAAACATGCTAGTCAATTCTCGGTTTAAAAGCGGTGGATGCACTCTAGCAGCAAATTCTCTCCATCTCTGAGCATACTTCCTGATAGGTTCATTGTTCTCTTGAGACAATTCTTGCAATTGCATGCGGTGAGGAGCTATGTCTAGATTATAATCGTACTGCTTCAGAAAAGCTCTGGCTAAATCCATCCATGACTGAATCTGATTCCTCTCTAACTGCATATACCACCTCAAAGATGCCCCAGTCAGACTATCTTGAAAGCAATGGATCATCAATTTGTCATCTCGCACAAACGAAGTCATTCTTCGACAGAACATCATCAAATGTTGCTTCGGACAACTATCTCCCGTGTACTTCTCAAATTTCGGCACTTTGAACTTATAAGGCAACACCAGGTCAGGGACCAAACACATGTCTACAGCATTCAGGTTGACAGCATCTTTGACTTTCAAAGCTTCAACTTTCTCTTCCAACACTTGGAGTCTTCTATTATCTTCCAGAGCTCTTGGGTCTACGGTTCTGGCAACCGGAATATCTCTTCGAGGATTCCCCACAGGAAAAGCAGCACCTTGATTGTTAACAGGAGGAAAACGCTCATTTCGGACAACAAACTGCTCGCGTCGATCTCGGTCCATAACAGGAGGCTGTACAAATTGGTCTGTAGTACCGATGCTCACTGGTGGAAAGCCTTCCATAGAATCATACAGAGGGTTGGACGTCACAGTGAACCCCGTCAAGGTGTTAGGAGAATGGAATCTACTCTCTGACATAGCTATCAATAAACTTCAACTGATTTCCTGCTCGATTCGGCTCAAATCTGTTTCAAACCCTAGGTCGGTCTTCTGACAATCAACAGTTGCTCAATCCAAACTCCGGGTAATCACCTTCAAGAAACAAAGGCTGGATCAGAACTCTGGCTAACTGGAGGATGATATGCAATATGATGCAACACTGTTATGCACATGATATGCAAGATGCAGCAAACAACGGGATCACAACCCCCACACAATATGAACACTGCTGCGCTGCTGACGGAGTACGTTCGCTCTGAAGAGAAGACCAAAATAACGGGTAGGTTGGAAGTCAAGGTTCCTGCAAAAAAAACCCCACACTCTCAGGTATGGACCTAAATCTGTCAAGGTACGACATCCTATGCGGTCGTCAGCGTCACAGACTTTCAAAACTGACGATACGATTCCCAGAAGGAGTGGCATCATCAAGTCTTGAAGAGGCCTCACTTAGCTAACTTCCAAATGATCGGTTCCCAGAGTCGACAATCCAAATAACCAGCAACCCGAGCCACCCAAAGGGTGGGACAAGAGGCCAACCAGAAGAACCTCGTCTGAGTGTAGATTTCGCGGGACACTAATACAAGCAAAGCCGGTAGGCGCCCACTAATCTCTACTCTAAGTCTAAGGTGCACTCAAGCCCAGGTCCGGCTTCTCACTCAATCATAGAACACCCGTCACACCCCAACAGCAACAAATAATATCAATAAATAAACACCAATTGACAAGCAAACAAGCGCCAGGATTGACTCTCCTTAGGGGATGTTGGATCCCACATGCATAAGGAACTATCGCAGTCCTTAGCAGCCAGGCGACGTTGGATCCCCAACAGAGTCGCCAGCTGTCGCTACTGCGAAAATCGGCGCCGGCTGACAGAAGAGTCGCCACCGTGCGTTATTTATCCCAACGGAGGGAAAGGAAACGCTCGAAGTAAACCTCGCAAAAAACGGGAAAAGGTATGGTCATCGCAACCAAAACCTGGATTCGGGAGTTGGTTACGCAAGGGGAAGGTATTAGCACTCCTCACGTCCGTCGTACTCGACGGGATCCACGCTTGCTTGGTTTGTCTAAAGGATGCAACAACAATCTATCTACGGCTGCTAAATCTAAACGGAAGGGAATTGACTCGATAGAGCGTCGCACTCCATGCCTACGTATTCTCAAGAGAGAAAGTCAGAGTCAACGTAGTTCGGGACTACGGGGAAATTGGCTCGCCAAGACCTCGCGTCTTGTGCCTACGTACTTCCACACTGCATGGAAGATCAGAGCTTACGTAGTTCAGGCTAACTACAGCTAAACTGGGTGTTCTCACACAACAGTGAGAAATTAAACTAGTTTCAAAGGTACGGGAACCTATGGGAATAAACTACGGTCTGGTCTCAAATGCACAAGGGCAAGAGAGAAAGGGTAACAATTAGTCGTCAGCG
Source organism: Lathyrus sativus (assembly GCA_963859935.3). NCBI lineage: Eukaryota > Viridiplantae > Streptophyta > Magnoliopsida > Fabales > Fabaceae > Lathyrus > Lathyrus sativus. Next base: position 441,306,636 of record OZ012738.1, on the reverse strand, counting down.
GGAAGGTCTCGATCGCACAGCAGCGAGAGAACAAAAGATTTAGTTGTTAGTGTGCTCGCTAGGATATCGCATCCTATGCCTACATATCCTCGCTTGGTACGAGGAATCAGAGCAGCTGTAGTTCGGCTACTTTCGGGACCTCAGCTCAAATCTCGTTTTATTAACATTCTGAAAAATGGTTACAATGATTGAATACTGAAAATAAACCCCTAGGAAATACTATCTTATCCTATGAAGAATCAAACGGGAAAATAGTCCCCTAACAAGTGGACTTTTAAAACTATCTCTAAAAGTGTAAAATATACTCCTATGAAGAAGAATATCTAAGGAAAAAATATTAAATCTATGAGCTAATATTTTTGTATTCTTTTTCTCAATATTTCTTTTCTCTTTTCTTTTTTCAAAACATTTTTCATATATTTTTTCTATATTTTTTCTCTATTCTTTCACATATTTTTTCTCTTCTTCTTTTTTGATATTTCTTTTCTCTTTTTCTCTTTCTTTTTTCATATTTCTTTTCTTTCTCTATTTCTTTTTTCAATATTTCTATTTCTAAAAAATAAGAAAATGAAAACAACAAAAAAATAATAAAGAAAAATACAGGGGGGGGGGGTGAAATACAGTACAGGGGTACAAGCAACAAAAATAATAAACAAACTGGGCCCAGCCCAGTATACAACAAAAACGGGGGGGGGGGGGGGGGTGCAGTAAGTGAAACGGGGAGATGCAATAAGGAACTTCGTAGGGCCCAAGGCCCAATATGCCAAAAAAAAACCAACATATGGTGACAACCAAAAAAACGGATTGGGCCCTCTGGCCCACCCACTTGGACCTCTCCTCCTTCCTCTCTTTCCTTTCTCTCATTCTGAAACCCTAATGCTTCTCCTTCTTTATCCCTACTGTTCATGCCTCCACCCTAGCGCCGTCATCACTCTTTCTCCTTCCTCTGCTCAATCTAGTCACCCTCATCAAAACGGACAGTAGATCAAAGCAAACAACACCACAACCTTCGTATGGCCACTCGAACGCAAGAACATCCATGACTTTGAGGATGAGCTCTCGAAGATGCGAAGATCTGGACGACCAGTTGATGATTTGATGTTCTCTGGATCTGAAAGTGAAGCTCCTGGTAAAATCTTTGAAGACGAGCTGAAGATCGTTGATGCAGTTCTTGATTCGTTGAAGAAGATTCGAAGTCTCCAGAAGAGGTTGAAGATCTTGCATGTGAATCTGGAAGGAAGGAGAGTGTTCGTTGTTTATCTGCGTGTTTGGTGATTCCTGGAGAATCTTCATGAAGGTTGATGAATACTGAGAAATTATATGATGAAGAAGCTGGCGATTCTTGAACGGTTTCTGATGATCGGATGAAAGGTTTCATCAAGAGCATGATGAAGATCACCGATGATTTTTGGGATGAATCTCTGGAAACGACCGATGGAGATCTTGATGAGCACACGAACAGGATGAAGATTGAGGGAGATCTTGATGATTCTGAAAACGTTCTGATGAAGATCTTCAAAGATCTTTGAAGATCTTGAAGATGATGGATGCACTGTGATGATCTTCTGGCGATTGTTTGAAGAACGGCGAAGGAGGTGAAGAATGCGTGATGAAGATTCAGTCAAAGTCTGGAAAAATCATGGTGTTTGTTGATTGTGGACGATCGGAGATGGAAGAAAGTTGGAGGTCGAAGAAAGAAGATGAAGATTCTGGGTTTCTCAGTTTTCCGGTGAAGTTCACGGCGGCCGGAATTGGTTGGAGGTGGCCGGAAGGAGTTGGGGACGGTGGTTGCATGGCCGCCGGCCATGCAACCGGTGAGGACTCTGAGCTAGACAAGTGGCAAGGGTTGGTGGAGAGGTTACTGCATGGACGCCACGTGGTGAGGGGCGTGGCAGAGAGAGGGAGAAGGAGTGAGTGATGTGTCTGTGTGAGAGAGAATTGGAAATTATTGATGTGGGGTCCTCCTCTATGCAACACGTGGCCTCATGCTTTTATATTGCTGGCATGATTGAAATGGACTCTGGCGAAATGGGCCTCCAAAAAACGAAATGGGCCCAACGAAAGACACAACTATGGACTGAAAAAAGGACTAAATCTGGATTAAAAAGGATTAATGGAAATGATTAAAACTAATTAACCAACTAACTAATGATTAAACCTAATTAACTCTAACTAAATCTCAATTAAACCTAAAAAGAGAATTATCCTAAAAACTCTATTAACTCTAATTAATTTCTAAACTAATAATACTCTAATAATCCCACTAATCCAAAAACTCTAATAATTCTCTATTTAACATTTTATTAAATTTCCATTAAATCTCTAATAAACCTATATTATTTATTTAAAAGAAAAACTATTATTCTATTAAAACTATATAAAAACTATTAAAACCCTAAAAACTCTATAAACTCTAAAAAAAGATTTAAATCTATTTATTATCTATTAACATCTATTATATTCTAAAAATGATTTTAAAGCTATAAAAAATCTAAAAATAGCTAATAAAATCTAGAAAATTCCTAATAATTCCCAAAGGAACAAAAACAGCACAGAACGCCAAATAATACTGCGAGGGCGCAACAGAATAGCCGGTAAAAATCAATAGACACCGAAATATTCCTAAAAATAACAGCGCGAGCTGAAAACACCGGGAAGAGCACGACTTCCCAAAAATACGATTCTACCTATCTAAACTGATTAAAAACACCTGAGACGCGAGACGAGGGCTGTGATCCCGATAAAATCAGAACAACTGAAAAATGCACTGCATGCGATATGCGAATGCGGATGCAAGAATGCGTCGAAACATAGAGCCAGATGTGGGACCCGGTTGGTCAAATTTTAGGGTGCAACAATATGGCGTTGCACGTCTCAGTTGAATGCAGGGGCACAGTCATGTCCCACGTGCTGGTAGATACCGGGTCTTCCTTGAATGTGCTCCCAAAGAAAGAAATGATAAAATTGGATATCAGGGGGATCATTTGTACGCCTAGTGACTTGGTGGTCAGGGCATTTGATGGTACACGGAGGTCAGTCTTTGGATCCATAACTTTGCCTCTACAGGTGGGGCCGGAGATTTTTGAAACTGAATTTTACATTATGGACATCCAGCCAGCATATAGCTGTCTTCTTGGACGACCATGGATTCATGGTGCTGGGGAAGTCACATCTACCTTACACCAAAAGTTGAAGTACATGGTGGGGGGCAGTGTGGTCACAGTTTATGGAGAGGAGGATATACTGGTCAGCCATTTATCGTCATTCAAGTATGTGGAAGTCGACGGAGAGATTCATGAAACACCTTGTCAAGCCTTTGAGGGGTTGCGCATCAAGGACAAAGTTCTAGGGCCGAGTAAAGCATCAGAGATGGCGGTATCGTCATACAAAGAGGCTCAGGCTCTAGTGAAGACTGGCGAGACCAAGGGTTGGGGCAAGGTTCTGGATATTCCCGTGAAAATGGACAGATTTGGGCTGGGATATCAACCTTCATCATCAACGTCTACTGCAGGGGCACCCCGTTTCAAAGGACCAATAACAATTACGGCTAGTGGAGTATATCACGAGACCATCAACGTTGTTTCAGATTCTGAAGAAGGAGACAGCGACTGCGACATGGACGCCTGGATTCAGCCGAGCGTGCCAGGACAAGGGCTTTGCAATTGGTCTATTCAGGAGACTGTTCCTGTGACAACTAAACAATAATGCTTTGTTTTCTTAATTGTTGAACAATCCGGTGCCCTACCCGGGGCATCGTGATTTTGCTTAGGGCCATGATGTTATGTACATTGCACTGTTTGATCGTTCAATAAAAGGCGTTTTTTCATGTACAAATATTGTGATCTCTGTTTTTCCTGTTTTTATTTTTTACAATAAAATGGCAACGTGGTTATTCGCTTTGTATGTGTTTTGAAGCATTTAACCATTCCCTTTGCAGGACTACTATTTCAGATGACATCTATGAACCGCCTATGACTCACTTCGACTTTGAGCACCCGGTATTTCAGACCGAAGAAGAGATTGTTGAAGATGTCGACGTTCTAGAAGAGTTGTCTTGGTTGGTAAAACAAGAAGAATGAATCATTCTGCCTCATGAGGAAGTCATTGAAATCGTCAATTTGGGGTCGGAAGGGGTTGAAAGGAACATCCGTATAGGGGCTGCGCTGCAGAGTGACGTCAAGCGAAGGTTGGTTGAAATGCTCAAAGAGTACAGCGATATTTTTGCTTGGTCGTATGAGGACATGCCTGGGATGGATACGGATATGGTTGTGCACCGTCTGCCGCTAAAAGAAGAATGCCCGCCGATTAAGCAGAAGCTCCGAAGAACTAGACCGGACATGGCTGTGAAGATTAAGGAGGAGGTTCAAAAGCAGTGGGATGCTGGTTTCCTAGCTGTTACAAAATATCCCTCATGGGTCGCTAATATTGTGCCAGTGCCAAAGAAAGACGGTAAAGTGAGAATGTGCGTAGATTACCGTGATTTGAACAGAGTGAGCCCAAAAGATGATTTTCCACTTCCTCACATCGATGTGCTGGTCGATAATACCGCTCAATTCTCCGTATTCTCCTTCATGGATGGCTTCTCGGGCTATAAACAAATTAAAATGGCGCCAGAGGACATGGAGAAGATTACCTTCATTACGCCCTGGGGAACATTTTGCTACAAAGTGATGCCTTTCGGATTGAAGAATGCTGGGGCAACGTATCAGCGTGCAATGACGACTCTCTTTCATGACATGATGCATAAAGAGATCGAGGTTTATGTTGATGATATGATTGCCAAATCCCAGACGGAGGAAGAACATTTGGTGAATCTGCTGAAGTTATTCAAGAGGCTTAGGAAGTTCAGGCTGAGACTGAACCCTAACAAATGCACCTTCGGGGTGAGATCGGGTAAACTGTTGGGGTTTATCGTGAGCGAAAAAGGAATAGAGGTTGATCCTGCGAAAATAAAAGCAATACAAGAAATGCCGACGCCTAAAACAAAAAAAGAGGTGCGCGGGTTTTTAGGGAGGTTGAACTACATTGCTCGGTTCATATCTCACCTAACAGCTACGTGTGAGCCGTTATTCAAGCTGTTGAAAAAAGACCAGGCTGTAACATGGAATGAAAATTGTCAAAAGGCGTTCGATAAAATAAAACAGTATTTGCAGGAGCCTCCTATTTTGATACCTCCAGTGGCAGGGAGACCCTTGATTATGTATTTGACGGTTCTTGAGGGGAGTATGGGTTGTGTTCTCGATCAACATGACGAGACAGGGCGTAAAGAGCATGCGATATACTACCTGAGTAAGAAGTTTACTGAATGTGAATCTCGATACTTAATGCTCGAAAAAACTTGTTGTGCGCTAGCCTGGGCCGCCAAGCGTTTGAGGCAGTATATGCTAAGTCATACAACCATGCTCATCTCGAAGATGGATCCTATCAAATACGTATTTGAAAAGCAGGCACTATCTGGGAGAATTTCCCGTTGGCAGATGGTTTTGACCGAATATGACATCCAGTATGTGTCACAGAAGGCTATAAAGGGGAGCGTGTTATCAGAGTATCTAGCTGAGCAGCCGATCGAGGACTACCAATCGATGAGGTTTGATTTTCCTGACGAGGATATCATGTACCTGAAGATGAAAGATTAAGAAGAACCATTTCCGGATGAAGGGCCAAAGACGGATTCCAAATGGCAGTTGATCTTTGACGGAGCTGTAAACTCCTACGGTAGCGGAATAAGGGCAATCATCACTACTCCACATGGGTCGCACATCCCATTTACTGCTCGATTTACCTTTTCGGTTACCAATAATGAAGCCGAATACGAAGCTTGCATCATGGGGCTTGAGGAAGCTATTGATTTGCGAATCAAAAATCTGGATGTATACGGAGACTCAGCTCTAGTGGTGAATCAAATAAAAGGAGAATGGGAGACACGTCAGCCCAATTTGATACCGTACATGAATTATGCAAGGAAATTGTTGCCTTTCTTTGACAAGGTGGAATTGCATCATGTGCCGCGAGCAGAAAATCTGATGGCTGATGCCCTGGCCACATTGTCTTTCATGTACAAAGTCAACTTCTGGAATGAGGCTCCCAGAATTGTTATCTCTCGGCTTGATAGACCCGCCTTCGTATTTGCCATTGACGAAGCATCTGATGATAAACCCTGGTACTTTGACATCCAGAATTTCCTGAAAAACAAGGAATATCCGACTGGGGCATCCAGTCGCGATCAGAAGACTCTCAAGAGATTGGCTGGTAATTTCTATCTAAATCCGGATGGTGTCCTATACAAAAGGAATCACGACTTGGTGTTGCTACGCTGTGTAGACGAGAAAGAGGCGAAGTTGCTTATGGAGGAAATACACGAGGGTACATTTGGTACACATGCTGGTGGGCATGCTATGACGAGAAAGTTGCTGCGGGAAGGTTATTACTGGCTAACTATGGAAACTGACTGTTTCAAGTTTGCGAAAAGGTGTCATAAGTGCCAGATCTATGCGGATAAGATCCATGTGCCTCCGAGTCCTCTGAACGTGATGTCGTTACCGTGGCCATTCTCGATGTGGGGCATTGATATGATTGGAAAGATTGAGCCGACGACATCTAACGAACATCGGTTCATTTTGGTAGCAATCGATTATTTTATCAAGTGGGTGGAAGCGGCATCATATGCTAATGTGACCAAGCAGGTGGTAGCCAGGTTTATCAAACGAGATATCATTTGCAGATATGGAATCCCTGAGCGGATTATTACCGATAACGGTTCGAACTTAAATAACAAAATGATGAAAGAGCTGTGTCAGAATTTTAAGATTGAACATCACAACTCTTCTCCTTACCGACCCAAGATGAATGGCGTTGTTGAAGCGGCCAATAAAAACCTAAAGAAGATTGTTCAGAAGATGGTGGTGACCTATAAGGACTGGCACGAGATGCTACCTTTCGTTTTGCACGGTTATTGTACGACGATACGCACATCAACCGGGGCAACCCCGTTCTCGTTGGTATACGGAATGGAAGCAGTGTTACCACTGGAAGTTGAGATTCCTTCCCTAAGGGTATTACGAGATGTCCAACTTGACGAGGCAGAATGGGTGAAAGACAGATTGAACCAGCTGAGTTTAATGGATGAGAAGAGGCTAGCTTCTCTAGCATACGGTCGTTTGTACCAGAGCCGGATGAAGAAAGCGTATGATAAGAAGATACATCTTCGGAGCTTTCAGACGGGCGACCTTGTACTGAAGAGGATCCTCCCGCCGCAGGCAGATCACAGGGGCAAGTGGACCCCTAACTACGAAGGGCCATACGTTGTCAGAAAAGTCTTTTCAGGAGGAGCTTTGTTGTTGTCCACCATGGACGGTGAAGACTTTACGTCACCTGTGAATTCAGACGCAGTTAAAAAATACTTTGCTTGAAATTGACCCGCTGGACAAAAAAAAGAGAGTCCAGGCAAAAATGGGGCATCCTGGCGAACCAAAAACAGAATAAAAGGTTCGGGCAAAAATTAGGGATAAAATTCAAAAGATGTACACCCGCGGAGTTGAAAACCTGCACTGGGCGGCTTCGGCAAAAAAGGGTATCCCGGTGAACTAAAAACCCACAAAGGGCGGTTCATGCAAAAGTTAGGGATTTAAAAAAGCAAATGACTGCGGTCCGAATTTGATGCAGCATTGCTTGGTGGTTGGGATAATACTTTGGGGGGTTCGATTATCAGATACAATCTCTTCAGAAGTTTGAATACCGGGAAAGCGTCAGAGTCAGGCGAGTCATAGGAGGATCAGCTCATGATGTTTGTCCGCATCACGTTGCCGACATATGCGCAAATTTGATTTGTCATTGTATTTATGCTTCCTGTGCATACTTGTATATTTGTTATGCGTAACTTCCTCTTTTCAGGAGTTACATCCAGTGTACAAAATTCTGCCCATTCAGGGGCCTAATCAATAAAACATGTTATTCAGTATTTGATGCTTGTTCTTTACTGTTTTGTATGTGAAAAACGCCAATGTTTTGATAAAACTAGCAGTTGCATAACGTTGTTGGCCCTTGCCAATAATTGCTAAAACTTCGAATTGACTGAAAATGATGTCACTAACGCTAACTTGAATAGATTTGGCTGTATAGACCTGTCTTGTCTCGTTTGTGGTGTTGCATGGTTCTTGCTTATATGAAGTGGACGATCAGAAGATTGCAGTCCTAACCAGAGGTTCGTGATGAAAAGACTTGATCATTATGTGAGGTGAATCCCCATGCAGGTCGCACTTCATTTTCGGAAGCGGAGATGACACTGTTCCCTACTGAAGAAGGATCATTTTCCCCAGCTAGCCGCAGCTTATCCAAAGGATATTCTCCAGAAGGTCAAGATTGATGCTCGCCACAGGACGTTTATCCTCAGTCCTGAGTTTGTAGCCATATGGTTTACCTTTTCCCAGCAGGGTCGTTTACCCTCAGCAGAATTTGATAACTTTAAAGTTTGTAAGCTGTATCCAGACAGTGGTGTTTCTCCAAAAGGATTCTTCGTCCTCAGCGGAGTCGTTCAGTTTTCAGAGGAGTGATAATTCCAGAGTTGTAAATTATGCCCAGACAGTTCATTATCCCCCGTAGGATTGTCCATTCTTCCTCAGTGGAGTCACTCCCTGTTTCCGGCGGAGTTGATTAAGATTCCCCGAGAGAGTCGTTTCTTCCCCAGCGGAGTCTTCTTTCCCTAGCAGATGTTTTCTTTCCTCCCTGTGGAAATTGAAGGTTTAACGCTCTTCCCGGCAGAGTTTGTTGTATGTCCTGGCATTTATTTTTCCAGAATACTTGGTGGTACCCGTTCATTCCCCAGCAGGGTGGTGTTTGTCCTCAGCATCCGTGTTGATGAAGCAAGCTTATCAGAGTTTCCCCGACAGCCTGAACCTGCATTTTCATTTGCATATAATCATATTTGCATCTACCCAAAACGCGTAGCATTTCCATACTATATGGAGCATTACGCCATTGTCAAACATGCGCATTTTGAAACATAAGTCAGATTGGTTAACCTTTTGCTTTCAGGTGTGTTTTCTCAACAGGGGTATGGAGTTCTAAAGCTCAGATGTCTTGTGATTCAGTTTATTATTATCCCCACCGAGTTCCCGATTGAGGTTTTATCGTATCCGATCAGCGGACTGTTTGGTCAAGTTTGTTGCTGCAGTAGCATCTCAGGGTTCCATGAATCAAGATTGCAGAAGTGGTCGCTTGTTGTCAGAACGGGTGTCGGTCATTGGTTTTCCGAATATCCCCAGCTATGTTGATAGAATTTATTCGTGTTAGCGAAGTTTGATTTCTCCGTGTTGACGGAATATAGAGTCCTGATGAGGACAAATTACGCCTATGTCGATAGGATTTCTCTGTGGTGACGGAATATGGAGTCCTGTTGAGGACGAAGCTTGATTTCTCCGTGTTGACGGAATATGGAGTCCTGATGAGGACAAATTATGCCTATGTTGATAGGATTTCTCCGTGTTGACGGAATATAGAGTCCTGTGGAGGACCAAGATTACTCTCCCCGTGTTGACGGAATATGGAGTCCTGATGAGGACAATCTATGCCTATGATGATAGGTTTTATTTGTGTTGACGAATTACTATCTCTGTGTTGACGGAATATGGAGTCCTGATGAGGACAATCTATGCCTATGATGATAGGATTTATTCGTGTCGACGAATTATTTCTCCGTGTTGACGGAATATGGAGTCCTGATGAGGACAAGTTACGCCTATGTTGATAGGTTTTATTCGTTTTGACGGATTACTATCTCTGTGTTGACGGAATGTGCGTCCTGATGAGGACAATTTATAATTATGTGGATAGGATTTCTTCGTGTTGATGAAATGTGAGTTTGGAGATGTACAAGAATGGTATTCCTATGACGATAAGGTTTATTCATGTTGATGAATCTATTTTCCTCGTGTTGACGACGTGAGTTCTGACATAGACAATCTATTTCTATGTTAATAGGAGTTCTCGTGTTGATAAGACGTAAATAATACTTTATTGCCTATGCTGATAGGATCTCCTTGTGTTGACAAGATGCGGAAAGCCCATCCCCAGTGGAGTAGACAAGTTTTATTTCTCCATGATGATGGAATATGGAGTCCTGCTGAGGACAAGTTTGAAAAGTACTGATGAGGGCAAGTTGTATTCCTATGATGATAGGATTTCCTCGTGATGACGAATTTATGGCTTTTCGTGTTGACAAAATTTAAGGGCAGTCGTGGATAAGCTTTTCCTGTGATGAGGGGATCTTTACTCGTGGGGATGAATTTGTTTCTCTTCTTGTGTTGACAAGTTTAGTCCAGTTGTGGACAGAGGTAGTTTTGCAAAGATAGTTCAGTACCCGTGGTGTTACATGGGTGGTGATAGTCAAAATCAAAGTTATCCTCCGACGAACAATCAGGTTCACTCGACGAATGTCGTTCCCCAAGCAATGGTGCGGTTTATTTCTGCGATTGGCAAATTTCAGGGTTCTTTGGTATTCAACCGTCTCGTACCTCGAATGTTTGAAGGCCGTTCGCTCTTCACCCAGTCAGGTCCAAGCCGCTTGAATAGGGGGAGCTGTTGCACCCTAAAATTTGACCAACCGGTTCCCATATCTGGTTTATATTTCAACGCATTTCGCATTCGCATACTGCATACATGGCATTTTCCTCAATCAAGATTGATTTTTATCGGGATTAGAGCCCCTGGCGTTTCAGGCAGTACAGGCCGGTCAAGATAAAAGTCTGTTGAGAATTGGTGCTCGTTCCCTGTGTTTTCAGGCCATCTCGGTGCCCGGGTTTCGCTACGGTTGCGCAATTGGGTTTTAATCGATTTAATCGGCCTTCTGGCATTTTTTAGGATTTTTCTTGTATTTTCTAATTTTTTTTAATGCATTTAAATAGATTTTTCTGGATTTAATAGATTTTTTTTTTATAATTTTTAGAATTTTAAATAAATTTTCTTTTCTTTTTTAGAGATTTAATAGATTTTTAAATTTCTAGGTTATTATTTTCCTTTTAATAGATCTTTTTTAAAAATAGATATAAATAGATGTTTTTTTTTCTTTTAAATAGATATTGTTTTTAGAGATTTAATTGTTTTTTAATAATAGAATAGTTTTTAAAAAATGAATAGATATTATGATTTTCCTTTAATAGAATAGTTTTAAAAAAAATATAGATATTAGTTTGTTTTAGAGTTTATTAGATTCAATCGTTTTTTTTAGATTTTTAAATAGATATTAGTTTGTTTTAGATTTTATTAGATTTAATTGTTTTTAAAAAAATGTTAATAGATTAGATTTTAAAAATAGGATTAATTGTTTTTAGTTTTTTATTATTTGTTTTTTTCAGATTTAAAATAGTTTTAGATAGTTTTTAAATGTTTTTTTCAGATTAATTAGGAGTTTACTTTTTAATTTTCGTATTATAGATTAATTAGGATTTAATTAGGGTTTATTAGAAGTTTTAATTAGGTTTTATTTTAATTTTCGTTTTAGACTAATCTTTGAGTTTAATGCAGTTAATCAGGGTTTAGTTTCAGCTAACCAGCATTAAGTTCAAATGGGCCAATTAGCAATTATCCAGAGTCCATAAGCCCAGAGTCCAAGTCCAATGCGAGTGCCACATGTCATATATAAAGCACTGCCACGCGTAGGTCCCAGCCTTCTTCCACCTCACTCTCTCTTTCCCTCAGAATTCGACACCTCACCATTCCGCTGACCCCACCCTCACTCATGTGTCACCTTCCCAGCTCTCCCTCACAGACACGCGTCTCACCCTCCACCACCCTTCACTGCATGCTGGCCACCTGGCCTTCACCGATCAAACCCACCGGAAACACAATCGCCGGCCATGCAAACTCCGTAGCACCTCACCGGTGAAATCACACGGTGGTTCCTACGGCCGAGTTCACCGGAATCTGCAAAATTCCCAATTTCTCCAGGACACCTCTCGATCTCCTTCGTTCACCTCCATCCATTCCACCGCCGGTCACCATAACTGCCGCCGGAGTTTCCAAACTCGCCGGAAACACCAAATCTTGCTAGAAATCCAACAATCACCACCGTTCATACATCATTCTTCGTATCTTTCAAGATCATCAGCCATAATCTCCAGATTGTTGCCGGAATCAACATCAACAGCGATCAAGAATCATCAACATTCAGCCGTTGTTCTTCTTTTTTTTCCAGATTCGCCAAGAACAGCAACACGATACTCATCCCCTTAATCTCCAGATTTCGACAAGATCCACCAGAAATCACCAAGTTTTCTCCGTGGATCTGCGTTGTGGTCGTTGATCTTCATCAAGTTCGTGAAGACTTTTCTAGAAATCTTCAAACGTTGCCAAGAACGTTCAATCCTCAAGATCTTCAAGGGGATCTTCATCAGAATTCACTACAAGCTTCATCTAGGATCAAGAATCATCATCGTGTGAGTCATCCATCCAGGTTTGTGCTTCGAATCCTTCGCTCTTCGTTGTTTCTCGCGTCGATTAGCTATAGATTGAGGAGAATGTTGATTGCTCGTGAGCAAAATAGGTTAGGGTTTGATGTTCCGGACTGAGAGGTTGAAGGATGCTTGATGTTGATGGCTGAGTTTGATGAATATGTGGACGAAGAGAGTTAGGACGAAGTTTGTTTGAGATTTTTGTTTGATTTGGTTTCAGAGAGGTTCAGAGCGAGAGAGTTTCAGAGAGAGAGGTTGAGCGCCGCTAGGGCTTGACGAGGGAGATAGTGAACAGTACCAATGGATGGAAATGTTAGAGGAGTTTTTATGGTTTCAGTTTTGCTGGGTGAAGATGAGTGGGCTCGGGCACTAGGCCCAGTTCAGATTTCTGAGGGTACTCCCGTTATTCCTCGTAGCACCCCCTATCCCTGTTGGAATTTGGTTTGGGCTTAACCCAGTTGCTACTCACCCCCCCCCCCCCCCCCCCCCCCCCCGTTTTGGTGCCCAAACGAAATAACAAGCGAGTTACTCGCTATTCGCCCCCCTCCCTGTGTGTTTTTTTTGTTTTCTTCTTTTGTGTTTTTTCTGAAACAAATCTGGGCCCAACATGTTGCTTTCAACACCCTCCCTCCTGGGCCCAATATTCCTGCATTGTAAATACTGCTTTTACCACCCCCCAGCTATGTCATTTTAATTGAATTACTCTTTTCTCTTCATTTGCATTTAGTTTACCAAATAATTCATATAAAATCCATAAATCATCATTTTGACATGGGATTTTTTCCCATATTTTGGTAATGGTTTCAAGAAAATTGTGAGAAAATAAAAATAGTATTTTAATCATTTTTTCCATTTATGGTGAATTCCCACATTTTAATTGCTTTTATTTTCATTTTGTTTGTACATACATTTGGTGAATTTTGTTTGGTCATTTAAATTCGTATTTTGATTCCATTCTTTTTGTGGTAGTTAGATTAGAGCATTAAGTTCCCTTAGAGATTTATTCCACATTTTTGTGGATTAATCTTGATTAGTTTTGATTAGAGAACATTAGGTTAGTATAATTAGGGTTTAAACTCAACATAGGTGCATTATAACATTTTCTTTTTGGGGGTTTTTAGCATGAATTAGGTTATGGGACATATAGGGTATGTAGGGTAGATATAGAAATCCCCTTAGAATAAATCTTAGAATTTTAAATACTACCTTACTATTTTTAGTATATTTTACAAATTGTGTGATTTGTTTGGTGTTCCCATTTGGGGTTTATATTGCTTGCTTGGGCTTTTGGGTTTTTTATTTGGGGTATGGGGCTTGGTTTGGGCTTGTGGAAGCATGAAGAATCAAGGGAGAAGATTGAATACAAAGATCAAGGTTGATGCATGAAGATTGCTTGGATTGAAGATGCTGATTGAAGGCATAGGAAATAATAGGAGATAGGTAAAGCCTTAGAATAGAACAAATTCTTTCATAAACATGGATAGCTTCCTTTGCTTCCATTCTTCTCAATGATTAAAAGTCCCTCCCTGATATTCACCTCCCTCATTTGGAGGGATAAGTGGTTTTATCTAGGAGGTAGAACTTTGAGGGAGACAGTCTGTTACAATGTCAACTATTCATAGACTTCCTTTGGTTGTCAATGATCTGTGTGACATTCAATTTATTCTGATAAATCAATTCATCTAGGAGAGCTTGCCTTGAAGAAAAAATCCATTGAAGATAGAGATGAAGATCAAAGATTGACAAAGATGAAGATTATTCATGTCAAAACTGTGTAGCTGTTGAAGCTAGGGTTACTGCTGTCTGGAGCTATCTGTTGTCTGATGCTGTCAACTGGTTAAGATTCTGTGCTTACTTGAGCTTGGTGATTTCTGGGAGATGGAAGATTGCTGTGAATCAACTGTCAGAGTTTGCTGTTTTTCAGAGCTGCTGCTGTAGGAGCTGGTGTGCTGTCAGGGCTGGTGTGGGGTTTATTTTCTTTGTTGTATTGTTTGTTAATTTCCCTTTAGGCTGAGGTGAAGCTGTTTCACTTTGCCCATTGTTTTCTAGGTTCGAGGTTGAGTGGGACTCCCTTGCCTCACTTGTACTGCTGCATTCATGCATTTTACCTCTTTACTGTATATATGTTGTTGCTTTTCCATTTATCCCCTTAGGATCTCTGTTTCTCTCTGTGCAAGAGAGAAATATGACAGACATTAGGCTCTCATCCATGCATGACAACAATAGGATAGTTTTGCTTCCCATTTTAACCGTAGGTTTTAGAGTCCTGTCTCTTCTTTCTCAAAACAATCAAAAATACAATAAAAGGATAAATATCAGTAAAAGACAGTTCTTGCGTAAAAAGACTGAAAACCAATCAAAGTGTCATTTTTGTCCGCTTGGACCCGTAATCAGGAGAAAACCTTTTTCAGAAGGATAAAAAACAATCAAGACAAACTCGTGTCGTACGTGGCCCGAACTACATTTGCTCTGATCTTTCATGCTGTATGAAAGTACGTAGGCATAGGATGCGATATCCTAGCGAGCAACCTTCCCCTCCTTTCCCGTAGGTAGGCGAACTACGTTGACTCTGATTTCTCGTTCCAGACGGGAATACGTAGGCATAAAGTGCGAGACTTTGCCGAGTCATTTTATTTTCTTTTAACCCCAGACCTATAGAGTAGATATAATAACAATCCATACTAGAAAACAAGCGTGGATCCCGTCGAGTACGACGGACGCGAGGGGTGCTAATACCTTCCCCTTGCGTAACCGACTCCCGAATCCAGGATTTGGTTGCGATGACCATTCCTTTCTCGTCTTTGCGGTAGGTTTACGTCAAGCATTTCCTTTCCCTCCGTTGGGATAAATAATGCACGGTGGCGACTCTTCTGTTCAGCCGGCGCCGATTTTCGCAGTAGCGACACCTTTGCCCCTCCATTTCCATACTGGTTTATCTATGGGGATTCCATAAAGATCCTTCGTCAACAGTCGAAACCGAAGGCTCAGTGGGCGGTTACGTCTAAGCATACTCTAAACAGTTTCAAAGGTCTTCTTCATATCAGTATCGAAGATGTTCGCATCAAATTCGAAATATATGAAGGTGTGGAATGAGAGGTTTTTGAACTAAATTTCCCTTATTTTATTTTTATCATCTTACTTGTATTGTTTTTGTTTAAATTTCTGCTGTTAAAGTTGCCCCCCAAAAGAAGAAACAACTCGAAGAACAAAAAGAAGAAAATGCTCAAGCTACTAAGGTAAATCTCTTACTTAATTCTCCTTTACTGCAAAATCTCGCGTTGTCTGATACTTCAATTTTTCTCAGAGTTCTCGAAGGCCACCCCTTACTCCAAAGAAGCAAAAATCGAGGGGAGCTTCCCACCAAATCATCATTGTGTTAGATAAGGAAGACCAATCTCATCCTGAAGAAAAAACCTTGAAGAGGAGGAGGAAGCAAACAAAAATAATTGAAGCATTCAACCAACCAAAACCAAAGGTTGGTAAACTCTCGACAACAGCAACTTCTGCTAGTCACGCAACATAAATTGAAAGCGAAAATTCTAATCCTAGGGCAAATTATGACTTTGGGCCTTTGTGGCATTTTCTGTAACGGATAAAGCCATTTTGGCATATTTATTTACCATTTTAGCTTTGCTTTTCTACATAATTATTCTTTGGTGATCTTTATTTCTTGAAGTGCAGGCTTATATTTTTTCAAATATTTCCCATTTACCTTGAAGGTTCTTTTATCTTTATCTAATTCTTCGATCTCATATGCATCATTAGAAAATACTTTTATAACTTGAAAAGGTCCTTCCCATTTAGGGGACCACTTACCTAAGGCTCTATCTTTTCAATCCATATGCAAAATTACTTTCTAAACCAATTCTTCTGGAGAAAATATTTTGACCTTAACTTTTTTGTTATATGATTTTTCTACTCTTTTCTTCTGCCTTCTTAACAATTCTAAGGCATTAAGTCTTTCTTCATCCAAATCAACCAATTCTTCCAACATCATGTTCCAATAGGATTCTGATGGAATCTCATGGCGCCTTTGGATCCTTGTTAACTGTAAGTAGATTTCCATTGGCAACATTGCATCATGGCCAAACGTTAATTGAAATGGAGTTGCGTTGGTCGATTCTTTGGGAGAGGTTCGACATGCCCAAAGCACTTGATTCAAAGTCTTGTGCCAGTTTTTAGGCTTCTTTCCCACATGTTTCTTGATTAAACTTATCACTATTTTGTTTGCTGCTTCGACCTGACCATTGGCCTGAGCATAATAGGGCGTGGAAGTCAACAATTTGAAACCCATTTCCTTAGCGAAATATTGCATCTTTCAACTAGTAAAAACTGATCGTTGATCTGTTATAATGGTTTCTAGGATACAAAATCTATAAATAATATGTTTTTTTTGATGAATTCAATTACATCTTCTTGGTCGACATTTGGAAAACGTATAGCTTCGATTCATCTTATAAAATAGTCAATACCTACCAAAATGTACCTTTGATTTTTGGATGATGCTGGTCGAATTTCTCCAACCAAATCCAAAGCTCAGCCCCTAAAGGGCCATGGTTTAACTATAGAATGCAATTCACTTGTAGGAACATGTTGTATGCCTGCGTGTACTTGGCACTCTTGGCATCCTTTAGTGAATTTGATATAGTCTTTTAATATGGTGGGCCAATACATGCCTTGTCGAAACAACAACCATTTCATCTTATGGCCTACCTGGTGTGCCTCACATGCCCCACCATGGACAGTTGAAAGGGCTAAATCAGCTTTTGATTTACTAAGGCACTTAAGTAAAACTCCCTCAGGAGTCTTTTTAAATAACTCACTTTCCAAAAGAACGTAAATCAAAGCACAATACCTGACTTTCCTTTCTATAAATGTCGTTGGATTTTGCAGATACTCCACTATTGGGTTCCTCCAATCTCCCTCCACCAAGCTATCTATTTCAAGTATTTTAAAATTCTCTTTATCAGCGCACCCTAGCTTTGTCGTTTCCAAATCAGATGGGGACAATCTGGATGACACAACTCTTCCTCTGACTTCAACTGCATCTTGTAGTTTTTCTTTCGAAATTTTATACCCTGAAGAAATCTGGGCCAAATCATTAGTCACTTGATTCTCCAATCAAGGTATGTGTCAAATACTAACTATTTCAAATCTTTTCAGTAATCGGTTGGCTATTACAAAGTACATATAAGATTTTCTTTGACGCATTTGTACTCTTTTGTAATTTGCTTTATGACTAACTTTGAGTCTCCCATTATTTCGACTCGAGTTGCCCCCAATTCCAACAATATTTCAAGTTCGGCTATTAAAGCCTCATATATATAGCCTCATTATTCGAACAGGGACCTTTGACTTTATACTTAAATTTTGTTGGAATTTTATCAGGAGAAATAATCAACACTCCTACACCGGTTCCATTTCTATGACTAGAGCCGTTGAAATATTATTTCCAAGGCTCGAAATCGAGATAGGTTATGTTATTTTCATTTATTGAGTGGTCGATATAAAGTCTGCTACCACTTGTCCTTTAATAAACTTTAAAGGCATATACGTTAAGGAATATTCAATCAAAGCTAACACCCATTTACCAATTCGACTATATAAAATTGGTTTGGAGAACATATGTTTAATGATATCAAAATGGGACTTAACATAAACATCAAGTGGTTTTATATAATGCTTCAACTTTGTACAAGAGAAATACAAGAATAAACACAATTTTTCACTATGTTATACCTAGTTTCTGCATCATTTAAAACTCTACTAAGGTAGTAAATGGCTCTTTCGACACCATTTTCATCCTCTTGAGCCAACATGCTCCCTAAGGTTTTACCTGATGCAGATATATACAAACTTATGCTTCTATTCCTACAAGGTGGTGACAGATTGGAGGATGACTCAAGTAATCCTTGATTTTGTCGAAGGATTCTTGCTGGGTATTCCCCCATTCAAACCCTTCCTTGTTAAGTTGAAGCAGAGGTGAGAAAGCTTGAGTCTTTCTGCTGAGATTCGATATGAACCTCCTCAAGAAGTTAATCTTGCCCAACAGTGACTGTAATTCTTTCTTTGTCGATGGCATTTTCGATTCCATTATGGCCTTGGTCTTATTCTCGTTTATTTTCATTCCCTTTTTGTGGACCACAAAGCCTAAGAAATCTCCCGCCTGCACACAGAAAGCACATTTGAGAGGATTCATTTTTCAGACCATGTCTTCTCATTCTTTCAAAATATTGTCGAAGATGGCCTCTTCCCTGAAACAAACTTAACAACAATATCATCAACGTATATTTGCATAAAATTATCTATATAATCATGGAACATCGAATTCATTTCCCTTTGATACGTTGCCCCAACATTATTTAAACGAAAAGGCATCACTACCCATTCGTAAGTGCCTAAGGCCTCAGGGCATCGAAAGGCTGTCTTCGAGACATCCTCTTCAACAATAAATATTTGACTATATCCAGAATACCTATCAAGCATACTAAGATATTCGTGGTCTGCGGCATAATCGACTAACATTTCTGCCACAGGCATTGAATATTCTTCTTTTAGTGTTGCAACATTTAAATCTCTAAAATCTATGCATACTCTCAAAGAACCATTCTTTTTAATAACAGGTATAATATTTGCTAATCATTCGACATACATGGCTGTGCGAATGGAGTTACATCGGAGAAGCCTTTCGACCTCCTCTTTGATCTTCGAGAGAACTGTCGGTGAAAACCGCCTTAGATTCTGCTTGATATGCTTCTTTCCAGGCTTGATTGGCAACTTTAGTTCGACTAAATACCTTCTTAAACCAGGCATCTCGTCGTAATCCCATGCGAAATAGTCTTTAAACTCCTTCAGTAGTTGGATTACTTTGACCTTGAGTTGTGGGATGATGTTGGCACATATATATGTTGGCCTCTTCGTTTCCCCCTCTCCTAGGTCAATTTCTTGAAGTGGATGTTGCGCTAGCATCTCGATGTTGGATGCCAACGGATCCTTCTCGAAACCCAAAGGCTCACCATCATAGATTGCATCGAACCTCTGGCCTTGTTATTTTTCCTGAACTCTATCAGGAGGTTCTGGAACATTCTTGGTGTGAATCTTGGTTGGCTTCTACAACCATATTTTCCATTTCAGTATCTAAGGCCGTTTGTAACTTATTTTCGGCTATGTAAGCCAAAATCTTTTTTAGCACCTCGAATTCAGTCATCATCACCGAATTCACTTCCCCAACCTGTTGGGGTTATCTCAGATACATCAGGGTATGGCAGGCTGTCATCTCCTACCACTTCTCTGTCCCATCAAAAACCCTAAACAAGATGCAGATACAATGAACAATACACATCATCGTCTGGGGTGAAAGCAAAATTGGTCGGATTGCATGGAGCAATGCTGGTCAAGTGTTTGTCGAAACTACGCCTTCAACATGGTTAATTAGGGCTTTAAAATAGCCTTGATCTGCCTCAATATTTTTTACGGTACCATATGGTCTCCATATCGTGATTCTCTGGTGCATGGAAGATGGCACAACCCCAAATCCATGTATCCACTCTCGACCCAACAACAAGTTGTAGTCGGCCTTCGTTTCGACGACCATAAAAATAGTAGGCCTTGTAATAGTCCACACCGTCAAATCGACTTGTATAACACCCAGAGTGGTGCCCACCTTTCCCTCATAATTGGAGAGTACCATGTTATGAGGCTTGGTATCTGTGTCGTACTTGCCGATTCTTCTCAGCATGAAGTGCGACATTAGATTCACTGTAGTGCCACAATCCACTAGAATTTTGTTGACTGCGACATTTTCCACCTTTCCAGTGATAAACAGAGACTTAAGATGGCTCTTCATTGCCTCATTTGGTTGTTTGAAGAATGCATTCTGCTCTTCAACACAACCATTGTTCAAGACATAGTAGCACACTGGTTTGTGTGTCGCCCTTTTTGCTTCTGAATACATATCCAGATCTTCGACCTTAGTGATCTGGTCGAATTCTATAGGCAAAAATGATACCACATTTACTATGATATCTAAAGAACCTTATGACCCAGAGTCAAAATTATATGTAAGCATTTCGTCTTCTTCCATTTCTTGATCATGTTTCTCCTTAGCCTCCTTTCTCTGGGCAGCAAATAGTTTTCTCCCCATGGGAAATTTTTCGAAAGGATTCAGTTTCTCGTCTTTCTCTTTCATAGCAGGTAGGTTAGTGTTGGTTTTAGGCTTAGCTCCATCCTCTCTTTGAGCTTTTCTCCTGCATTGTTCCCTTCTCCATTGAGATCGAGACATTGGATTCTTTCTCTTGTAGTTTTTTGAAATGTAGACCATTTTCTTCGAAGCCTCGAACTCCTTACGGTAGGCTATTGATGAGCCTTTGTCGATGTCGAATTTTTTCCATTTTTGTTGTCCCTGTTGTTTGCCCTCAACTGGCCTCATCCAACTTCCTTTGGAAGTATCCGCTGTTGGTTTGAATGTGGATGGCTTAACCCCTGACACCCTTGGTTTGGTTTCGTCTTGCTTGTAAGCAGATCTTCTTGGGTCGAAACCCCGTTGGTTATAAGAGGCCTTTTGCTCGTGCCTCTCTTTTGCCTTTCTTATGCCCTCTATGTTGCATGCCGCTTTTTTATCAAACACAACACTGCACCTGGGGCACAACATAACCTCAGAGTTTTGTTTTGGCACCTGTGAAGAAATTCGATGAGGCTTTCCTCCTTTTTTGGATAAGCCACTTTATTATATTTCTCTTGTCGACACTCCCGTTCGACTTCCATGGGAGTTCCCTGTGAAACTTCCACCATGTTAATGTCCATGTTGACACCATCAACAATGTCTAACTTGCAGAACTGCATTTGAAGGCCATCAGCAGCCTTATTCATTTTAATCAAACCATTAGTTGTTTCCTTCATTATTATCATACGGTTGGAGTCCTCAGCAACTCCTTTGGCAAATCCATCAGTTACTTCGCTATTGAAACTATCAGTAATTTCCCGGGTGAAGCCCTCAGTTGCTTCCCGAACAAAATTTGTCATAAATTTCTGGCCAAGCTCTTCAATGACTTGAACCAAAACAACTTTATTAACGAAGTCCTCAATGACTTCAACCATGTTGACGGTGTCGTCGAAACCCTGAGCAACCTCGACCATGTTAACCTCTTTAGGCTCAATAGTGAGCATCAAAAATTATTAGAGGCTCGATGTCATACCCAAAATTTTTACCCCTATATTCCATCATCATTCTAGGAGCATCAAGCATGTGTTACCTAACCTTAACCTTTTTTAAGTTGATCTTTGTCAAGATGCAGATGAATTAGGGTTTTACGCTGTCAAAATCAAGGATCCTATAGAATGACCAGTCAAAGTTTTGAATTGATCTTCTACAAATCAAGTCTTCATATCATCAAGAGGCTCACATCTTGGCAAGGACAAATGCTTATTTGAGATTGCTACCAAAAGACTAGGAGCAATGCAGTACAAGACTCTAATTAGGGTTTCTAGTGGAAAAAGTCAACTAAAGTTTGAATTTTGGTCTAAAGAGGTTTCCAAAGCTTGAATCATGATCCACAGAACTCCTATGACTTATTAAAGTCTCCCCAATAAGTTTTAAAGACTTAAAGAACCCAGAACACTGAGGATCGATACTGAATATTTCAGCCGTTCGGTTCGTCTGTCGGGAAAGTCAACTCTTTGACTTTTAGGGTTTTGATCCCAAATTGAAACAGAAAAGTCTCCCAACATCATTTTGTGCCTAACTAGTGAGTTTGGTGGAGATTTAATCAAGGAATGATGGATAACTTGCAAATCAAGAAACTAGGGTTCATGAAAAACCCTAATTTTAAGCCAAGTTGAAATGATCATAACTTCCTAACCACACATCCAAATGGAGTGGTTTAAAGCTTGTTGTAACGCTCTTTAGGAGCCCTACAAAAGTGTTCTATGGGGTTGAGATCCAAAAATTCATAGATTTTGAGTTGTGAGCTCATCAAGTTGTGAAGAATTTCAACACTTGGAAATTGTTCATGTTTCTTGACTTGTAAGTTAACTTTTGCAACAAACTTCAAGAGGATTTTTGACATAGTTCCATTTGGAATTTGAACTTGCATAAAACATGAATGTTATAGATCATGTTTGGGGATTTTTAAAAGTACAAGAGAATTTTCTCAACCTTTATGGTTAGGGAGAATAGAAGAAGGCAAGTTGGGCATTTTTCATGTCACAAAATCAAGTTCAGCACTTGCATTTTGATGCATAAACCATTCGAACCTCTTCTAATCCCTTGATTAACTCATTCTTTGATGCTTATGGACTTAATTTAGGAGATTAGAATGCATAGCCACGATTAAAACTCAGATTTTGGATTAAATGAATTGTTTAATCATGTAAGTGGATGCAAGTGGCATGAGAGAGAAACGTTTTGCAAGTTCTATCACAACTCAGCAACCACATTAGCTGCTCCCTTCCTTTCACTTCAAGACCACTATTTATAGGCTATAGGTGATGATCAAACTTATAAAGAAGTGGCTTAAACTCAAAAGAAAGATCTCAAGTTGATCTTGCACATTTTACCTCCAAAAAGGGAAAAGTTGACAAGATGATCCAATCTGCCCATACCACTTGCTTTCCAAGCTTGCCTATAAATAGAGCATTCTCCTCACATCCAAACGACACCAAATTGAGCTAAAAACCAATCAAAATATCCCACATTCCTCTGATCACATTGTTCTTCCAACTTGTAACGCTTGCTCCCTTAAGGCAAAAAAAATCTGTCTTTGTATAAACCTTGCCAAAACCCCATACAACCATCAAACACCTCCACCAAAACTTCAAACGCGTCACATATAATGTATTGAAGCTGTTCAAACACTCACTCTCACCATAAAACTTCTCACTCAAAAATTCAATTGTCAATCCACAAAACTTTGACTTTCTGCCCTTTTAGAGCCACAATCCTCTAAGTCCTCTTCTAACCTTTCCAACACTTCAAACACCTTCCATATAGGTTGTTTGAACTATCAAAATCATCACCACACTTCTGTAACATCTTTCACTTGCATTTCACTTTGGAGTTCTTGGCGTGTTCTTGCAAAAAAACACCATTATGTCAAGGCAGCCATTTGGAAGGAGTTTGGATCACTTGAACATCTCATTTGAAGCATCTTGAGGTTGTTTGGATCATCACATATCAACTGGACTTTGTGTTTTGTGTATTAGCTTAAAGAGGATACAAAAGGTGAGTGCTTTTACTAGTCACTTTTAGAATCATGCCAACTTTTGATGTACATTGAGTTTGGACATGTTTAATATCAATTATAGGTCATGTTTGAACTTTGGTTTGCCCTTAAACTTGTGTGGTTGTGACTGTCCACTTGTATTGGCTTGATAGCTTGCTTTTCATGTCATTTCCATATGCAACTATGTGTTTCTGTTTGAGCATAGGAGTTTAGTGTTTATGAACATCATTTATAGGTCATATATGTTGTGTTTGATCATTTGTTTGATGTTGAAATGTTACATTTTTGTCTGTCACCATGTTCTTGCTCAAACTTGCCATTTTGACCACTTTATATGCAATCTGTTGTTTGAACTCCTCTCTTGATGTGTGATGTTTGTAAACATCATTTATATGTTCCATATGGTGTGTTTGATCACCTGCTTACTGCTTAAACCATGTATATTTGACTGTCCGCATGTTCTTGCACATAACTTGCCATTTTCAATGATGTCTTCGAATTTTTCATTCAATGCATGATCTTTGAAAACTACCACCATCATTGAGTTCCTTGTGAAAAAATACATAATCTTATTTTTTTCCACTCAATTTAATTAAGTTTTGAGAAATTTTTGCTTGCTCTTGCAAATCTACCTAAAGTTCTCTTGCCTTGACTTGGTTTTTGCCCTAGTTTGCGTTATTTTGGACCCAATTTTCAAAAGTGCATAACTTCCTTGATTTTTACCAGTTTGATGCCATTCTTTTTGAAAAATACTCCTTGATATATCTAGTTTCAATGTGTGAAGAAATAATTCAATAATTTTTATTTTTGAAACACTTTGATTCACTTGAAATACATGACTTTTTTTAAGGATTTTTACTTGTTTTCATGAGTTTCCTTGACTTAGTACTTGATGTTTCTTGCATTATTAATCCTGTATGAATCAATTTTGAATGTTTAACATATTTATGTGTTTGAAAAAATTTATTTCTTTGCTTTACTATGCTCATTCATGCCTTTGTAAATGTATGAAAATGAAAATCATGTCTTGAAACTTTTTGTTGGTTTGTAATATGCTTCTTGATGTTGTAACCTATTGAACATGTTACCTTAACCTCATTTTACTTTTTTATGTGCCTTTTTATAACCATAACTCGTTTAAGGTTTGATTCTTGCCTTTGTAAATGCATGAATATGAATGTATAACTTGGAACTTCTCTGTGAATCTTTATGTATGTTCTTGATTTTGTAACCTCATGAACTAGCCCCTCATACCCCATATTGCTTGTTTATGTTTCTTGTTAGATCCATAACATGTTTAGGTTTCATTCTTACCTTGGTTGTTACCTTGAATCTTGTTCATCTTTCCCCTTGTGAAGTTTGAACCCATGCTTGAACTGTTGTCACTCTTCTTGCTTATCCATGATTGATTATCACCAATATGCCTTGAAAATGTTTAAATGTTGTTACATTTATCTTTGATGATTGATTGTCATACATGATTGAAAATGACTTGAGTTTTGTTTTGTTTACCATTGATGAACTTGTTGTTGTTACATATGTTTCATGCTTGCTCTTGTTGGTTTGTTACCTTCATAATCCTTGGATATTGTCATGATAAAACTTTCTTGGTTGTTACCATGTTTTTCATATCTTCATCATGTTTGAATGAAGGCTTATGTATGCTTTAACTTTGTTAAATTCTCCCCAAGTGATGGAACTTGTTAGTTCTCATCCAGTTGCCTTGTTATTCCCTTATTCCAAAGGAAAGTCTCTCTATTGACTTTACTGTCATAGATAGCTCATTACCCCTTTCCTTGACCTAGTTAAGTCATTAGGTCCTTTAACTTAGTTAAGTTAGAACCTACATCCATTAGACTTTTCTTTAATTAGAACTTTAAGATAGAGTTTGTTAACTCTATGTAAGGATCATTGTCATGATTACTTACTCTCCTCTTGGCTTTTGTCAAAGTCAATACCCTTGAGTGTTTACACTAAGTCTTAGAGAGTTTTGTCAAAATCTATAAAAACATTATTATGTTTGTTCCCCTTGGAGTCTTGACCATAATCAAGTATTCCTTAACCCTAGTGAGGAGAACTACGGTTGCTCTGATTCCATCCTAGTCAGGATACGTAGGCATAAGATGTGATATCTTTGCAAGAAAACTTAGAACCATCCTTAGGTCTTTAACTAGAGATTTAACCTAACCTTAATCTAATAACCCTAGTAAACAACTTAGATAACTTAGAATACACACACATAAAAGGTTCCTGTAGAGTACTACAAATGTCTAGGATGTGAAATACCTACCCTAAGCAAAACCAACCCCCGATCCCCGAATCTTTAGCGTTGTTGTTACATCACGCAAAATGTTTTTCTTTCTTTAACCTTTCCTCTGGATAAATCAAAGCTCGGTGGTGAACTTCAATGAATTAAAATTCAAGTTAATCAATAGCTTGACATCCGATTCTTACTGCAACAGAAATGGTGACTTCACTAGGGAGACGCTAGAGGGTTTAGCCCACTTTGTGTGATTGTATGCTATATCTCTATTTGTTTGCCTATACAAGTATATTTGTGAATATATAACTGCTTTGGTTTTCGTTGGATCTTTGGGTGATATCTTGAGTGGTGAGATAAGTCCTAACCCAGACTTTAGTGTACATATGTGTTGCACCCCAAAATTTGACCAACAATTATTTATCCATCTAGTGTTTGAAAATGGATACCTTCATCATAAAGTTCAAGAGATCCTCAGAGGAGTGGGTTGAAACCAAGGATGTGTGCTTCATAGCTTGAGAGTTGTGGGTGCTCCTCAGATGATTCTGAGACTTTGAGAATGAACTTGATGTTTTGAGAAAGCCTATGAGATGTCTTGATAGCCATCATGAAGCCCAGAGAAGTCATTATGCAAGAGTTCAGAAGATTCAACCATGAATGACAGAATTAGGGTTTTGACTGGGCCAACCCTAGATCAGCTGAAGATTTGGAGAAGGTTGAGACCTAATCCCAGGGCCATGAGATCATGTAATGATGCATAGAGATGTTATAAAGGTGATTCCTAGACCAACTCATCATGATTGAGGAGTTTGAGAAGTTTTGAGTTAGGGTTTCTAAGGATTGTCAGTGGAAAAACCCTAATTTGACCCCTATCTTCCAGGCAGTTTTAGCTCTAGATGTGATTGATATCTCATCTTCCCCATAACATGAATGTTGTAGAGCTTTTTCTTAGCTTTAATTTGAGTGGTGGAAGTCCTTGATAGGAGTTGCAGAGCTCAAGTTATGGTTTTGACAAATTACAGGTCAGCAGAGGTGTGTGAATCTGGGTCCCTGAAAGTCACCCAACTTGCAGACAACTTTTGCCCTAGTAGGATGATTCCTATGGTCTCTTGGTCAACATGAATGTTGGAGGGCATCTTCTTAGATTTAATTTTAGTGGTAGAAGTCCTTGATAGGATTTGTGGAACTCAACTTATGGTTTGAACAAGGCAGGGGTATTTTGGTCATTTGTCAGTTATAGGTCATTTTTAAGCAAATGCCATATCTCCTATTTCCAAGCCTCAAATGGAAAAACTAAAAACATGAAAGTTGTTAAAAATGTGATTTTAAGTCTAGAAAGAAGGTCATGAATTGTTGGAAAAGCTCATAGCATGGATTTGCATGATTGGTCAAAAATGAACTAAAAATGGCTTATAAGTTTAAAAAGTTGAAATTGGAAATTGGTTTGGAGGATCTAGAAACCCAAAATGGGTCATACAATATATCATTTTGATTGGAAACATCATTTTGAGAACATTGGTTTAGATAGAATTTTGATTTGAAGCTTTAAAATGGGTGATGCTTTGTTATTTGGTTACTTACATTTGAAGTCACCTTTGGAAATCCTAACACAAGGCAAGGAAAAAGCTTGTAATGGTTTATAACACTTCAATATGTCATGTGAGGAGATTTTAAGGCCAATTTGCAATGGATAATGCATGATGCATGAGATTTTCAACTTACCATCATATGAGATTCTAACACTTTCTAGATCTTTCTAGATGAATCCAAGAGCTTCCATTAATCATTATTTAAAGAGTGAATCAGGGAGGGTAAATGGTTGGTGATCATTGTTGATGAGAGGTGAGATTAGAGTGTGAAAAGCAAGATTCTTCCATTGGCAATTTTATCTCAAACCTTCATTCTCTTCACTCTCCATTCATTTCTCCACCACAAACCTATTATTCTGATCATTATGAGTGAGTACATGCTGAGGTAGAAGAGGATCCATGGCAGTTTGAAGCTATCTTGAGGAAATTGCAAGAATTGCATTTTGCTGTCCAACTCGAGTTTCAAGCCTTGTTCAACATTTTTGCTGCATACAGAATTCACATTGGCCTCTAAGGATCAAACAAGGAAGGTTTCAAGCACTGAATTGCAAGGAAACCCTAGCTTCCATTAAAGTGTAACAGGTTGGTAATCTTGCTCGAATCTCCTAGTTTATGTGCATTCTGCCATAGTTATAGGCTTAGACTGGTTAAGCTAGGATAGAAGACCATTTTCTGAGAATTAGGGGAAGGATCATGAGGTTTCGAGGCAGGGTGCAATTTATTGCAGAATGAATAACAAGCTAGTTTGTGTGCATCAATGGATATGAGATGGTGTAGAATGGTTAGGGAAACGTGTAGAATAATTCTTGATCATTAGTTGGAAGTTCCATTTAGTTCGATAACAGAGGAAAGAAATGGAACCTTGATGATGAAGCTTTCTGTTAGGATGATTTAAAGAGTTTCAAGGAAAACTAGAGATGGCATCGTGTTCTTGGTGAGTCATAGCACAACTTTGCTTTTGGAATCATGGAATTTCATGGGGAAATGGATGAGCACGAACGGGTTGAAGATGCTTGCATGGGGTTAGGGTTTCTGCAAACCCTAGAGTTCAGTTGGGGACGATGAAGGTCCACCGTCGGATGATCTCAAGACCTTGACTCATTCTCATGATCCAATGGCCCATATTTGATTTCAGATTGGAGGGAAGACTGAAGCTTGTGAAACGCTGCGTATCATTTAGCCAAACGCACCGTTTTGGTTCGTTGGTAAACCTGGGCTCAGCAACTTATTCCTATCCACACCCCCAGATGTGGCCCAATGTTCAGAATCAACTGGGGCGCCTTACTTTCAGCACCCCTCCCCTCATTTTTAATAATTCTTGATTTTAATTCTTTTAATATTTTTGCCATCTTTAAAAATTCATAAGTAAATGGAAAATAACTCTTTTTAACTCATTCTTTTTGCCATGTTTAGATAAAAATGTATAGAAAAATATAAAAATAAAAATAGGATTTTATTTTTAATGTAGAATTTTTGGTGATATTTTCTTTTAAATAGGGCATTTATTTTCTCTAAGTTGATATCTCATTTTCTATGAATTGTTTTAGGACCTTCCCTTAGGGTTTTTGGGTCATTCTTTTTGGCATAGTTAGGTATTGGACCCTAGTTTCATGTAGGATTTATCTCTTGATTTGTAGATTAAATTTTGATATAGTTTGATGGTTAGACATTTAGGTGTTCAAATTAGGGTTTTAGGTTGTATGCTTGGACTTCAACAAATTTGTTTTGGGGTTTATAGGCCAAGTTAGTGTATGGGGAATATATGGGTTAAGGGTAAGTATGTATAGAATCCCCTAGAATTTTGCTAGAATGTTGTATGGTGTTTTAGTATTTTTCATTGATTTTTTGAATGTATGGATAGTATGTGTGTTGCTTAAAGGCATAAATTGTATTGTTGTGTTTTCTTTCCTTCTCTTTTGAGTGTGTGGGCTTTGAAGATTGAGTTGAAGACCTTGTGGATCATCATGGAAGCTTTGAAGACCTTGCAGAGGAGTTTAGCATAGTTTTTGTTTGTTTTGTTTATAGGTTGATAGGTGCATAGGCAGAGCCCTAGATAGAATACTTTGTTCAATAAACAAGGAGTGTTTTGTTCACCTCCTTCCTTCTCTATGACACAGAGTCCCTTAAGGGTATTCACCTCTCTCCTTTGGAGGGATTAGTGACCTTGCCCTATAAGGTAGAACTTTGAGAGAGCCTCTCCTTTGATGTTAAGTCCTCAATGGCATCCTTTGGAAGTCAGTGAGTACTGTAACATCCCCACCTCATCTTGTTGACTGAATCTTGTTTGCTGGAGCATTGGAGCCATTGAAGATAGAAGCTGAGGCCATGAAGAGGATGATTCCTTGAAGATTATTGAAGTCTGAAGACTCTGTGAAGATCAAATTGATACCTGAAGATCCCTGGAGATAGCGAAGCCTGAAGGTGGAGCTGATCAAAGGAGCTGAAGCTCAAAGGGAGAAGATGAGTTGATACTCATGTTGTAGGGTTGATATCTGGAAAGCAAGTGATCTCTGAAGTCTGAAGACTGGGTTGCTGCTAGAGGAGCTGAGGCTTTCTTCTGTTTTCTTTGATGTATTGTGTGTTTTGTCTGATTTGTCTGTTGCATTAGACTAAGCCCATTTAGAATAAGTTCAGTCTAAGAGCATGAGTGCATCTGATTGTATTGTTATTGCTTGGCTTTGCTTGCGGGTATTCGGTAGAGCCTAGCTCCCTTGCCCATGTGTTTATTTTGCTTGACAGCATTTCATTTCTTTTGTCTGTATGATTACAGTTTACTGTTTTTGCTTGATAGCATGTTGTTTATTTCAGTATGATTACTGTTATTTCATGACTGGCTTGAGGTCGAGACGAGCTTGTGGAGGCTGAAGCCCCACACACATTTCCTCCCTCACTTGCATTGCATGCATTTTACTGTTAAAGCTGATGCTTTTGTCTGTTTTGGCGTATCATTGACATGATCCCATAGGACTCTCCTTTCCTCTGATGAGGATTTGATGATAGACTTTTAGGTTGAAACCTATGCATGACAACATCTAGGAGTTCCCTGTTCAAACCTCAACCATAGGATGAATCCATGGCATGATAACAATAGGACTTGATAGTCTCCCTCCTAGTTGGGCCTGTTCTCTTCTCATCTCGAAACAGTTTAAGATACAGTAATCATGAATGGTTTCTTTCGTACGTTACGAGCCTTAAGCTATCTGAGAAAGGATTGTGGGAGAGTTTCTTTTCCACAGTCTGGATGTTTAGTACGGTACCCTTTGGGTGACATGCGACGCATTCGCTCTCAGGTCATAGTCTCTAGTGCGGTTGGAATTGCAAACATAATAAGAAACACTTCTGTTAGGAGATAACCCGTAGTTTCCCGAACTACGTTTGCTCTGATCTTTCATACCAGATGGAAGTACGTAGGCATAGGATGCGATATCCTAGCGAGCAACCTTTCCCCCGTAATCCTTCGTAGGCCGAACTACGTTGACTCTAATTTCTCGTTCCAGACGGGAATACGTAGGCATAAAGTGCGACGCTTTGCCGAGTCATTTTTCTCTTCTTTTTCAGCCAGCCTTGATAGGTAGATAGATTATAACCAACCCGTCCAAGCAAACCAAACAAGCGAGGATCCCGTCGAGTACGACGGACGTGAGGGGTGCTAATACCTTCCCCTTGCGTAACCGACTCCCGAACCCAGACAATGGTTGCGATGACCTTGTCTTACCCTTTTTCGTCAGGTTTTTTCCGATCGTTTCCTTTCCCGCTCTGAGGGATAAATAACGAAAGGTGGTGACTCTTCTGTCATGCCGGCACCTTATTTTCGCACAAGCGACAACTGGCGACTCTGCTGGGGACTCCAACGGTTCCCTGCGAGTCAATCCTATCGTTTGTGTGTTTGCTTGTTGGGTTGCGTTTATTTATCGCATTTTTACTTCTCGCACTTTATTTCCCGCATTTTATTTTCAGTATAATATGATTATTTGTGCTGTTGTGGGATGGGAGTTCTGATTGAGTGAGAAGCCAGACCCAGGCTTGAGTGCACCATAGACTTAGAGTGGAAATTAGTGGGCGCGTGCTTGCTTTGCAGGCACTAGTGTCTCATGAAATCCACGCTCAGACGAGGTTCATCCGGTTGGCTTCACTTTCAACCCCTTGGGTTGAGACGGTTGCTGGTTTGGTGGATTGTCGACTCTGGGGACCGATCATTTGTGATTCAGCTAAGTGAGGCCTCTTCAGGACTTGATGATGCCACTCCTTCTGGGAATCGTATCATCAGTTTTGAAAGTCTGTGACGCTGATGAACGCATAGGATGCCGTACCTTGAGTCAGTCTAGGTCCATACCTGTGAGCGGGACTGGGTTTATTGCAGGAAACTTAGACCGTTAGACTACCTGGTTTTCTTGACAGTGAATCAGTTATGTTGGGTTCTCAGTTGCAGATATGTTCTTGATAGAGCAAGGGTTTGATCAGAGGATCTTATCATTGGGTGTTTGTCTGTTCTTGATAGAGCAGGCTTTCATCAGTATATTATCATCAGTGGTTTGTTCTAGATGGAACAGATTTTGAGTGAGGTTTGAAGATCTCATCGGCAGATGTTATTTGTTCTTGATAGGGAAGATTTTGAGCGGGGTCTGAAGATCTCGTCAGCAGCTGTGTGTTCGTTCTTGAAAGGGCAGATTTTTGATTTGGGGTCTGAAGACTTCATCAGCGGACGTTTTCTGATCATACATCCCGGGTCCTTATTATCAGGCACTTATGCTTGTCAGGGCAGAATTTTGATCTCGATCCTATCAGATGGTTATTCTCTGCAGATCAGATCAGTGGGTTTACACCGGAGTTTCCTTCTCGTCAGTGACTGTTGATACCGAATCTCCACAGCAGCCACCTGGATATATTATTGCATGCCTGCATTTTGCATTAGTTTACGCATTCATCTGCATTCCATTAACGTGTGTCTGTGTTGCAGGTACCGTTTCCCCGATCCAGAATTTCCCGCCTCCTACTGTTATTATGGCCTCTCTCAGGAAGACTGTTGCGTATAAATTCCCAACCCCTGATGTGTCGAAGCTGACTGGTTTGATAGCCCTGGCAGGGGATTCTGTGAAGGATAGGTTCAGGAAGTCTTATGGCAGGTTGCTTAGTCTGGTTTGCAAACCTTCTACGTCCGAGTTGAATGGGTTACATGCTCTTCTGCAGTTTTATGACCCTCCCTTGAGGTGTTTTACTTTTCATGACTTCGTTCTCGCGCCGACATTGGAAGAGTATGCTGATATGCTGGGTGTGCCTATCAAAAGGCAAGTGCCTTTTGTCCACATGGATGCTGAACCTGATCTGGTTAGCTTGGCTTCCTCACTCCATTTGAGCGCTTCTGAGTTAGTAGTGACGAGTTGGAACAAGGTCCCAGGGTTCTCTCTACAGTTTCTGATAGCTAAGGCTCAGCAGTGTGCTAAGGACAAATGTTGGGACGCCTTTAGCGCCATCCTTGCTTTATGCATATATGGCATTATCCTATTTCCCAGCATGCCTGACTTCGTAGACTTTGATGCATTCCATATCTTTGCCTCAGGGAATCCAGTCCCTACCCTGATCGGAGACGTTTACCATTCAGTGCATTACAAGAATGAGAACCGGAGAGGGAAGAATGTTTCATGCTGCGTACCGTTGCTGTACAAGTGGTTTGATAGCCATTTGCCCAAGAAGGGTTCTTCTGTCTTGTCTGCAGCCACAGCTGAGTGGCCTGAGCGTCTGATGAGTTTGTCGGCAGAAGACATTGATTGGTTCGTTGACAGAGACAGGTTAGGCACCGAGGTGATCTTCAGTTGTAGTGGGTTTCCTAACGTACCTTTGATAGGTAGGAAGGGTTGCATCAACTACAATCCATCATTGCTAGTTCGTCAGTTTGCATATGCTTTGAGGGCTCCACCAAAGGAAGAAGAGGTACGGGAATCTCTGTACCTCACGGGTATTCTAGAGGGGGATTTGTTGTCTAAGCTTCAGTATGCATGGAATAATATCAGCACGAGAGGAAAGCCTTCGTTGGGGAAGAGCAACAGCCAGGCCTACCCTCCTTATTCAGATTGGATCAGAACCAGAGCCAGCGCTATAGGGATGCCATTCCCTCATGCCAGACCAGAGAATCCTCCATCAGTTGAAGAACCTACCACTGTGTCCGTTCATCAGCACAACCAGGTACTAGCCGAGCGTGATGAACTGAAGCGGGCAAATGCAGAATTAGAGAAGGAGTTAGCTCAGCTTCGAAGTGAACGGAATGAAGCCATGCATGCTCTCAAAAAGCAAACAGAGTCGGTGAACCAACTGGGTGCAGACTTGGCAAAGCAGATTGCTGATCGGGAACGCTTAGGTCAAGACTTCAGAGCTGCTAATGATGTGCTAGCTACGAAGAAGCTGCATTTGGAGGAAGCTTATCGGAGAATATCTAAGTTCGACCAGCATTGGAAGACTTCCATGGCCACCAGGAAGGAGCGGGAAGACAAGCTGATGCTGCAGATTTCTAAGCTAGAGACTGAAGTGAAGGACAGCGAACGGAGGTTTGATGAAGAGACCCCCCGCAGGTACTCCGCTGAAGCCCGTCTCAACAAATCCATTGCTAGCCTGAAGGAGCATAAGCTGATGTTTGAGTCTAAGAAGAGGAAGCTGGAGGATTGCTTTGGCGAAGGCGCTTGGGAGAGTTCAGTTCAGGGGCTTCAGCATACTATCAGGCAGAGGGAACTACTCATCGAGGGGTTGCTCACTTCGCCAGATCATTCAGAGACCAAGGAGTTATTAGCAGAGTATCGCGCCCGTGGCCGTACTTGACCAGTTATATCCCTGTTGTTTTTTATCTTTGATGTATGCTGACCATCACCAGACTTGTTGGCTGAGGTCATGCTGTTGATGTGTACTCGCTGATACTGTGTACTGCCTTGACAGGCCTTTCCATATATATGAGATTGATGTTTCCATGATTGGGCTCAGATTTCGTCTTCCTCTTATTATTATCAGCACTGGCACTAAGGCACTAGGATCGGGGAAAAATCTCCCACGCACACAGACACACGCATGCATCTGCATGAAGCATATTTGCATGGTGTATATCTTATCGTTTTTCCTAACCTTTATTGTTAACAGGTTTTTCAGGTTCCGAGCTGTCTCCGGTCTCCAGGATTGATCAAAGACTCATCCACCGCTACTCAACTCGCGCTAATCAGACAAGGATAATGGACCAGGTGCAGTCAGATGTTCAAGAACTCCGTGAACGGATGGATCGTTTTATGGAGCTGATGCAGGTGGTCGCGAATGGTCAAGACCAGCTTCGTACTCTGGTTCAACCTCTGATCTCCAGGGTTGACAGTAATGGCATACTTCATGGAGGGGCCGTGCCTACTCCTCCTCTAGGGGATACTCCACAGAACGTTGTTCCTGCCGCCGGGGGCAACGGCAGTGCTAACGGCAATCTGATGACTAATCTCGGACTCAACGCGGCTGGCGTCGGCAATGGTAGTTTGGGAGCCAATGTTAACATAGGGCCGGTCAACAGCAATGCTGGTGCAGGAAATCTGGTGGTGCCTCAACCGTGGCTGGAGGACCATCAGGATGACATATTTTCTCAGAGAGGTGTAGAAGCAGAGTTGAATGCTGAAGCTCGACTCAGGTTCAAGGCGCTGGAAGACAAGATGAGAAGCATAGAAAATCATAACACTTTGGGCGTTGACGTGTCCAACCTCGGGTTGATTGCTGACTTTAAAGTACCTCACAAGTTTAAGGTGCCTACCTTTGAGAAGTATAAGGGTACTACTTGCCCCCGGGTCCACCTCCGATCTTATTATAGAAAGATGTCCGCCTATTCTGACGATGAGAAGTTGCTGATGCACTTCTTTCAGGATAGTCTGTCTGGCCCATCGCTCGAATGGTATATGGGTTTGGAGCCCGCTACTGTGCGCACCTGGAAAGATCTTGCAGAAGCGTTTGTTTTCCACTATCAATACAATAGCGACTTGGCTCCCAACCGAGTTCAGCTTCAGAATCTTTCACAGCGGAACAATGAAAGCTTCAAAGAATACGCCCAGCGATGGCGTGAATTGGCTGCTCGGGTTCAGCCACCGATGGTTGAGAGCGAGCTGGTGCAAATGTTCGTGGCTACCCTTCCTGGAATCTATTATGAAAAGCTGGTCAGTGGCATGTCTGGAACATTCTCGGCTCTCATCACTTTGGGCGAGCATGTTGAGAACGGTATAAAGATTGGAAAAATCCAGGGCGAATCATCCTCAGCTGGAGGAGGTGGCAAGAAACCCTATACTGGCAAGCGTCGAGAGGGAGACGCCAGTGCTGTCACTAATGCTAGGAAAAAGGGCAAGGGTCCTCAGTCTCAGATCGCTAGCATAAATATCCCAGCTGCTCCGCAGCAGCAGCAGCCTCAGCAGCAGAATCAGCAGGGGTATAAAAGATATCAGAACCGGGCTCCTCTGGCAAGCCGTCATTTTGATACTCCACCTATGTCATATGCACAGCTTCTGCAAACGCTGCTTCAGCTCCAATTAGTTCAAAAGAGGACGTTGGCTCCCTTAACAGGGGCACCACCACCGGGGTATGATGCCAATGCTACTTGTGAATTCCATACTGGGGCACCGGGCCATACGATTGAGAATTGTAAAGCTTTTAAGCACAAAGTCCAGGACTTGGTGGACGCCAAGGTTATCAACTTTTCTGACAGTGTGTCTAACGTTACCAAAAATCCAATGCCTCATCATAAGGGGGGTGGAGTAAATGCTGTTATCACTGAGGAGAGTTCAGACTTGCTGACTGATGTCAAAGATTTGAAGACGCCGTTGAGTTTTGTCAAGGCTAAGTTGCTGAAGAAGGGTTTCTTTCCTGGATGCGGAGAATTATGTATGGCTTGTGCTACACTTCCTGACGGGTGTGAGCAGCTGATCGAAGGTATCCAAAGTCTGATGTCCGAGGGTATCTTACAGTTCAGCCGGAGCGTTGAGAGTGCATCAGGGGAAGTCATGCTGAAGCAGGCAGACGAAGTTGCTACCATTACTATTCCTCGTCACCCCATTACTATTTATGCGCCCCGTCCGCCTACTATCACCATCACTAGGGCCGGACCAATCCCATTCGAGAGTACTAATGCCGTTCCATGGCATTATGGCGTCGAAGTTTATTGTAATGGTCAAAAGATAGAGCTTGAGCCGTTCGGATCGACTGTGCAGAATCTTACTGAAGTCAGCGGTATCACTAGAAGCGGAAGAGTGTTTGCGCCAGCAGAGGTTGCAGCAGAGAAAGTGGTCCGGGCTGACGCTATGGATAAGGGTAAAGATAAAGCTGTTGAAGAGGTCCCTGCAGGGGCAGAGAAGGACTTGCTGGTTAAAGATGCTGAAGAGTTCATGCGACTAATCAATAAGAGTGACTACAAAATTGTAGATCATCTTCATCAGACTCCGTCAAAGATCTCGATTCTTAACCTGTTGCTGTGTTCTGAAGCGCACCGCAACGCGTTACTGAAGGTGTTGAATGCTGCATACGTGCCGCAGGAGATATCAGTAAATCAGCTCGAGGAGGTGGTGGCCCATGTTAATGCTGGTAATGGGTTGGGATTCACAGATCTGGAGCTGACTCCTAAAGGAAGAGATCACAACAACGCCTTGCACGTCTCAATAGAGTGCAGAGGCACGATTATGTCACATGTCCTGGTGGATACGGGTTCCTCGCTTAACGTGCTTCTGAAAAAGGCACTGATGAAGTTGGATACCCGTGGATTGTTGTGCACGCCTAGCGATTTGGTCGTGAAAGCCTTTGACGGAACCAAGCGCCACGTATTTGGAGAGTTGACCCTGCCAATTCAAGTTGGTCCGGAGACATTCAATACGGTTTTCTATATCATGGATATCATGCCCGCCTATAGTTGCCTCTTAGGTCGGCCATGGATCCATTTTGATGGTGCCGTGACGTCCACGCTGCATCAGAAGCTTAAATATGCTGTCGGGGCAGCATAGTAACAGTCTGTGGCGAAGAGGACATCATGGTGAGCCACCTATCGTCCTTTAAGTACGTCGAAATGGATGGCGAGATCCATGAAACGCTCTGCCAAGCATTTGAAACCGTCAGGGTGAAAGAGGTAGCTCCTGTCGTCGCGGAGAAGCAGGAGATGAATCTATCCTCGTTTAAGGAAGCTCGGGCCGTTGTCGAAGCCGGTTCCACCCCAGGCTGGGGGCATGTCTTGGATATACCAATCAAACAGGATAAGTTTGGATTGGGATATTCTCCTGGAGCTGAAGCTTCATCTTCTTCTGGCAGCTCGTCTCGTGGGAAAGGGCCGATCCTATTCACCAAAGGGGGAGTAATTTTCGAGAGCATCAACGCTGCGTCGGAGGATAATGGGGACAGTGATTGTGATCTTGACGCCTGGATTCAACCGAGCAAGCCGGGCGAGCACCTCCACAATTGGACCATCAAGGAGATTATCAAGCTGACAAGTGAAGAGTAATGATTTGCTTTTTACAATCTTTGTACAACCCTATGTCCTGCCCGGGGCATAGTGGTTTTACTGTCAGGGCCTTGTTGGATTATGCGTATGCATTTTGTTAATAAATAAAAGGCGTTTTCTTCGTAATCAAATATTGTGTTCTCTGTTATTCCTATTTTATGTTTATTTCAAAAAACAGTAAAATGGCAACGAGGTTCGTGCTAACCTGCATATTCTTGCTTTAAACTTAACCCTTGTTATTGCAGGATCCACGTAACAGATGACATCGACTCTGGACCCTCTACGGCTCACTACGACTTTGATTGCCCGATCTATCAGGCCGAGGATGAGATTGATGAAGACGAAGACCTTCCGGAAGAGTTGGCCCGCTTGTTGAGACAAGAGGAAAAGGTTATTCTGCCTCACGAGGAGGATATTGAGATCATAAATCTGGGTTCTGAGGAGCTTATCAGGAATGTCAGAGTAGGGGCTGCGCTGCAGAATGATGTCAAGCATAGACTGGTCGAGATGCTTCGAGAGTATAGTGACGTCTTTGCTTGGTCATATGAAGATATGCCCGGACTCGACACTGATATCGTGGTTCATCGCTTGCCGTTGCGAGAAGATTTCCCTCCAGTCAAGCAGAAGCTCAGGAGGACGAGACCAGACATGGCTGTAAAAATCAAGGAAGAAGTCCAGAAGCAGTTGGACGCAGGATTTCTAGCCGTTACCACTTACCCTCCGTGGGTCGCCAACATAGTGCCTGTACCGAAGAAGGACGGTAAGGTACGCATGTGCGTCGATTATCGGGATTTGAATAGGGCGAGCCCTAAGGATGATTTCCCGTTGCCTCATATCGATGTGTTGGTCGACAATACAGCCCAGTTTTCCGTGTTTTCGTTCATGGATGGCTTCTCCGGATACAATCAGATTAAGATGGCGCCGGAGGACATGGAGAAAACGACGTTCATTACCCCCTGGGGCACATTTTTCTACAAGGTAATGCCCTTCGGTCTGAAGAACGCAGGGGCCACTTACCAGCGAGCAATGGTAACTTTGTTTCATGATATGATTCATCATGAGATCGAGGTCTATGTTGATGACATGATTGCAAAGTCCCAAACGGAGGAAGAGCATCTGGTCAACTTACTGAAGCTGTTTGAAAGGCTTAGGAAGTTCAGGCTGAGGCTGAATCCTAACAAGTGCACTTTCGGAGTGCGGTCCAGAAAGTTATTGGGGTTTATCGTTAGTGAAAGGGGTATTGAAGTTGATCCTGCGAAAATAAAAGCTATCCAAGAAATGCCAGCGCCGAAAACGGAAAAAGAAGTTCGTGGTTTCCTGGGCCGAATAAACTATATTGCAAGGTTTATCTCTCAGCTCACGGCCACTTGTGAACCGATGTTCAAGCTTTTAAAGAAAGATCAGGCGATTACTTGGAATGAGGATTGCCAGAAGGCATTCGACAAAATCAAGCAGTATCTTCAAGAACCTCCAATCTTGATACCCCCAGTGGCTGGACGACCATTAATCATGTACCTGACGGTTCTGGAGAATAGTATGGGGTGTGTTCTCGGTCAGCACGACGAGACGGGCAGAAAAGAGCATGCCATTTATTATTTGAGTAAAAAGTTCACTGAGTGTGAATCTCGATACTCGATGCTGGAGAAGACGTGTTGTGCATTAGCTTGGGCTGCCAAACGTCTACGACAGTATATGCTCAACCACACCACTATGCTGATTTCGAAGATGGATCCGATCAAGTACGTCTTCGAGAAGCAGGCTCTTTCGGGCAGGATTGCCAGATGGCAAATGGTGTTAACAGAATATGATATTCAGTACGTCTCTCAGAAAGCCATTAAGGGAAGCGTATTGTCTGATTACCTTGCCGAACAGCCAATCGAAGACTACCAGCCGATGAAGTTCGAATTCCCTGACGAGGACATTATGTTTCTCAAAGCGAAGGATTGCGATGAGCCATTGCCCGATGAGGGGCCAGATAGGAAGTCTCAGTGGAAGTTGATATTCGACGGAGCGGTTAATTCCTATGGGAGTGGTATCGGGGTTATCATCACGACTCCTCACGGATCCCACATCCCGTTTACTGCGAGACTGACGTTTCCAGTTACCAACAATGAAGCCGAGTATGAAGCATGCATTATGGGTCTAGAAGAGGCAGTTGATTTAAGAATCAAAAATCTAGACGTATATGGTGACTCAGCGCTTGTAATCAATCAGATTAAAGGGGAATGGGAAACTCGTCAAGCGAATTTAGTGCCGTACATGAATTATGCCAGGAGGCTACTTCCGTTCTTCGATCGAGTGGAACTTCATCATGTACCTAGGGCTGAAAATCAGATGGCTGACGCCTTAGCCACGTTGGCTTCGATGTATAAGGTCAATCTTTGGAATGAAGCTCCAAGCATTGTTCTTTCGCGTCTTGACAGACCAGCATTTGTGTTTGCAATCGAGGATGCCACCGACGGCAAGCCATGGTTCCACGACATCCAGACCTTCCTTATGACTAAGAAGTATCCTGCGGGTGCGTCAACCCAGGATAAGAAGACTCTAAGGAGGCTATCTGGAAGCTTTTATCTCAATCCTGATGGAGTGCTGTATAAGAGAAACCACGATCTCGTGCTGCTCAGATGTGTAGATGAGAAAGAAGCGAGTATGCTCATGGAAGAAGTCCATGAGGGCACATTTGGCACGCACGCCGGCGGGCATGCCATGACGAGAAAGATCCTGAGAGCAGGGTATTACTGGCTGACTATGGAGTCGGATTGCTTCAGATTCACGAAGAAATGTCACAAATGCCAGATTTATGCTGATAAAGTCCATGTGCCGCCGTGCCCATTGAATGTCATGTCCTCCCCTTGGCCGTTCTCCATGTGGGGCATCGACATGATAGGCAAGATCGAGCCCACTGCATCCAATGGTCATCGTTTCATTCTGGTAGCTATCGACTACTTCACCAAATGGGTGGAGGCAACCTCGTACGCTAATGTGACCAAACAGGTGGTAGCTAAATTCATAAAGAGGGACATCATCTGTCGTTACGGAGTTCCCGAGCGGATCATTACTGATAATGGTTCGAATTTGAATAACAAGATGATGAAGGAGCTGTGCCAGAGCTTCAAGATTGAACACCACAACTCATCTCCTTACCGGCCGAAGATGAATGGCGCTGTTGAAGCGGCCAACAAGAACATCAAGAAGATTGTTCAGAAGATGGTTGTGACGTATAAAGATTGGCACGAGATGCTGCCGTTTTCCTTGCACGGTTATCGTACGACGGTGCGTACGTCGACCGGGGCAACTCCTTTCTCCTTGGTGTACGGTATGGAAGCTGTCCTACCGCTAGAAGTGGAGATTCCCTCTTTGCGAGTTTTGGTTGATGTAAAACTCGACGAGGCAGAATGGATTACGAATCGCTTGAACCAACTCAGCCTGATGGACGAGAAGAGGCTAGCATCGATTGCATTTGGTCGCCTGTACCAAAGCCGAATGAAGAGGGCTTATGATAAGAAGGTGCGACCTCGAAGCTTTCAGACGGGTGATCTCGTCCTGAAGAAGATTCTTCCGCCACACTCCGATCACCGGGGCAAATGGACTTCGAATTATGAAGGGCCGTATGTCGTCAGCAAGGTCTTCTCGGGAGGAGCTTTGTTGTTATCCACGATGGATGGTGAAGATTTTGCATCCCCGGTGAACGCGGACGCAGTTAAAAAATACTTTGCTTGAAAGAGACCCGTTGGACAAAAAAAAAAAAGAGTCCAGGCAAAAGAGGGGCATCCCGGCGAACCAAAAACAGAATAAAAGGTTCGGGCAAAAATTAGGGATATATTGAAAAATGTACACCCGCGAAGTCGAAAACCTACACTGGGCGGCTTCGGCAAAAAAGGGTATCCCGGTGAACTGAAAACCCGTAAAGGGCGGTTCACGCAAAAGTTAGGGATTTGAATAAGCAAATGACTGCGGTCCGCGCGTGGACTTTCATTGTTTAGTGGTTCGGAGGACCTGAGGGCCGTTCATCTGAATCAATCTCTTCCGAAGCTGAAGCGTCGGAGAAGTATCGAAGTCGAGTGGGTCTTAGAGGGATCAACTCATGGTGTTCGTCTACGCCTTGTTGCCAACATCTGTATATACTGATGTATATTTATGTTTTCTTTTGCGCGGCTTCCTCATTCCAGGAGCTGGCCTCTGTTGTAAAACATTTTTGCCCATTCAGGGGTTCATCATCAATAAAATGCACATTATTCAGCAATTTTGTTTGTCTGTTTAGCATTTATCTGTTTCGTTGGCGAATGAAAACGCCGATGTTTTTTTTTTTGATAAAATGCGCATACATAAACTGGCGGGCCTAGGCCCATTGATTGTTGAAACAATTGATTAACTGAATATTGTCACGAGATAATAACTTGGATAGGACCCTTTGAGGAGGGAATCTTGTCTTGTTTGTTTGTGTTGTTGCAGGTATAGCACTTTCCAGAAGATATGCCGTGCGTATCCCCGAAGCAGGGCGAGCCCTCCTTCTCCAGCAGAGTTCAGTAGTCTCTCCTCTGCAGAATATGAACGCAAGATGGCAAGCATTGATATGTCCCCTCACGCAGAGATGATTCTCTTCCCCAAGCAGACGCATCCTGAAGGAACGTCACCTCATCAGCTGAATCAAGCACCAAAGAACGATGTCTTCCCCAGCACCGGGCCACAAGTGCAGATTTCATATAAGCGTTTGAACGCCGAAGCTCGTGTTTTCCCCAGTAAAGTCGCCGCAGCAGGTGTCTCCCCCAAGCACCGGGTCACAAGTGCAGGATTCGCAAGAAGCTAGTCGTATACCGAATTATGCAGTAACTGAGGGTGCCGGACTGAAGTCTCCAGTGGAACTGAGATTCCCCACCAGAGTTATGCCCGCTCCTGAAGTTGGATGATTCCCTCTTCCCTAGTAGATTGTTGGGGCAGCTGATGTTGTATTCCCCTGCAGAGTCGTACTCTCCCCCGAAGGCAGATGATTCTTTCTTCCCCAGCGGAATTGAAATCCCTCATCAGAGTCGTACCCTCTAGCGAAGCAGAATGATTTCTCCCTCCCCAGCCGAGTTTGCAGATGTCCAAGAGAGCCGAATCCTTGGAAGATGATCAGATCATGAGTGGTTTTTCCCCAGTGGAATGTCAAGC
The DNA here is from genome assembly GCA_963859935.3 of Lathyrus sativus. Lineage (NCBI taxonomy): Eukaryota > Viridiplantae > Streptophyta > Magnoliopsida > Fabales > Fabaceae > Lathyrus > Lathyrus sativus. The sequence goes on along the minus strand of OZ012738.1, from coordinate 441,263,497 downwards.
AGCTGAAGTTGTTCCCCCACAGAGTGGTCATCCCCAGAAGAGTAGCCGAGACGGCCGTGCAGCTCGTTCCCGCGATTGATATCAGCGGCAGACCAACTGAAGTTGTTTTCCCTGCAGCAGTCAACCGGAAGATCAATTCCCCAGACGGAGGCCAATTGATATCGGCGTGCCCACGTTCTCCTCAGCAGGATGACTCCTCTATCTGAGCAGTTCTTTCTCCTTGATAGGAGGATTTCCTCCTCGGCATTTATTTTGCTGACGGGATCGCATCATTGTGCATGACTGCATAGCATTTAACACTGCACAACATTGTGCCTGATTGCATAACATTGTGCACGATTGCACAACATTTGGCATAAATGCATATCATTCCCACCGTGTGAGACATGGTGCCGAAGCATACGCATCATAAGCGTGATCTAGGTCATTATCATTCTTATTTTACAGGTGTTCCACCAAGAGACCAGTTGCTCAGGACGATTCCTGATATTCTCTCCAACGAGGTCGCTTTCTTAAGATGATTCTTAAGACCCTGGTGTAATCCCCACAGTCGCTCGCTCAAGATAATTTTTGAGATCCCCAGCGAAGTCTTCAGTTCGAGATGATTCTTGAATTTCTCAGCAGAGCCGTTTGCTTAAGATGATTCTTAAGACCTCAGCGCTGTTTCCCAAGTTGTTTGCTCAAGGTGATACTTGAGCTCCCCAATAGCGTCCCCAGCAAGAGTTGCCCAGGAAGATTCCTGGAACACCCAGCAGAATAAAGTCTCCAGAATGGTTATCGGTTCAGGATGATTCTTGAAGGTGCCCGACGGAGCTGTTTGTTCAAGATGATTCTTGAAGTCCTTAGCAGCGTGAGATGTCTGCTCCAACAGTGATGTCTAATCTGAAGATTGACTTCGTGAACGCCGGAAGGCGGTATCAGAGGTTCCTATGAACTCAGATTTCCTTGTTGATGAATCAACGTGTGGCTGAAGACAAGGTTCCAAAGTTTGTAGATATACCAAGAGGATCAGTGTTGGTCTGAAGACCAAGTCAGTTGCCCTGAGGTGATGATTGATCGCGATCTAGTGAATAGTATTTCTTCTGACTGAAGTCGAAGATGTTTCTCCAGCTGAAGCGGAGTTTTGCCTGAAGGCAAAGTGTTTGAATCCCCGTAGAGTCATGAATGGCTCAGGATACCATTTCTCTGACTGAAGTCATAGATTTCCCAAGCTGAAGCGAAGGTGCCTGAAGGCAAGGTTATCCCCAAGGTCATGAATGACCTAGGATTCATTTTTCGGACTGAAGGCCGAAGTATATCCTTGACTGAAGTCACGGATGCCCTATAGCAGAGGTGGAGTTGCCTGGAGGCAGATCCATGTATCCTTGAAGGCCAAGGACCATTTCTTCAGACTGAAGTCGAAGATACCTCCTGCAGAGTTGCCGACGGGCAAAAGTTTACATCCTTGAAGGCCAAGGAAGATTTTTCTAGCTGAAGTTGGAATAGCCGACGGGCAGGGTTTCATCTATCTTTAGGAATACTTGAAGATTCTCCAGCGGATCTGGAGTGGCCAAGGGTCAGGGTCTCATTCATATTCAAAAATACTTGAGGATTTTTTCTAGCTGAAGCTGGAAATGGCCAGGGGCCAGGGTTTCATATATCTTTAATGTTGAAGTTCTACGGTGGGCAGTGTGCAGTAGTATTCCGATGTTCGTTATGGTTCCGAGGGTGAACCCCAGATTAGAGTGTGCTCGGTTAAGTCTCTCATTCCCAGCGGAGTAGTTTCGAATACGCAAGTGTACTTTTTGTTCCATTTACCAGGGGTGAACCCCAGGTCAGGTTTGTTCAGTGTTGCATTTTGTCCGGCGGCGAGGTTGGATGCTTGTTCGACGGCGAGGTTGAACATTTGGATTTGACGGCGGGGTCAGATCATCATTTGTCCAGCGGCGAGGTTGGATGTTTGTTCGGCGGCGAGGTTGAACGTTTGGTTCTTGACGGCGAGGTCAAATCATCAGTTGTTCGATGGCGAGGTCGGATGTTCGTTTGACGGCGAGGTCAGACTCTTTAAATCCCCATCAGAGATGATGTTTGTACGACGACGATGTCAAGTGTCTCTAAGAGGATGTTTGTTTCCGACGGCGATGTCAGATTCAGTTTTCCGGCGGCGATGTTGGGCATGTCAAGGTGATCCAGTCTTCTGACGGCGATGTTAGGTGATGCAGATCCTTCTAGTTTCTCCAGCGGCGATGCGGGGTATTCTGTCAGATGTGTGTCTCCAGCAGCGATGCGGGGTGTTCTGTCAGATGTATTTTCTCTAGCAGCGATGCAGGGTGTTCTGTCAGATGTATTTTCTCCAGCGGCGATGCGGGGTAGTTTGTTCATTTTTGTATTTTCTCCAGCGGCGATGTTGGGTATTTTGGCAATTCAGGTTTAGGTCTCCTGCGGCGATGTTGGACGCTTGTTTCCCAGAGTTATGGTTGTTCTTGACGGCGATGTCAGGTGATTTAGTCTTCCAACGGCGATGTTGAGTGTCGTGGTTGTCTGAAGACAATATCAGAAAAAGTTAATATGGATGACTGACGGCGATGTCAGATCAGTATTTCCCCAGATAGTTGCCGTGCAGCTATCGTTCCAGTGTTCGACAAGTTGGGCAGTTGACAAATTTTCGGGTTTACCGATATTCAACCGTCTCGCACCTTGATTGGTTGAGAGCCGTTCGCATCTCACCCAGTCAGGTTCAAGCCGTTTGAATAGGGGCAGCTGTTGCACCCCAAAATTTGACCAACAATTATTTATCCATCTAGTGTTTGAAAATGGATACCTTCATCAGAAAGTTCAAGAGATCCTCAGAGGAGTGGGTTGAAACCAAGGATGTGTGCTTCATAGCTTGAGAGTTGTGGGTGCTCCTCAGATGATTCTGAGACTTTGAGAATGAACTTAATGTTTTGAGAAAGCCTATGAGATGTCTTGATAGCCATCATGAAGCCCAGAGAAGTCATTATGCAAGAGTTCAGAAGATTCAACCATGAATGACAGAATTAGGGTTTTGACTGGGCCAACCCTAGATCAGCTGAAGATTTGGAGAAGGTTGAGACCTAATCCCAGGGCCATGAGATCATGTAATGATGCATAGAGATGTTATAAAGGTGATTCCTAGACCAACTCATCATGATTGAGGAGTTTGAGAAGTTTTGAGTTAGGGTTTCTAAGGATTGTCAGTGGAAAAACCCTAATTTGACCCCTATCTTCCAGGCAGTTTTAGCTCTAGATGTGATTGATATCTCATCTTCCCCATAACATGAATGTTGTAGAGCTTGTTCTTAGCTTTAATTTTAGTGGTGGAAGTCCTTGATAGGAGTTGCAGAGCTCAAGTTATGGTTTTGACAAATTACAGGTCAGCAGAGGTGTGTGAATCTGGGTCCCTGAAAGTCACCCAACTTGCAGACAACTTTTGCCCTAGTAGGATGATTCCTATGGTCTCTTGGTCAACATGAATGTTGGAGGGCATCTTCTTAGCTTTAATTTTAGTGGTAGAAGTCCTTGATAGGATTTGTGGAACTCAACTTATGGTTTGAACAAGGCAGGGGTATTTTGGTCATTTGTCAGTTATAGGTCATTTTTAAGCAAATGCCATATCTCCTATTTCCAAGCCTCAAATGGAAAAACTCAAAACATGAAAGTTGTTAAAAATGTGATTTTAAGTTTAGAAAGAAGGTCATGAATTGTTGGAAAAGCTCATAGCATGGATTTGCATGATTGGTCAAAAATGAACTAAAAATGGCTTATAAGTTTAAAAAGTTGAAATTGGAAATTGGTTTGGAGGATCTAGAAACCCAAAATGGGTCATCCAATATATCATTTTGATTGGAAACATCATTTTGAGAACATTGGTTTAGATAGAATTTTGATTTGAAGCTTTAAAATGGGTGATGCTTTGTTATTTTGTTACTTACATTTGAAGTCACCTTTGGAAATCCTAACACAAGGCAAGGAAAAAGCTTGTAATGGTTTATAACACTTCAATATGTCATGTGAGGAGATTTTAAGGCCAATTTGCAATGGATAATGCATGATGCATGAGATTTTCAACTTACCATCATATGAGATTCTAGCACTTTCTAGATCTTTCTAGATGAATCCAAGAGCTTCCATTAATCATTATTTAAAGAGTGAATCAGGGAGGGTAAATGGTTGGTGATCATTGTTGATGAGAGGTGAGATTAGAGTGTGAAAAGCAAGATTCTTCCATTGGCAATTTTATCTCAAACCTTCATTCTCTTCACTCTCCATTCATTTCTCCACCACAAACCTATTATTCTGATCATTGTGAGTGAGTACATGCTGAGGTAGAAGAGGATCCATGGCAGTTTGAAGCTATCTTGAGGAAATTGCAAGAATTGCATTTTGCTGTCCAACTCGAGTTTCAAGCCTTGTTCAACATTTTTGCTGCATACAGAATTCACATTGGCCTCTAAGGATCAAACAAGGAAGGTTTCAAGCACTGAATTGCAAGGAAACCCTAGCTTCCATTAAAGTGTAACAGGTTGGTAATCTTGCTCGAATCTCCTAGTTTATGTGCATTCTGCCATAGTTATAGGCTTAGACTGGTTAAGCTAGGATAGAAGACCATTTTCTGAGAATTAGGGGAAGGATCATGAGGTTTCGAGGCAGGGTGCAATTTATTGCAGAATGAATAACAAGCTAGTTTGTGTGCATCAATGGATATGAGATGGTGTAGAATGGTTAGGGAAACGTGTAGAATAATTCTTGATCATTAGTTGGAAGTTCCATTGAGTTTGATAACAGAGGAAAGAAATGGAACCTTGATGATGAAGCTTTCTGTTAGGATGATTTAAAGAGTTTCAAGGAAAACTAGAGATGGCATCGTGTTCTTGGTGAGTCATAGCACAACTTTGCTTTTGGAATCATGGAATTTCATGGGGAAATGGATGAGCACGAACGGGTTGAAGATGCTTGCATGGGGTTAGGGTTTCTGCAAACCCTAGAGTTCAGTTGGGGACGATGAAGGTCCACCGTCGGATGATCTCAAGACCTTGACTCATTCTCATGATCCAATGGCCCATATTTGATTTCAGATTGGAGGGAAGACTGAAGCTTGTGAAACGCTGCGTATCATTTAGCCAAACGCACCGTTTTGGTTCGTTGGTAAACCTGGGCTCAGCAACTTATTCCTATCCACACCCCCAGACGTGGCCCAATGTTCAGAATCAACTGGGGCGCCTTACTTTCAGCACCCCTCCCCTCATTTTTAATAATTCTTGATTTTAATTCTTTTAATATTTTTGCCATCTTTAAAAATTCATAAGTAAATGGAAAATAACTCTTTTTAACTCATTCTTTTTGCCATGTTTAGATAAAAATGTATAGAAAAATATAAAAATAAAAATAGGATTTTATTTTTAATGTAGAATTTTTGGTGATATTTTCTTTTAAATAGGGCATTTATTTTCTCTAAGTTGATATCTCATTTTCTATGAATTGTTTTAGGACCTTCCCTTAGGGTTTTTGGGTCATTCTTTTTGGCATAGTTAGGTATTGGACCCTAGTTTCATGTAGGATTTATCTCTTGATTTGTAGATTAAAATTTGATGTAGTTTGAAGGTTAGACATTTAGGTGTTCAAATTAGGGTTTTAGGTTGTATGCTTGGACTTCAACAAATTTGTTTTGGGGTTTATAGGCCAAGTTAGTGTATGGGGAATATATGGGTTAAGGGTAAGTATGTATAGAATCCCCTAGAATTTTGCTAGAATGTTGTATGGTGTTTTAGTATTTTTCATTGATTTTTTGAATGTATGGATAGTATGTGTGTTGCTTAAAGGCATAAATTGTATTGTTGTGTTTTCTTTCCTTCTCTTTTGAGTGTGTGAGCTTTGAAGATTGAGTTGAAGACCTTGTGGATCATCATGGAAGCTTTGAAGACCTTGCAGAGGAGTTTAGCATAGTTTTTGTTTGTTTTGTTTATAGGTTGATAGGTGCATAGGCAGAGCCCTAGATAGAATACTTTGTTCAATAAACAAGGAGTGTTTTGTTCACCTCCTTCCTTCTCTATGACACAGAGTCCCTTAAGGGTATTCACCTCTCTCCTTTGGAGGGATTAGTGACCTTTCCCTATAAGGTAGAACTTTGAGAGAGCCTCTCCTTTGATGTTAAGTCCTCAATGGCATCCTTTGGAAGTCAGTGAGTACTGTAACATCCCCACCTCATCTTGTTGACTGAATCTTGTTTGCTGGAGCATTGGAGCCATTGAAGATAGAAGCTGAGGCCATGAAGAGGATGATTCCTTGAAGATTATTGAAGTCTGAAGACTCTGTGAAGATCAAATTGATACCTGAAGATCCCTGGAGATAGTGAAGCCTGAAGGTGGAGCTGATCAAAGGAGCTGAAGCTCAAAGGGAGAAGATGAGTTGATACTCATGTTGTAGGGTTGATATCTGGAAAGCAAGTGATCTCTGAAGTCTGAAGACTGGGTTGCTGCTAGAGGAGCTGAGGTTTTCTTCTGTTTTCTTTGATGTATTGTGTGTTTTGTCTGATTTGTCTGTTGCATTAGACTAAGCCCATTTAGAATAAGTTCAGTCTAAGAGCATGAGTGCATCTGATTGTATTGTTATTGCTTGGCTTTGCTTGCGGGTATTCGGTAGAGCCCAGCTCCCTTGCCCATGTGTTTATTTTGCTTGACAGCATTTCATTTCTTTTGTCTGTATGATTACAGTTTACTGTTTTTGCTTGATAGCATGTTGTTTATTTCAGTATGATTACTGTTATTTCATGACTGGCTTGAGGTCGAGACGAGCTTGTGGAGGCTGAAGCCCCACACACATTTCCTCCCTCACTTGCATTGCATGCATTTTACTGTTAAAGCTGATGCTTTTTTCTGTTTTGGCGTATCATTGACATGATCCCATAGGACTCTCCTTTCCTCTGATGAGGATTTGATGATAGACTTTTAGGTTGAAACCTATGCATGACAACATCTAGGAGTTCCCTGTTCAAACCTCAACCATAGGATGAATCCATGGCATGATAACAATAGGACTTGATAGTCTCCCTCCTAGTTGGGCCTGTTCTCTTCTCATCTCGAAACAGTTTAAGATACAGTAATCATGAATGGTTTCTTTCGTACGTTACGAGCCTTAAGCTATCTGAGAAAGGATTGTGGGAGAATTTCTTTTCCACAGTCTGGATGTTTAGTACGGTACCCTTTGGGTGACATGCGACGCATTCGCTCTCAGGTGATAGTCTCTAGTGCGGTTGGAATCGCAAACATAATAAGAAACACTTCTGTTAGGAGATAACCCGTAGTTTCCCGAACTACATTTGCTCTGATCTTTCATACCAGATGGAAGTACGTAGGCATAGGATGCGATATCCTAGCGAGCAACCTTTCCCCCGTAATCCTTCGTAGGCCGAACTACGTTGACTCTGATTTCTCGTTCCAGACGGGAATACGTAGGCATAAAGTGCGACGCTTTGCCGAGTCATTTTTCTCTTCTTTTTCAGCCAGCCTTGATAGGTAGATAGATTATAACCAACCCGTCCAAGCAAACCAAACAAGCGAGGATCCCGTCGAGTACGACGGACGTGAGGGGTGCTAATACCTTCCCCTTGCGTAACCGACTCCCGAACCCAGACAATGGTTGCGATGACCTTGTCTTACCCTTTTTCGTCAGGTTTTTTCCGATCGTTTCCTTTCCCGCCCTGAGGGATAAATAACGAAAGGTGGCGACTCTTCTGTCATGCCGGCACCTTATTTTCGCGCAAGCGACAATATGATAGGATGTGGTATACTCAATAGTTGACTGTTAGGAGTAGTCCTAACATGTTTGACATATGATGTAACCACGGTCAGTTGAGACCTTCTTGAGATAATTAATGGTGTATGAGTAGTCATGAATTTCATTAGTTGTTTCAACCTGAGAGTCTGTGAAGCTGAGGACCTTTAGTTACCCACTTACCCCACTTGGAATTTTTAGTATGTAGTTCGAAGACTATGAGGGAGTAGTCTCGAAGTAGTTGTTATGCGATACTACACTCAGACAAGTTTATCCCGAGAATATTTTTGACCCACGTGAGTAGTCATGTTGGTTGATAATATTTGAGGGATTTATCTATGACTCTGGGAACTCTTGATAGAACCCGTTCTACAGGTACAATTAAAACCTAAGTGCATGTTCTTTGGGAGGGTATACACTGGCTTTATGCTCGTAACTTGAATCGAGGACCTTTTCTTGTCAGCATTTGCATTTGTGCATTATCTATGAATACTTGTGTATGTGCTATATGTGCATCATATCATCATAGCATCTCATTTTATTGCACTGGTTTTGTAAAACTCAATCATTTTCTTTTTGCGAAATCCTAGTTATCATGGATTTTGGGAAAATAAACACTAAGAAATATAACTTTAAGAAATGTGATACAATGGAGTTGAGAAATCTAGGAACAATGGTATTCAAAGACTTTGGGAAAAAAATATGGAAACTTATGAGTATGGTGAATACTAGGATGGAAGAAGGGGTTCTCAGCACCTTGGTTCAATTCTACGATCCGTTGTACCACTGTTTCACCTTCCCAAATTACCAATTGATTTTGACATTAGAAGAATATTCTTACTTCATTGGGATTCCCGTAAAGGATAAGAAGCCCTTCAGTGGTTCGGAGAAGCTACCCTCGCCAAAGGAAATTACTGACACACTCCATCTAGAAGTATCCGAGGTTAAAGCTAATCATAATTCAAAAATAGGGTCAAGGGCTTTCGCTCCGCTTACTTATTGAAGAAGGCTACTTACCTTGCCAAGGAAGGTAGTAAGGACGCATCCGAAGCAGTCTTGGCTCTACTGATATATGGTTTGGTGTTGTTCCCAGAGGTAGAAGAATTCGTCAATTCAACTGCCATCGCAATATTCTTGAATTGTAATCCGGTACCCACCTTGTTAGGTGACGCTTATCATTTCATTCATCACATGACTCTTCAAGGTAGGGGAACTATTAGTTGTTGTGCACCTTTGTTATACAGATGGTTTGTCAATCATCTACCAAGAATGGATGCTCTCAAAGAAAATCCTAATGGTTGGAGATGGTCTCAAAGGATTATGTCTCTAACTCATGCAAACATTCATTGGTATGATCCTTCCTACAACCGAGGAGTCTACATTGATAGTTGTGGTACTTTTCCGAATGTATCACTCTTGGGAGTACAAGGGGGATCGACTACAATCCTGCCTTGGCTAGACGTCAATTCAGATTCCCAATGAAGGATAAGCCTAACAACATCCTATTGGTTGGTTTCTTCTACCTCAATGCTGAAGCGAAAGAAAGTTTAAGAAACAATACAATTGATGCTTGGAAGAACATCCGGAGAAAAACCAAAGCTTACCTTGGGAAGAGGAACTGTGTAGCTTTTGAGCCATTCACTTGTTGGGTCCAATCTAGAGCTCGTAATCTCAAGATGCCTTACCTTCCTGAGAAGAATACACAGATTGTCATCGCGTCATCTTCTGCCATTCCCATTGAAAATATGGAAGAATACCAATAGGTTCTTGAAAGAACAAAGCTTGAGAGAGACACATGGGAAGGCAAGTACCATACTCTTCATGCTGAGATGACAGAATTGCATAGACAGTTACAAGACAAAGATGAGTTGATTGAGTGACTCGGAAGATGCCTGACTGACAGAGATGTGACAAAGGAGAATTTATTTTTCTCTAGCGTCAAACCTACGCAGAGTACTCATGAGTATTCGAATATTCCACCAACTTCTGGCGCTTGGAAAGGAATAATAGACAAGTTGGTGATGGAGAACACCCTGCTAAAAAGACTGAAGAGGACACACGAATAGGATTCTTGTCAGATTTCCTAGCCATAGGGCCTAAGTCTTCTCCTCTGATGTAGCCTCACGTTTCTTGGGTTATATTTCAAAAGTTGTAATTTTCCCAACATAAATGAAACAAGGGTTTTGCTTTAATTATCTTCTAAGTTTTGTAAAACCAGTTGCGTCTAGCGTCTTTGCATTGCATTCTGCATTTTGCTAACCATTCAAGGAGTTTAAAAATCTTGTTATTTTTTTTGCAGACATATTGATGGATCAAATAAATATGATTACATTTCCAAGCCTGAGGTTAGACAACCTAAGGATCCTAAGGAGCTTAGTAAGGAATATTAGCTTTCTTGATTTACGGATTATACCTGTTTCCCAGCAAACCTGAGTTCATCAGTTTGGAAGTCGTCAAGCTATTTCTTGTCAGAAACCCAATTCCCACTCTCTTAACTTATATCTATTTCACTATTCATCGGTGGAAGGTGTACAATCTCGGGCAATTCTCTTGCTGCACAACACTCCTAAGTAAGTGGTTTATTTCACACTTGCATAGGACTTTCCCTCTGTGGAACCTGGAAGATAGTAATGCGTGGATTGAAAAATTGGTTACATTCTCTCATTACAACATCAGCTGGTATGACCTGGCTCGCAGAGGAGTAGCCATGATACACAGCTATGAGGAGTTCTCAAATATACCTCTAATCAACACTAGATGGTATATCAATTACAGTCCTATCTTAGCTCGCTGTCAGTTGGTATGACCTTGCTTCTTAATCTTATATAAGACGAGAAGCTTAATTTCTAAAAGATCCGGGTTATAATAGTTTATATTTTTAATTTATGAATGATTATTATATTTTCATGCTTTATACAATGCAATTATCTTAATATTTTGAATGTTATTTTAAATGTTATATTGAACAATAAACATTATAGCTAGAAAGTATATTACCTTGATTGACATGTTGGAGATATTTTCATTTATTAAAACTACATGCATTCATCATACCTAAACACACAAAAATAAATTTATTAAAATAGTTATTGTATTTAAATACTTATTATTTTTATTTATTCAAATTCAATAAAAAAAATTATAACACATGCACAACATCAGATTCATAAAGTTGTTTTATATTTGGTCACTTACTATCAAATTAGTTTCACATACTTACTTAAATTATATCAAATAAGTCTTTAGATGTATGAACAATAAAAGTATATTCAACGATGTAGTTTTTATATTTAAAATCTAATTGTCATATATGTCCATGTCTTTAACTCGTTTATATCAAATAAGCAATTGTAATAAAAATAAAGGACATATGCCACAATTTTAAAACTTGCAATATTAAAATTGTTAATTTCATAGTTTGAAATATTAATATAGCTAAAATTATTGAAGGAAAACTCCTCTCTATTAGTGGTAGAATCACACTTCTCAACTCTACTCTTAATAGTATTTTTATTTATATGTTGTTCTTTTACAAAGCACTGAAAATGGTATTGAAAACTATAATCACCATTCAATCGAGATTGTTTTGGTAAGGTAAGTTAGAAAAGAAGGGGATTTTTTTGGGTGAGTTGGAAAACCGTTTGCAAACCTAAAGAAGAGGGTGGATTGGGCGTTAAAGACATCTCAATTTTCAACAATGCTCTTTTATCTAAATCGAAATGGAGGTTCATCCACGATGACAAAGCGATATGAAGGGGAATTCTTGAGTTTAGATACGACAATCTAATGGAAGATATCTTCAATTCTTCATCCTCAAGTGTCAACAACAAGAATTGGTTTGGTGATGCTATACAGTGTAAATTGGGAAAGTGTAACAAAATGTCCTTTTGGAGGAATAAATGGTGTGGGGCGGAAACCTTGGGCTCAAGATACAAGGATATTAGCAATGAATCTTCCTTCTCGACCACTATTCTGGAAATTGGGTGTTGGATGAATAATCATTGGAATTAGAATCAGTCCTTTATTTCTGTAGCAGGTAACATCAGTGCTTCTCAATCTCAGAAGATCAAGGAATATTTATCCTTATTCTCTTTTTGGAAACTATTCGTTTTTGTACAATAAATGAGTTGTGAACGAGGTTGAGCGTGATTATTTGCAGCTTCTGAATTGTCTGTGGAGGACTAAAGTCCCGCCTAAAATCCATATATTTGCCTGACGTGTGTTGACTGATAGGTTGCCTTTAGAAACGGAGTTAGACAAGAGGGGAGTCTTCCATTCTTCTATTGATGTCTCATGTGTCTCTTGTTTAGCTTTGAAAGAAGACATTTTCCACCTTTTATTTTCGTGTTCTTTTGCATCAAGAGTTTGAGAATCCATAGAAGAGTGGCTTGAGATGGAACACATAGTTGAATCTTCAATTATTAATCATGCTGAAAAATTCAAGGCTAACATGACTAGTAAGTCAATCAAGAATAAGAAGTTGTTAATTTGATTTGCGACTTGTTGGTGCTTGTGGCTTCAGAGAAACTATATCATTTTCAACAGCAATCTGGTGTTTAGGGGAATTGAGGAAACAATTTATTACATTAAATCTTTTTTTTGGAATTGGATCGTAATAGGTTTGAAGAGCAAATCAATTTTGTTCTTTTATTATTGGTGGAGAAATCCCGTTGAATATCTCAAATTATGTTAAATTTGTAATTTACTTGAATATGTTTTATCCTCTTTCCAATTTGTGATATATTGGATCAAACTCTAGTATGGTCGAAGTCTGTTCGCGAGTAATGCGTGTTGTAGTCGAAATTTGTTCTAACATGCATTAGTCAATATTGCTAGGTTTGTTAGCATGTTTAATTGTGCCTTTCTTGTAAGTCCAATTGTTTAAGTTAGCTTGTAATGGGTAATTGTTAAAAAGTCCATTAGGTTAGTGTGTTAGTTTTCTTATAAATAGCATGTTACTCTCTCAACTTGTATAAGGAAACATAGGAAGATAAATCCTAATTCAAGAGAGAGAGGTTATTTGTTATTCTTGTATACTTGTAATCTTGTAATCTTGTAATCTTGTTTGATAGATAAAGGAAAGAATAACAGTTTATAACCAATCATTGTTGTTTCTTCTTGTTCTTCTTGCTTGTTTTCATTGTTAACCCTAACCCTTGTGTGTTTCTTGAATATAAAGAAACCGTTTATATCTTGTTTTAAGGCATTCTATTCACAACAAATTGGTGCGGTGAGCGTGGAGAAGATGCCTTCAACAAAGTATGAGATTGAAAAGTTCACCAAAGTGAAGGACTTCGATCGGTGGCGCTTGAAGATGAAAGCCATACTGGTTCAATAGGGTTGTTTAGAAGCGTTGAAGGGAGAAGCGGCCATGGAAGTTGTGTTAACGGCAAAAGAAAAGAGGATCATGATTGAGAAAGTCCACAGTGCAATATTATTGAACCTCGGTGATAAGGATCTTCGACATTTATCAAAAGAAACTAGAACATCGGGATTATGGGTGAAACTTGAAAGTTTGTACATGACCAAATCTCTGGTGAATCCACTCTACCTGAAGCAAGCTTTGTATTCATTCAAGATGAGTGAAGACAAAGTGTTGGCTGAGCAGTTGGATATGTTCAACAAGCTGATTCTTGGTCTTGAAAATATTAATGTGAAGATCGATGATAAATATCAAACACTGTTGTTGTTGTGTGCTTTTCCCAGAACACATGCTCACTTCAAAGAAACTCTCTTGTATGGAAGGGAGTCCATGAGCTTTAAATAAGTTCAATCAGCCTTGTATTCTAAGGACTTGAACGAACGAAAGGAGCATAAACCTTCGATGGTGGGAGAAGGTTTGGCCGTTAAGGGAAAATTCTTGCGAAAGGATGGTAAGTTCGACAAAAAGAAAGGTAAAAGTCAGAAAAAGTCTTATAGTGGCAAAACATCTAGTATTCAATATTATCACTGTAAGAAGGAGGGTCACACAAGAAAGGTGTGCCCTGAACGTCTGAAAGATCATGGAGGTAAGGATAATGGCAACACAACCATTGTTTAAGATGACTTCAACTCATCTGATGTTTTTGTGATTTCAAGTGACGACTCAAGAAAATAGTGGATTATGGATTCAGGTTGCACTTGGCACATGACTCCAAACAAAGAATTGTTCGAGGAGCTATGTGATCAAGATGGTGGATCAGTGTTGCTGGGAAACAAAAAATCTTGCAAAATTGCAGGTATTGGATCTATGAGATTTAAGCTCCATGATGAGTCAATAATGTTATTGACTAAAGTCAGGTATGTACCTTATTTGAAGCGAAATTTGATTTCTCTTGGTGAATTCGACAGGAAGGGATATGTTTTTCAAGGAGAGAAAAGTGTCCTAAGATTCATGAAGGGGTAGAAGGAAGTCTTGATAGGCGTGAAGAAACAAGGCTTGTATACCCTTGAGGCCGAGGTTGTAAGTGGTTCGACAAATGTTGCATCCATGAAACCTGCATCGAAGATAGAATTATAGCACATGAGATTGGGCCATGTCAGTGAAAGAGACCTGGTCGAATTGGGGAAGCAGGACCTGCTAAGAGGTGACAAAGTAAAAAATTTGGAGTTTTATGAATCTTGTGTATTTGGTAAATCTTGTAGGGCGAAGTTTAGCAAAGGCAAGATAAGAACACATGGATCCCTGGATTACATTCATGCTAATCTTTGGGGTCCTGCAAGGAATCCTTCACACTCAGGTGCAAGGTATTTTCTATCCATTGTTGATGACTATTCCAAAAAGATATGGGTATTCATGCAGAATACGAAGGTTGAAACTTTTGAGAATTTCAAAAGTTGGAAGGTTCTGGTCAAAACTCAAACTGACAAAAAGTTTAAGAGGTTGAGAACCGACAATGGTCTTGAGTTCTGCAATCAAGCGTTTGACAGTTATTGTGTTGAGTCTGGGATTGCAAGACATAAGACTGTAGCAGATACTCCTCAACAAAATGGCTTAGCTGAGAGATTTAATTGAACAATCCTTGAAAGAGTTAGATGTATGTTGGTTAGTGCTGGATTGAAGAAGGTGTTTTGGGCGGAGGCTGTTTCGGCAGCAACTTATCTGATAAATAGATGTCCCTCGATTGCCTTGGGAATGAAGACACCTGAAGAAGTTTGGTCGATACATCCACCTAGTCTTGACAGACTGAGAGTATTTGGCTGCATGGCCTATTCTCATATTAGGCAAGACAAAATCGAACCTAGAGCTCTGAAATGCATGTTCATGGGATACCCTGAAGGAGTCAAATCTTATAGGCTATGGTGCCTAGAGCTAGGTCACAGGAGGTGTATCACCAGTCGAGATGTAGTTTTCAATGAAGCATGGATGGCTTTCAAGAAAACTGATAATGTTGACGTAGAGCTGGAATAGAGAGAGATTCCTGTTAAGGTGAAACATGTTGATGCTGAATTGTGTATCCCAGATGAAGTCGAAGAAGAAGTAGAAGTTGCTGTCAAAGATGAGGAGACTGATAATGACTACCTGCTAGTAATAGACAGGTCGAGGAGAGTCATCAAACCACCCCAAAGACTTGGGTATGCAGATCTTATAGCTTATGCCTTAATCTCTACAGGTGAGGTTATAGACAAAGAACCTAGAGATTATAAGGAAGTTATGAGGAGTCGAAAGAAGACTGAATGGCTGAAGGCCATGGATGATGAGATGAAATCTGTTCATGATAACAACACCTGAGAATTGATCAAGAAACCTGTTAGAGCCAGGTTAGTCACCTGTAAATGGATTTACAAAGTTAAGGAAGGGATCGAAGGAGTGGCGTCGAAGAGATACAAGGAAAGATTGTTCGCTAGAGGGTTCACTCAGAAAGAAGGTGTCAACTTCAATCGAATGTTGCTTGCCATAGTGGCAAAGTTCAACCTTGAACTAGAACAGATGAATGTGAAGACTGCGTTCTTGTATGGTGATCTAGATGAAACAATCCTTATGAGGCAACCTGAAGGGTATGTCGAAAAAGGGAAGGAAGATTATGTGTGCAAATTAAATAGATCTTTATATGGACCGAAACAATCTTCTCGACAGTGGAATAGGAGATTCGACAAGTTCATGGCACGCATAAGTTTCATTAGAAGTCAGTTCGACCACTGTGTTTACTTTAGATTTCAACTTGGTAATTCATTTGTTATTTTGTTGCTTTATGTGGATAATATTATAATAGCAAGCAACAATGTCGAATATGTAATGAGGGTGAAGGCTGAACTCAATAAGGAGTTCGACATGAAGGATCTGAGAGCTGCGTCCAGGATTCTTAGGATTGACATCCGAAGAGATAGAAAGAAGTTAAAATTATGCTTATCTCAAGAGGCATACCCACGGAAGATTCTCGAAAAGTTTGGTATGTCGAATTCAAATTCTGTTGTAACTCTGACAAACTCTCAATTCAAGCTAAGTATAGATCAGTGTCCCAATACTGATGTCGAAAGAGCTTATATGAATAGCATTCCATATGCTAATATAGTAGATTCTTTGATGTATGTTATGGTCTGTACTGCAGCCGACATAACATATGTAGTAAGTCTTATAAGTAGGTACATGGCGAATCTTGGAAAGGCTCACTGGAAAGCATTGAAGTGAATTTTAAGGTACATAAATGGGTCTCTGAATAGAGTCTTAATTTATGGTGGAGTCTTGGGTGAAGATAATAAATCCGCAATTGAAGGATATGTCGACTCTGATTATGGAGATTGTATGGATTCTAGAAAATCTATTTCTGGATATGTGTTCACTATGTTTGGGACAACAATCAGTTGGAAAGCTACACTTCAGAAGGTCGTTGCCTTATCAACCACTGAAGCAGAATATATCGCCCTAACTGAAGATGTGAAGGAAGCATTGTGGCTTGAAGGTTTTGCAAAGGAGCTGAAACTTCAAGGTCGAGTTATCACTGTTAAATGTGATAGTCAAAGTGCAATACAGCTGTCAAAGAATTCAGCCTATCATGAGCGAACCAAGCACATTGATGTGAGGTTACATTTCATCAGAGGGGTAATCGAGCATGGAGAAGTCCAAGTGGTGAAGGTTTCGACAGATCATAATGTTGTTGATATGATCACCAAGACGTTGCCTAATTGCAAGTTTTTTCACTGTATGCAGTTGATAAAGATGCATGAAGAAAACTAATTTCTTTATGTTATAGAGTTAGATCTAAGGTGGAGATTTGTGAGATATTGGATCGAACTCTAGTATGGTCGAAGTCTGTTCGCGAGTAATGCTTGTTGTAGTTAAAGTTTGTTCTAACATGCATTAATCAATATTGTTAGGTTTGTTAGCATGTTGAATTGTGTCTTGCTTGTAAGTCCAATTGTTTAAGTTAGCTTGTATCCTAAGGTAGCTTGTAATGAGTAATTGTTAAAAAGCCCATTAGGTCAGTGTGTTAGTTTTCTTATAAATAGCATGCTAGTCTCTCAACTTGTATAAGGAAACATAGGAAGATAAAATCCTAATTCAAGAGAGAGAGGTTATTTGTTAATTCTTGTATACTTGTAATCTTGTTTGATAGATAAAGGAAAGAATAGCAGTTTATAACCAATCCTTGTTGTTTATTCTTGTTCTTCTTTCTTGTTTTCTTTGTTAACCCTAACTCTTGTGTGTTTCTTAAATATAAAGAAACTGTTTATATTTTATTTCAAGACATTCTATTCACAACACAATTAATTTACTTATTAAAAAAAACACTAGTTAGAGATATGTTTGAGAACAGTTTATGTAGACATGGATCGGTTTGATAGTTAAGTTGTCGTTCACATGACAATTACGCAGACTAATGGAGGATCAAATTAAAAAACATTGGATTTCAAAAGAGACTAAATTGAAATATTAATAGAACTAGAAAGTGTTTGAGAGCTACTTACATAAACAAACATTCATTTATTTGAAAAATTAATGTATATCTTCTTAATACTTAAGATGCATCAATTTTTCAAATATTATTTTTTTGTATTTGAATTTTTTTTTATTAAATAGAATACTAGCACTAAATTTCATTGTAGTCTTACATTTAAGTGTGATAAGATACTTTAGTAGCTAACATGTAAATTTCTTGTTGCACCTCATTTTAAAAAGTAAGAGGGACGACTCAAACAATCGCATATTTTATTGGGTGAAAAATGAGATTAGGAATAAAATTTAGATGTTCATAGATGATATAATAAGAATTGCTAGAGATGTATGAGATTTGAGTAAATATTTTGAATTAAGAAAGGAGATAAATGGAAAATTATTCAATAATTGATATTTTGAATTGAGAAAGGAGATAAATGGAAAATTATTCAATAATTGATATTTTGAATTAAGAAAGGAGATAAATTTGCCATGAATATGATAAGTTGTAATGTTATGGTTAGGGTTTTGGGAGTTTTGTTTAAGAAAAAATAAATTTAAAATTTAATAAAAAAATGAAAAATAAGATTTAATTTGTATCCAACAAAAAAAAGTGAAGTCATAAAAAGGAATCTTTGTAACTGATTGTGGAGTTCTATTGATTGTGACTTGCTTTTTAATGCATCTAGTGGAATGTTATCAATCTACAATAATAGATTTTTTCAGCTCAAAAGAAATTCATTAGGGATAATGTGCTTTGAATAATATATGTGTGTGAGAAAATTGTTTGTATTGATTTATCTAAGAAAAATTATGAAAATAATTTATAATATTATTTATAAGATATTTTTATTTTTATATTTTAAATTAAAGTACAATATAAAATATAATAATAGTGATAAAATTATTCTTAATTATTTAAATAGGTCAGCATGATAGATTTAAATAGATTTTTTTTCATGATCCAAAGCCTATTTTTTTTAACTAAATATGTTTATAAAAGAGTCTTGCTCTTTTCTATTTTATAAAAAGTCTGATATGTTTTGAGTCTATATAAATTAGATTGTATGTCCCTGTAAGTTGGCCTGTCTTGTTTCCACCCTTAATAGTAGATGACTTATATTTTCATTTAGGAGACTTAGAACGTGTTTGGTGAGTCATCCCGTAAATATGACGAGCTCGCTCTTACATTTTACCTTACCTATGTTTGACTTCACTTGTTCTCTTATTAAGGCTATCTATCCCATTTACAAAATGGGGGAACTAATGAGTAGTAAATCCATAATTATTGACACCTAATGAGCTTGTGTTATAATATATATGTTCAAATGTATATGATATGTGATCTGACCTGATCAGGAGGGGATCACGGGCTGGCCACACGCTGTTGGGCTGCCACCTGTTCACCGGTGATGAGGAGGAGAAGGGGGGGTGTACCTGCAAGACACTCTGATGCCAAAGTAAGAAATTGGGCAGAGTGAGAGCAAAGCACAGAAAGGGCAAGATGTGAATTACCTGACCCTCTTGAGGAAGAGGGTATTTATAGAGAGACCCCAGCGTTGGGCCAACGGTCACTTGTGTTGGGCTGGATGGCCAGGCCCAACCCAGGTGACTGCTAGGGCTTACGTGGCGTAGTGAAGACCAGGACGTGGTCTTCGCCCTAGTCCAACTGTCCCGTGGTCTCCGGAAAGTGGGTTTGACCTGCTCTTTCGGAGGTGGGCAGTTGGGGATGACGTGTCCCCGCGGAGGGGAGCACGTGGAGAACGTGCACCGGGCACGTTGTTCTCCCCGCGGAGGGAAGCTCAGGAGGTACCCCGGAGCGCGTTGTTCTCCTCGCGGAGGGGAGGAACCAAGGTCGTGCTCTGGTGCGCCGGGGTAGGTTCTGTTCGGCTGGTAAGAGGGGACGACGAGATGCTGTTGGATGCGCTGCTTGTGTCCGGCAGCATGCTCTGCTCGTCTTGCGGGACGCACGTGCCCGACATGCCTGATTCGTCTGTTGGGCCGTACGTGGTATTGGGCCTGCCGAGGTCGGGCCCATACCGGAACAGGAGCCCCCCAAGTCGAAGCTCTGGGGAGAGAGCGAGGACTTAAGGTCGCTGTGTCGGGGAGAGAGGTAACGAAGCGGGAGGTTCGTCGGGACTCGTGCACGGTGGGACGGGCACTCGTGCGGGGATCTCCGGTCGTCGGCGGAGCGGGGTGAAAGTAGGTGAAGGGACGCGACCGTCAGGCTGCCGCCACGTGTCGTGCGTTAAGCGATCGTAGGGGCGGCTACCCTATGTCATTAATGAGCCTAGGGTCGCTTCGAATCCCGCACCGGGTTATAAATACGGGGGTCCCCGCTCATTTTATTACTTTTCACTCTGCTGTTGTACCTGTGAAGCTCTGTCATCTCTGCTCGTCCGCCGCTTGCCGCCGATCGCCGCCGCACCGTTTGATCCTTTCCGCCGTTCGCCGCTGTTACAAGTGAGTTCTCATTTCTCTTCCCTTTTATTTCCGTCGTTTAATTAGAACGTGTGGTCGGGGCATGATGAATGCCCCGAGGAGGGACGCAAGATCCGCCGTATCTGGCGAATTTTCTGACGAGTATCCCGGGGAGAATCGGTTGTTCTGATGAATGTCCCGAGGACGGGGCTTTCTCCGATGAATGCCTCGGGGACGAGTGCCTTTTCTGGTGAATGCCCCGGGGAGGCGCGCTTTTTCCGGTGACCGTCCCGAGGAGGGATGGCGGGTCGACTTTAGACGCCCCGAGGAGGGTAGACGGGGAACGTGTGTTTGCTCGCCGTTTTCCGGCCTTTGTCGCCCTTTCACTTGACCTGCGGTGGAAGGGTGGATTTGATCCTGGCTATCGAATTCACCGTTGTCCTCTGCTTTTCAGGTGTAGATGTCGGCTCTGGTGCCGGGGATAATGGTCGAAGACAACGAACCCGAGGTCCCGGACTTTGATGACGAGGGTATCGCCCCGTCCGAAGAATGGGCGGTTGAGGAGCCGCTGTCTACCCCGTCTTGTTTTGTGGCCGATGCGTCCGACGTGTACGCCACCGTTGAGGATACGCCTATCGGGGAGCCGCAGCACTGGCAAGTGTACCGAGCGAAAGAGCATCATCGCATCTGCTCGCGATATGGGCGGCGGATGTTCCCCATGCACGAGTTCTACTTTAAAGAGGCTCGGCTCCGGTTACCGTTTTCCGCCTTTCATCTGGGGCTCTTTGATTGGTTGCGCTTGGCCCCGTCCCAACTGCATCCAAACGCCTTGGCTTTCATCCGCGCTTTCGAGGTGGTGTGCTTCTACCTCTCGGTGGAGCCGACAGTACCGTTGTTTTTCCGCATCTTCCACTTACAGCGGCAGACGGTGAATGGCCGCCACTGATGGGTTTCCTTTAAGCAATCGACCAAACTTTTCAAGGCGTATAGTGATTCCATCAAGGATTTCAAAAGCCGGTTCTTCCTCGTCAAACCGATCACGCAGCAGGGCTCGGATACTCTCTTCGACGAGGGCGAGCGAACGGTAGATGGCCAGCGGTTCCTCGCGTGGCTTCCTAAGATACATCTATTGTGGACTGCGGAGCATTTCAACTGAGGAACGGATAGGTATATCGTACGGGCGGGGACCCTCGAGGAGAAAGACATGGACGCCTATTTGAAAATAGTCGCCTTTGTGCGGTCTCTCCCTCCGTCGAAGTTGGTGACGCCCGACGGTCGGTATATCCTTGACGCGCAGGGGAATGTGCGAACTAAGAAGCGTCTGATTAATACCAAGACCCTGCTCGGTTGTGCGACCGGGGCGACCGCTCTGGATTATCTAGGTAGGAATGTTCATTTTCTCCCCGTGGTCGGGGCTCTGACTGTCGCTAACTCTTTTCTTTGTTTTTGCAGCGAACATGTCTTCTGTCGAGGAGCGAGTGAAGCAGTTGTGCAATGCCGCGGTCCCGAGGACGCGGGTGAGTCAGCTGGTCGGACAGGAGGTCGCGACGCTGGGAGGGCAGAGTTTGTCTTCTTTGCCTCAAGGGAGTCAGTCTCCTACGTCTCAAGGAGCATCGAAGAGGCAGAGGTCCGAGGAGCCCCGAGGTGTGGTAGATCTGACGGTCGGTTCGGCTGAGGAAGGTTATGTCGTCCCGCCCTGCCATCAGCATCCGGGCTATTTTCATGGTGCTCGTTCTCCTACCGTCTCCGCTGGGGAGGTGAAGGCTGTTCGTCAGGCCGATCGAGAGTCTCGTCGACGTGTTCTGGCGGAGGACTTGGCTGCAATGATGCGGATGTTCACAACGGCTCTTGTGCTGAACGAGGAGGGCTGCTCCGCTGCCGAGCTGTCTAAACTGCAGGGGGACCTTACCTTTATGCAGTCGCGATTGGCCAAGCTTACTGAAGAATTGGAGAAGAGCCAGAAGGATGTTTCTGAGCAGCGAAAACGGGCAGAGGGCGCTGAGGGGAAGGTGACTTCGCTGGAGGAGAAGCTGGGGGAAGCGACAGCCGAGGTGCAGGCGCTGAAGGTTCGCACGGAAGTCTTGGACAGCGCAGTTCGTCCGGCCGAGGACGAGACAGATGGAGATCGACGGTTAATCACTCGTGCTGACATGATTGCCCGTATCCGGGTGCTGGAAGGTGACTGTCTGGAGGCTGTCGAGGTCGGATTCAAGAGCGCTGTCGAGCAGATTCAGGTCGCCAATCCCGGTGTCGCGCTGGCCGTGGATGGGATCGGGCCGTACCACGAGATTGTTGATGGGAAGGTGGTCGATCCCTATCTTGTTGTTCCTGAGGAGGATCCCGCGGTTGCTGATCGGGCGGATGAGGTAGCATGAGTTGCCGGGCCTGCGTGCTCATTGTTTTTATGGCCTGTGTGCCGACGTTTTTGACTTATCTTTCTTTGGGCCTGCGTGCTCTGTTTTTGTAACATTGACTACTGGGCTGGTGCCCGCTTTTTGCTTAATATATTTTTTGCGAATTTTCTAAGTGTGTGCTCGGTATCCGCATGATGTTTATGCTCGTTTTTCGTATTTATTTGTTTATTTGAATGCTAAGTGTGCGCTCGGTATTTGCATGATGTTTATGCTCGTTTTTCGTATTTGTTTGTTTATTTGAATGCCTTTGATGTGCATGTCTCGATATGCCCTGGGTCTGTTCGGGTGTTAGCTCGACGACTTGTTACCGGTGGTGAAGGGAACCGGCCGGTTTGGCCGGCGACGTAGCGGGCCGTTTCGGGGGTAGCTTTCCCCGGGGCGTGGACGTCCCATCGCGAGCTGGGTGTCCTGCCGATTTTGGTACGGCGGCGGGGGATCTCGGTCGAGGTGTTCCTTGCCGAGCAAGGTCATCTGCCCGCGCACACGAGAGGCAGGGCCTGCTTTCCTTTGGTCGCTAGTGGACGTGGGGGTGTGCGGTGGTACCATGTCGCCCCCCCAGTGGTCGGGACGATGAGTCGTCGCGGGCAGTGTTCTAACTGTAGTACCGCTTAAGCTTCGCGGCGTTCCATGGTCGAGCTAGTTGTTCACCGTGCAGGTTTTCGAGGTAATAGGCCCCGTGCTCCGTTTTGTCCCGGACTCGGTAAGGGCCTTCCCAGTTCGCAGCCAGTTTGCCCTCGTGGGAGTCTTTCTGGTTTCTGCGTAGAACTAAATCGCCTGTGTGAAAGTCGCGTTTTAGGACTTTGTTGTTGTGGCGAAGTGTGACTTGTTGTTTCAGTCGGGCTTCGCGGAGGGCTGCCCCGGAGCGGATTTCTTCGACGAGGTCGAGCTCTTCTCGGAGGCCGCCGTCGTTTTCGTCGGTGCCCAGGGGAGCTTCCGTTCGTCGGGATGGTTCACGAATTTCGACCGGTATCACGGCCTCGGTTCCGTACGTGAGGCGAAATGGGGATTCCCCCGTGGTTGAGTGGGGGGTGGTGCGGTATGCCCAGAGGACGCTGTGGAGCTCTTCGACCCATGCTCGTTTGGCGTCGCCGAGTCGTCGTCGGAGTCCCCTGAGTATGACTCTGTTCGCCGATTCCGCTTGGCCGTTCGTCTGAGGGTGTTCGACCGAGGTGAAGTGGTGTTTGGTTTCGAGTTTGGTGACGAAGTCGCGGAAGTTTTTGTTTGTGAATTGTGTGCCGTTATCGGTGACGATGGAGAGTGGGACCCCGAATCTGGCGAGGATGTTGCGTTTGTAGAATCGGAGTATGTTGTGGGCGGTGATTTTGGCCAGAGCTTCGGCCTCGATCCACTTGGTGAAGTAGTCAACTCCCATGATGAGGTACTTGTTCTGGTAGGAACCTAGGGGGAAGGGACCGAGGATGTCCAGCCCCCACCAGGCGAATGGCCATAGAGATGAGAGGGGCGTGAGGTCGGTTGGGGGGGCGAGGTGCATGTCCCCGTGTCGTTGATATTTATCACATCGTTTGACGTGTTCCTTCGTGTCGGATTGCATTGATGGCCAGTAGTAGCCTGCGCGTAGGGCCTTTCGTGCTAGGGATCTTCCGCCGAGGTGCTGCGCGTTGATGCCTTCGTGGATTTCCTCTAGAACGACTGTACTCTGGGACTTATATATGCATTTGAGGAGTGGGATTGCGAAGCCCCGGAGGTACAGTCGTCCTTCGAGGAGAACGTACGAGCAGGCGCGTCGTCTCGTTGCGCTGGCCTCTCCAGGGTTGGCAGGAAGGTGGCCGGTGCTGAGATAGGTGTGGAGCGGGGTCATCCAGCAGTCAGTATCCCCGACGACGTTGATGTCGAGGGGGGTGGTGGTCGCGCTGGTACTTGGTTGCGACAAGATCTCTTGAATGACCGACTTGTGGCCGCCTCGCTTTTTGGTGCTTGCCAGTTTGGAGAGGATGTCGGCGCGGGTGTTCTGCTCGCGAGGGACGTGCTGAATCTCTGCTATGTCGAAACCTCGCAGTTTTTCAATGATGAGTGCGAGGTATCCGGCGAGGGTGTCGTTTTTTGCTTGATATTCGCCTCGGACTTGTGAAGCGACTAGCTGGGATTCCGTGTAGATTCGGATGTCCCTGGCTCCCAGGTCGGATGCCAGGCGAAGGCCGGCCAGAAACGCTTCGTATTCGGCCTGGTTGTTGGTCGTTGGGAAGGCCAGTGTGAGGGAGACTTCGATGACCGTACCCTCGTCGTTGTCGAGGACGATGCCGGCGCCGCTTCCCGTGGAGTTGGAGGAGCCGTCCACAAAAATGGTCCAGAGGTGGTTCCTGGCGGTGGGGTCGGGCGGTTGGTCAGCTCGGCGACGAAATCGGCCAAGGCTTGAGCCTTGATGGCGTGCCGGCCCTCGTAGGTAATGTCGAACTCGGAGAGTTCTAGCGACCATTTCAGCATGCGTCCGGCCATGTCGGGGCGGCCTAGGAGCTGGCGGATGGGCTGATCGGTGCGGAGCACGATGGCGTGTGCGAGAAAATAATGTCGGAGTCGGCGTGCTGCTGTTATGAGGGCCAGGGCGACCTTCTCGATCAGCTGGTATCGGACTTCTGGGCCATGGAGAGCTTTGCTGGTAAAGTAGATGGGCTTTTGGCCCTCCCCGGATTCGCTGACGGCTTCGTTGGCCACAGCCAGATATAAGTATAGGGTTTCGCCCGTCGCGGGGCGCGTCAGTACTGGTGGTTCGGATAGGACGCGTTTGAGGTGGCAAAGGGCTTTCTCACATTCGTCCGTCCATTCGAATTTGGTCTCCTTCCTGAGCAGTTTGAAAAATGGGAGGGCGTGTTGAGCCGACTTGGCGATGAATCGTGAGAGGGAAGCAAGCACGCCGTTGAGGGACTGGATGGCCTTCTTCGTGGTAGGCATGGTGAGATTGGAGAAGGCGTGACATTTGTCCGGATTGGCTTCGATCCCCCGTTCGGTCAAGTAGTAGCCAAGGAATTTACCGGCGCAGACGCCGAAGGTGCACTTCTCCGGGTTGAAACGCATGCGGCATGACCTTGCAGTCTCGAAGACCTTCCGGAGGTGTGCCGCGTGGTCGTCCTCCGTGCCGGATTTGACGATCATGTCGTCCATGTATACTTCGAGCATGTCTCCGATTTCGTCGTGGAAGACACGGTTCATCATCCGCTGGTATGTGGCCCCGGCGTTTTTGAGGCCGAAGGGCATCGCGTTATAATAGTAATTGCCCGACGCCGTCATGAAGGCCGTGGCTTGTTTATCGTGTTCGGCCATCGGGATCTGATTGTATCCCGAGTACGCGTCCATGAAGGACAAGAGCTTGAAGCCCGCGGAGTTGTCGACGAGCTTGTCGATGTTGGGGAGGGGGTAGGCGTCCTTAGGACATGCCCGATTGAGATCAGTATAGTCAACACACATGCGCCATTTTCCATTATTCTTTTTAACGAGTACAACATTGGACAACCAGGTTGAATACCGGGCTTCCGAAATAAAATTTTCCTCTAAGAGGTCTTTTACAGCTTGCTCGGCCGCTGCCGATTTTTCGGGGGATTGGCGACGCCGGCGTTGTACAACGGCCTTTGCGGTCGGGTTGATGGACAGCTGGTGGCAGGCGACCTCGGGGTCGAGCCTCGGCATTTCCGCGGCGCTCCAGGCGAAGAGGTCGGCATTCTCGCGGAGGCAGGCTTGGAGCTGACGTTTCGTGAGGTCTGGGAGCCCGGCGCCTATCCTCACGGTTCTGCTCGTGTCTTCCCCGAGGGGGACGAGTTCGAATTCTCCGTCCGGGATGGGGCGCGCTGGGTGTGAGGGCTGCCCGTTGACTTCGCCGGTCTTTGTTTCACGGTCGAGCTCGTCGGTGAAGCGACTGTCGAGCTCAACGGATCCGACCAGCTCCGTTGGTTCGCCCTTTGGCGTTGTGCTTGACGTTTTCTTCTTGGTCGCTGGAGTGATGGAGTCTAGGCCTTTCAGCGCGGCTTCGAAACATCTTCGGGCGGCCTCGATGTCTCCGTTGAGGGTCACCACGGCCCCCCTTCTTGTGTAGTATTTCATCTTCAGGTGGACGGTGGAGGGTACCGCGGTGAGTTCTGCTATCGTCGTCCTGCCCAGGATGCAGTTATAGAGGGATGGGCATTCGATGACTAAGAAACGGATGCTGATGTCCCTAGCCGTTTCGTCTTCTCCGAAGGTGACTTTCAATTCCACGTATCCCCAAGGTCTCGTTGTCGTCCCGTTGAACCCCTGAAGGTCGGAGCCTACGTAGGGAGAAAGGTTGGATTCGTCGATCTGGAGAGTTGTGAACAGGTGTGAGTACATGATGTCAACCGAGCTCCCGCCGTCGACGAGGAGGCGCCTGACGTCGAAGTTTGCCATTCGGGCACGTATGAGCAAGGGTATGGGGGATCCCCCGGGGAGTTCCTCGAGGTAAAATGTGATCGGGTTGGAGCGGCCTCGGAATTTGTCGAGCGTGCTCATTTTGCCGGAGTTGTTCGCGATGAGTTCGTCGAATTTTCTTTTCACAGATCCGATGGACAGACTCCTCGTGGCTCCATCAGAGATGACCATGGCTCTGGGGAAGTACTCCCACCGGCTGGTTGGTCGGATTGGCTCGTCGATTAGGTCGGGCCCTTCGGGGAGACCGAATTCTCTGCCCGCGAACCAATCTTCGGGGCGGCTGACACACAATGCGACCTGGAGCCTGCTGTTGTCCTCCGGAGAGGGAAGTTCCTCGACTTTCTTGGCTTCTGGAGCCTCTTGCCTAGGTGGTTCGCCTCCTCGGGTGTATCTCTTCAGGTGACCGTCTTTGATCAGAATTTCGATTGCATCCTTGAGATGGATGCAGTCTCCTGTCACGTGCCCGTGGCTCCTGTGGAATCGGCAGTATTTCGATTTGTCCACGTTGGGCTTGGGGGGCGTTGGTCGCAGAAAACGGACACCTCCCTGCACGAATTCGGTTTTAGTGCATTTGGCCAGTATGCGTTCGCGTGAAGCGACCAAGGCTGTGTACTCTGTGAATCTGCCGGCCGGGCCGCACGGTTCGCGTTGTTCGCGGGGCTCGCGAGGGCGATCTTCTCGACGGCGGTCTCCTCCTCGTCGATGGCTCGAGGCTCCGTCGTCTCGGTGCCTGCGGGGGGCCTCCCTGTCTCGGGTGTCGCGAGCGGAGTTGGCCGCCTGTGTTTCCTCGAATCGGATGTAATGCGTGGCTCTGTCGAGGAAATCTTGGAGGGATGTTGGCCAGTGTATGCCTACGGCCTCGTAGAACTTGGAGTCGTGGCGCAGGCCTTGTTCCATTAAGTAGCGTTTCATTTCGTCGGACGTCGTCACCTGCACTGCTTCCCGAGTGAACCTTTCGATGTACTTTCGGAGAGGTTTGTCAGGGCCTTGGATGATCGCCCCGAGGGCTGCTTCTGTCTTCGGGTGGCGTCGGGACGCCGTAAAGTGTTTGGAGAACAGGTCCTTCAAGACCCTCCATGACGTAACTGATTCGGGCTCCAAACTTTTATACCAGGTCATAGCGCCTTTCCTCAGAGTCGTCGGGAAGAGTCTGCACTTGATAGCTCCCCGGACGTTTCGGTAGTCGAGCATAGCCTCGATGTCTTCCAGGTGATCGTCCGGGTCGGAGGTGCCGTCGTATGTCGACAGCGTCGGTGGTTTCTCCATCCCTTGGGGTATGGGGGCAGCCATGATTTCCCGGGAGAGCGGGGTGCGGTAATCGTCCTCGTCGCTGTGCACCGGGGATCGATGGGGAGATGAGCCGTTCAAGGTAAGCCCCTGGTTTCGGGTTCTCGACCTCCTGCCTGAGTTCTCGCCTCGGGGGTCTTCGGTCGGGATCGCCGCGGCGTTTTGGTTCCTCACGCGAACGTGTCTTACTGGGGATCTGATGCGTTCTCGTGTCACCTGTGTGCGGTGCCTATCCAGCCGCGGCCGGCGGTTTCTGGGTCGAGGTGAGGGGCTCCTCGAACCTCCGTTCTGGTCTTCCCGCGGGGGGTACCTCGGAGGACCGATGCGTTCTAATGCCCCAATTCTCGCATTTTGTTGGAACAACAGCTGGTTCGTCTGGTTGATGGCCGTAAAGAGAGCGGCCACCGTTGGGTCCGCTCCCGCCGGGATGGGAACGGGATGGAATGCTGGCGGGCTCGGGGGCCGGTGGTCGACCTGAAGGGGCCGCTCCGCGGATGATGGCGAAGCAGTTTGACCGTTCCTTTCGTCGGTTTCCGCCGGACGCGTCGTTCCTGTCTGCTTGTTCCCATTGGTGGCGACGTTGAGCACGAGGTCGTGCGGAGTGCCGTCGCGGTGTGGACTAGCCATGATCGTGGAGGTTTGATGAAACTTTTGGTTTTCTGCTCGGAGTAACGGGGAAGTTTCAACTTTCCACAGACGACGCCACTGATCTGACCTGATTAGGAGGGGATCACGGGCTGGCCACACGCTGTTGGGCTGCCACCTGTTCACCGGTGATGAGGAGGAGAAGGGGGGTGTACCTGCAAGACACTCCGATGGCAAAGTAAGAAATTGGGCAGAGTGATAGCAAAGCACAGAAAGGGCAAGATGTGAATTACCTGACCCTCTTGAGGAAGAGGGTATTTATAGAGAGACCCCAGCGTTGGGCCAATGGTCACTTGTGTTGGGCTGGATGGCCAGGCCCAACCCAGGTGACTGCTAGGGCTTCCGTGGCGTAGTGAAGACCAGGACGTGGTCTTCTCCCTAGTCCAACTGTCCCGTGGTCTCCGGAAAGTGGGTTTGACCTGCTCTTTCGGAGGTGGGCAGTTGGGGATGACGTGTCCCCGCGGAGGGGAGCACGTGGAGAACGTGCACCGGGCACGTTGTTCTCCCCGCGGAGGGGAGCTCGGGAGGTACCCCGGAGCGCGTTGTTCTCCTCGCGGAGGGGAGGAACCAAGGCCGTGCTCTGGTGCGCCGGGGTAGGTTCTGTTCGGCTGGTAAGAGGGGACGACGAAATGCTGTTGGATGCGCTGCTTGTGTCCGGCAGCATGCTCTGCTCGTCTTGCGGGACGCACATGCCCGACGTGCCTGATTCGTCTGTTGGGCCGTACGTGGTATTGGGCCTGCCGAGGTCGGGCCCATACCGGAACAATATGTTTATAGGTTTAGTTTATGAATTATCATTATATTTTAGATGTTTTGTTGGATACAATAATTTTAACATTTTGAATGTTAATTTAAATCTTATGTTGAATAATAAATATTATAGTTATAAAGTCTATTATGTTGGTAGAGAATTTTAGTGGAGAAATTTTCATTTATTATAACTACATGTATTCATCATTCATGAACACACAATTTGCTGGTATTTTTAGCAAGTTAAATTACAAATTTTCATTCATTTAAGTGATTAAATTCGAAAAAAATCCCTTGGACATTTTGTGCAAAAAAATTTGAAAAAATATGTTTGTGCTTAGTTATCTGATGTTTGAATTCAAAAAAATTGGGTAGAAATCCCAATAAGAACAAAGAAAAGTTGTTTTAAAAACTAAAGTAAAATAAAGAAAAACAATAAAAGCAATTAAATAAAAATGATTGGGTTAAAAACTTAAGAACATGGACATAGATTGATACATGTTTTTTGACAAACTCTTTTCCCTCGGTAACTTGGATACCCGAGTTCTATAGATAGTAATGATAAAATTTGCGAACTATTGTTACATGAATGAAATAGGCTTATATACTATGTTTTTATAATTGCCGGTAACGGTTACTTCTCCAACACTAGACATGTACACCATTACGCGCCCTTCTGTCCTCTACGTTGCTTCCACGTGTTGGTCATTAAAATTGTTTGATTATTGAAAATCGTCTTTGTAACCTCTCACTATCCTTGTCGAGAAGTTTCTCTATCGAACTCTATAGTGGTGTCAAAATGTGATTAAACTACTTGTGTTTTAACTCATGTATTTATTTTATTGCCCCAGTTCCTATTGAATATGTCACTATAAACTTTTTCAAGATATTGAACGTGTTTCGAAGAGAGAGTGATCCTAATCTTGTGGACCTATTCCCGAGGTTTCTCCAAACCAGGCTTTGTAGGTCTACAAGTTCTCTAATCCTTAAACTCGAGAATACGCTAATTCCAAAAAACAATTGGTAGACAAGTCGAACTCACCACCTCAGTCGAAGTAATCAATATGTCGAATATTGTAACTAAGTATTTTTATACTTAACAATCTCATGCCTTTGTATCACATAAAAAATGCTAGACTAAAATTTCCAGGCTAACACACATAAAAATAAATTTATCAACATAGTCATTGTATTTGATCACTTATGATTAAATTATTATCTTTATCTATATTCAATCAAATAAACTATTACATGTACGAAAATCATCAGATTTATAAATTTTGTTCATGTATTTGACCACTTACTATAAAATCAAGATTTTTAAAAAATAATTTTCAACAAATTTACCAAACTAACCATTTTTTACACAAAAAAAAAATCGTCGCATAAAGGATGCGCCACTTCCTATAAGCATGCACTCTAATTTGGCCTTAGACGCCATTGTGCATGCTTGTGTGTAATGCCAATAATAGTGGCACATGCATGCAAGCTTTAAGAGCATGAGCCACAACTTCTAGTTCCTATGTTATATTTGATTAATTTTTTTAATTATTTTAACAACAAAATAATAAAATAAAAATTAAATAAAAAATAAATTATAATGTTATTTCATAAAATAAAATTACACAAGGATTTGAGAGAATTTTAAAGACCCGCTTTATCATAACACCCACCTGTTCCACACTCTGTTGCATTTGCTTGCCTTTGAGGCCTCCTGCAATTTCTTTAAGGTTTTTGGGATCTCCTAGTATTCGCCTGAGCCAGAGGTGTTTGATGTAAGGTTCTTGCTATATTAGTGTTATCTAATAAATTTTCGATCATAGTTCCCCAGTAGTTGGCGCTGCCATAATTGAGTTTGGTGCCCATGTTGTCGTAGTTGGGTCATGTTGGTTAGGTTACATGTGGGTCGACTAGTTGATTGAATTGAAACATTGATTCATTTTGGAAATGAAGCAGTGGTTCTTGTGTTGTTTGAAAGAAATGTGTTGGTTGAGTGCTTTGGCGGTGTGATGTTTGAGTGCTTTGGTGGTGTAATATGTGGGTGTACATTGATTGGGTGTTATGGTAGGATATGGTGGTATCATATGGCTCATCGGGGCTATGGTAAGATGCGGTGGCGGCATATAATTATTGGTGGTATGGGTCATGCTCTTGATTTTGTGTTTGGGTGTGTGGCATGAATTGGTCACGAGTTTGGGTGTATGTGTTTTGTAATCATGTTCAGTTGGTTGTTGGGTTTATGCGGTATGGTGGTGTTGTGGGGTTGGTTGTATGGTAATGTATGTGGTTGTATATGGCAACAACAATATTTTTCCAATCGCCTTCGCTCTGGCTGAATGGGAGACTGCTGGGGGATGAAGTTTCTTTCTCAAGAATCTTTGATTTCATGTTGATCCACAACCTAACCAATGTTTGATTTCAGACCGACATCCATCTATTGAGAGTGCATATAATTACCTTGATAATGATTGGTAAAATCCTCTTTTTACACATGTCTACAACATTAGACATATCGCTCAAAATTTCACGCGGGAGATCAAAGACAAGAAGCTTAAAAAAATTTATGAACGCATGGTATGCATTAACAGAACCATCGTTCCAAAACTACCATAAAGATATCAGATTTACAAATGCATATTCGTTAAGGTGGATCGATAATATTCCAGTGGAGAAATGAACCAGGGCATTCAACAATGGTCAACAATGGGGCCACATGACAACAAATCTTGTGGAATCAATGAACTCTGTCTTCAAAGTCATCAGAAGCCTACCGATAACCTCTTTGGTGAGTGCAACCTATTTTAGGTTAGGGTCATTGTTTGAGACCAGAGGTTTAAAATGAAGTTCAGTGTTACAATCATGCCAGTTTTTTTAGTGAAAGTCGTATGAAATTTATTAAAGAGAAAGTTTCCAAAGCTAACACACATGTGGTCACAGTGTTTGACCATCGTAGAAGTTGACTTAGTGTATATAAGACAACGGACCATAATGAGGGGGGGCTAAGGGGATACTATCGAGTCGAACTAGATAGAGTTTGGTGCAATTGCGGAAAGTTTCAAGCCTTCTATATGCCTTGCACCCATGTCATGGCGGGATGTTCACATACTCGACAGGACCCTTCCAACCTACTATTTGTTGTTTACAAAGTCATAAACGTATGCAATGTGTATAACAATAATTTTTCGGTGGTAGCAAAGGAGGATTATTGGCCTACATATCAAGGGAATATAGTTTGACACAATGAAAATATGCAAAGAAAGAAAATGGGTCGCCCTAATAGCATATGTATTCGAACCAAAATGGATACGACAAACAAAATGATGAGATTATGTAGTTTATGCCGTCAGCCCAGGCACAATCGTACAGACTGTCCCAATGTTGGAGCAAGCTCCACAACATAACTATTGAATCCATTTTTAGTCATGCTTTTGATATGTAATACATTTTATGTAACCATTTAATTTCATATTGAAAACAACGTTCTTTTCATAATGATTACAACTTTCACTTACAACAATTAAAACAACAACTTAGAAAACAAATAAAATGACTAAACAACACATCTATGCGATTACAATCATTGTGACAATATCATTTGAACTATGCATCATAATACGATAATCACTGTCAGTTTCAACTAACTCCAGACACGATATTTTCTATTATTGTTGAACATTGTAACAAGCCTTTCAATTCTTCTGATTTTTTTATTGTCTCTAATGTGTCAATCTAACCAATAGATCAAGCTCCTCTGAAGATGCTTGAAAGTCTCAGTGTTCAAAAGTTGGATCTTCATCGGAAGTCTTACTTTTGAATAAATCAAATTAGCATTTCTTTTGATGATATATGATATTTTGAAGAAATAATTTAGGAGAGAATTAGAAGATAGGTGGAAAATGATAGGGAAGAAATGACCTATTTATAAAAAAAAATTATAACATAGGAGTCAGGAGTTATGTCACATGCTTCTAAAGCTTGCATGCATGTGCCACTACCATTGGCTTTACACACCAGTATGCGGAGCAGAAAATGATGCATAAGGCCGAATTAGAGGGGATGCATCACAGGAAGTGGTGTATCTTCTATGGGACAAGTTTTCTTTATTTAAAATGTAGTTAGTTTGGTAATTTTTTTTTTAAAATATGGTTATTTGAGTCTTTTTTTAAGAATGTGGTTATTTAAAAAAAAATTCAAATCAATCCATATTTTTACTTAAATTATATCAAATAAATCTTTAGACGTAATATATATATATATATATATATATATATATATATATATATATATATATATATATATATATATATATATATATATATATATATATATATATATATATATATATATATATATATATATATATATATATATATATATATATATATATATATATATATATATATATATATATATATATATTTTGAATTTAACACTAACTGTCAAACAAATCCATGTTTTAAATTCATTTATATCAAATAAGTAATTGTAAAATAAAATTAAGGATATTGGAGATGAAGTAAATTGTAACTCATGTGACATTTAACATGCAACATCAACACTATTAACTTCCTTAAATCATATAGACTAACATAGATACTAATTGAAAAACTTTTGATAATATATGTGACTTATTTGAAATATTAATTCTAACATAGATACTAATTGAAAAACTTTTGATAATATATGTGACTTATTTGAAATATTAATATAGTTAGAGATGTGTTTGAGAGCAGTTTACATAAACATGTATCCATTTGACGGATGAGTTGTCAGCCACATGGTAAGTAACGTGTGCTAACACCACTAAATTACACAGACAGACAAATATTAAAACTAAATAGCATTTGACATCGACAAATACTAAATTAAAACAAATATTATAACTAAATAGATTGTAAATCATATGAGAAACAATGGGTATTTTAGAAGCACATGTTTTGATAAAGAGAGCAAGATCGACATAGCTATATAAACTTTCAAATCTAAAATGTAACATGGAGCTACAAAACTTTAGAGTTAGATGGTTTAAGAAAGGGGGTGCAAATACCAAATACTTTCACTAGTGTATAAACAAGAGAATAAGAGATGATGCAATTATTAACTTGGAATAGAATGACAAAGTAGTTAATGACGTTGTTTTGAATTTCTAAAGTCTTTAGTTTACTAATGAGGAAGTTAGTATAGTTTTGTATTTTCAATTATTAAGGGTGTAAATATTCAAACTTGCAAGCTAATAATAATTATGCTGCCTCTAGTTTAATCATTTATAGTTGTTATTCTAAGGTGAAACAAAAAATGCGTGTGATGAAAAAAGAGCTCTTTTGATGTAATGAAGAGCGCTTTTGGTATGGATTAGCAGAGAATATTTGTGAGGTAATACTCAAACACTCAAGTAAGTGAGATTTCAAAAATTTAGTTTAAGAGTGAGAATAAGATGATATATGTAATCAACACGTGATAAGGCTTATATACATCATTTGGTTGAAATATCCTTCCTATACTCCAACATGTGATGCGGGGAGCCGTCCAATAATATACAACAATAAAGGACACTTGAGGGTTTAGTACCAAGTATTATGCGTCTCAAGAAATCTCCATATGTCCATATATACTTGGTGGAGTTATGGATTAAGCCTTAGTAATTGAGCTTGTCGCTCTAGACCTTTGACCGTCCCAAAATAATTTCCCCCTAAGTCTTTGTCTTTACTTGGTAGAAGAATGATTGAGGTTGTTGATGTAACACTCCAAATAATATGTGTCTAGAATCATATTATTCAAAGCATTAATTCATGGTACTGAGTACAATCATAAGTTTCTAAATTACATCACATACTCTATATATATATATATATATATATATATATATATATATATATATATATATATATATATATATATATATATATATATATATATATATATATATATATATATATATATATATATATATATATATATATATATATATATATATATATATATATATATATATATATATATATATATATATATATATATATATATATATATATATATATATATATATATATATATATATATATATATATATATATATATATATATATATATATATATATATATATATATATATATATATATATATATATATATATATATATATATATATATATATATATATATATATATATATATATATATATTACTAGGTCCACAACCTAGTACATACAAAATAGATGCCAATACAATTACTACATATCAGATATACAATGGATAAGATAAAACAGCCAACATAGTCTTTAAGGTCTTCAAGGCATCTTCCATTTACATTTATCTTTTAACGAGCTACCTAAAATATTAAACATGAGGTGAAATACAACTATCTCAGTGGATTCCTAACTAAACCACAAGTTTGCTCAATCAATGTGTTTCAACTACCATCCTTAGGTTTACTAATTATATGATAACACATATGTCATACCCTAATTTTTACCCCTAATATTCCACCTAATTCACATCATTTGCATGACATTTAGCATTACATGTGTGTGTGTGTCTTTGTGCATCATTAACCCCTATAAAATACAAGAAATGTGTGCTTGCTTGCTTTACAAGTTAGGTTGTGCCTCAAGATGGTCAAGCTGATGATTACTTAGGGATTGGTATGATCCACAACACCTCAAGCCCTAATTCATGCAACATTGATCAAGGGTCTCCTATCATCAATAATCAAGTGCAAGATGACATTGAATCAAGATCAACAAGTCCCAAGTCATCTGGTGCACCCAAATTAGGGTTTTTACCTAATTCAGTCCCTAGGTTGACTTTTTCACCCGAGGATGATCCAATACCTCAAAAAATGATTCAAGGAACTCAAGTACATCTTTTAAAACCATTCACAAGATCCTAATTTCCCAAGAAGCTTGATTCATTGGCAGTTACAAAGATGAATTCATCTGGTACAAAGTGAAACAACTGGTCAAGTCAAAGCCTGATTTTTGGCATCTATAGGTCAAACATGATTTCCTCAAGTCAAATATCATGAAAATATGATTGGTGAATGCATTTGATCATGATAAATCATGAAAATCAAAGAAAAGGTCAAGGTTACAAAATTAGGGTTTTGGAAAATTTCACTAAGTTAAGAAATTTCATGATTTTTGCCATACTTTCCAAGGCCATAACTTCCTCCTCAAGCAACCATTTTCTTTACTCCAAATATCAAATTGAAGGTCTTGCTACATACTACAACTTTGTCCTAGGGGATGATTTTCAAAAAGTGCATGGATGAAGAGATATGAGGCCATGAAGTGGAGGTTATATTACTTTTGGAACAAAAACACTTAGGAAAATATTCCAATTTGCCTTTGTCATGAAGCTAACTTTACAAGCATTTTTCGTCATCATCCCAATTGAATCAAGGAAAGTTGTCAACATAAAAGTTGTAGAGGATGTTTCAAGCTTTACAAAGAGTTCAAGAACAAAGATTTATCTTACTTGAACTAGAAGTTATGATTTTTGCAAGAAGCATTGATTTGGGCTAAAATCAAGACAACATACAAGTTTGGACCCGCTTTTGATCACTTTCCAAGCCTTATCTCTGCACAAGATCAACATAAATCTTGTAGTATCCCATAATATCTGCAAGATGGTATAAAATTTGATGAAGTTCTATCCCTTGTTTTCCTATAAATAGAGGCCATTTTTAATCATTTCAGAGACACACAATAGAAGCACAACATCTCAAACCTTTTCACACCAGATTTTTGCACATTCTTGCAAAATTCCAAAACCACCAAAGTGAAAACTTGTGATTCATAAACCATTCCATAAACCTCCATTCTAACTCTTCAAACACATCACATA
This sequence comes from Lathyrus sativus, assembly GCA_963859935.3. Taxonomy (NCBI): domain Eukaryota; kingdom Viridiplantae; phylum Streptophyta; class Magnoliopsida; order Fabales; family Fabaceae; genus Lathyrus; species Lathyrus sativus. Next base: position 441,226,120 of record OZ012738.1, on the reverse strand, counting down.
CAACATATTTGGACTTCTGAAACACTATAAACATCATCAAATCACCCCTAACCAAAATTTGCATCTTCACATCACCATTGTTGCATCACTTACAAGAGCTATCGAATTTTTCATTCTAGACATTTTCCATTCAATTTCAGCACCCAAACACTTTTTAAACACTTAATAGAAGTGATATAAATCATCAAAAACATATGTAACACCTCAATATATAAGATCACATCTCACTTGCTCAAATTGCAGGTTGATTCCTGTAGAGAGTTCCAGAGAGTTTCAACCGAATTCAACCATTCCAACATATTTCTTGAAAGCCAAGGGAGATTTTTGGATCATCACTTTGCTTCTGTAACATCTCCAAAGAAGAATTCTATTTCCACTTTTAGAGGTAAGTGACTCTTTCCCTAACTCTATAATTCATGCATCATTCTTGATCATTTGAGTTACCAACTTGTTTGCCATGTTATGAGGATCATTTACCCTATGTCAATTACTTTGAATGTATTATATAAGATTTCACTTTGAATTTTCATATTAGGGTTCTTTCTGATCCATGCATTGATGTTTGTTATGTGTTAAAAATCAATAAAATCAAATTATACCATTGAATTCCTGGTAAAATTTTGAACAACTTTTATGTTTACTTTGTTGGATTTCGTTTTGAAATGAAGTTAGCAATTTTTGGAAATTTGAAGATGATGATCAACTCTTGAAGAACATGATATTGGCCATGGCGCCATTTTCATTTTATTAAAACCAGTTTTAATATTTTATTTTATGATTCCATATTAAAACCTGAATTAACATCACGCCCTAGTGGAAATACTAGTATTTGTGCATTGTGCGTGAGCTCAAGGTCTGGGGTTCGAACCCCTTCACCCCAAACCTTTTGTATTTTATTTTTTTTCACATTCTCACTTGTTTACTTACTATATTATTTACCACGTGTGTTATATATCAAACCAAGACACATGTCCCAGTGGTTAAATTTTTAGCCCATGACCTCAAGGTCACGAGTTCAAACCTTGTGGGAGGCATCCTATTTTCTAATACTAGTTTTCTTCATGCTTTTTCTTCTCATTTTCTCTCAAATATTTCTATATGCAAAATTAATTATTTTTGAATGATATTTTGCACACTTGTCATTTATATCCTCTATTTTGAGAATACTTCAAAAAATACCAAAAATAACATTTATTTCATGTATTTTGTATGGTTGAAAACATGTAATTTTTATGTTCTAAAACCTTTTAAAATAATGATCTTTTGATTACTTCTTTGATCTAATTGAACATAAATGTTTATGTGACTATAGTATGATTTTATTAAGTCTTGTTAATGACTTGTATCATGATTAGTTGTCCTTTCTCTTTGAAAAAACTTTGATTAAATGCTTTCTTTAAGTGATACCTTAGGGTTCAATTTTGCCTAAAACTTTTGAAACAACTTAATGCATAACTAGGACTTCCACTAGAGTTTGGTTCTTTTAACCTTATTTCAACCATGTTAAATATCTTGTTCATGTGTTTACTTTTTGTTAAAAATGTGAAAATTGTTGACATGATCAAGTATTTCTTTCATAAAATCTCTTTAGGGTTTTGCTTTTGCTTTACTATGTTCATCTGATCCATGATTCATGTACTTGCTTAAACTTGCTTGTGATGTTTTAATTAATTAAATATTTACTCACAATATTCAAGTATTTTCTTCATAAACTTCCACAATGTCAAACATGTTTATTTGTCTTATGCTTTGCCTGTTATAGACATGTCTTGATACCATGCTTAATCATACTTGATGATATACTTGTCCATACTTGCTAAGCTTTATCTATTAAGTTTCTCTTGACATTAGTGTTCAGGTTCATCATAACCTCACCCTTTGTTTAGACTTAGTTCAAACATTAGGATCCCCTAAAAAATTCAACTTCAATTAAACACTAGCCCTCTTTGGCTTCAAACTCAAAACTTTTCCCCAAGAGATTAGACATGAGTCATCTCTATAGAAGATATGCTTCTTCTATACCCACAATATAAATCAAACTTTTGAAACTTTCTCTTTCATTTAAGTGATGTAAGTGACCTACTTGTCGATTCTATATCCAAGTTGATGTCCCTCTCTTATTATGGTGCATAGATACTCTTTCATTTAAGTGATGTAAGTGGAACACTTGTTGATTCTATATCCAAGTTATAGTCCTTCTCTTATTATGCAAAGATCCTTTATTTTTCTATGTTTGTGGTGGTATAGTTGTGCAATCCCTCTTAAGAGGACAACTTGTCTTTTCTCCTAAAAAACCAATAAACATTGATTTTTCCCGTAGTTCCCCGAACTAGAAATGCTCTGACTTCCTCTAGGGATATGTAGGCATAGGATTGTGAGATCCTAGCGAGCACACCTTTTTATTTTCACCCCTCTTTATTCATATACATTACAAACTACAAAACATTTCCCACTCCTATCACTCACTCAAACAGTCAACTCTCCCAATCAAATAGCAAATAACTTAAGCAAATGACATAAATATTTTAAGAGGTTCCTATAGGATACTATAAATTCTTAGGGTGCTACTACCTTCCCTTTCTATAACTAACCCCCGAACTTCAGATCTCATTGCATTTTTTCGCATTGCATGATTATGGGTTATTCTTTATTTACCCCTTCCCTTGGATAAATTAAAGACCGATGGTGATTTTTTGATTTGCGAGTCAAGTTAATCTAATAGCTTGGTCTCACGATTCACCCAAAAATTGCGCGAGAGAAAAATGGAGACTTCACTAGGAAACTCAATTCTCCCCAAAAGAGGGTTAGGCCTATCTTATTATATTTATGTTATTTATCAATATATTATTTGCTTGTATTTGTTTGGGTTTCTTTGTTGATCTTTATGAGTGAGACAAATCCTAACCCGACTTTGAGTGTACATAAATAAGGTAGGATGTTGATATAATAAAAAGTTACATGTCTGGAGTAATCCCACACATGAGTGACATATGATATAACACACTCAGTGAAGGCCCCTTTGGAATTACTGATGTCATTTGCGAGTAGTCGTAATGCCATTACTTTTTCCTGCCTGGGAAGCTTGGGACCTTAGTATCACTTTACTTCTACTTGGCCTTTTTAGGATGTAATGCGGTAATTATCCAGGTGTAGACCTGAGGTAGTTGATACGCGATACTACACTCAGATGAGTTTCTCTTGAGAATATTATTGATTCCTGAGTAGTCGGCGTCTTGATAATATCCAAAAGATGGACCTATGATTCTGGGGACCTTGATAGAACCCATTCTACATATACAATAAACCCATATATAATACATATCTCTTGAGATGGTTAGACCCATGACTCCATGCTCGTGACGCCAAACCTTTAAACCCACATGTTTGTAACTTTGTATGTGTGCATCCATATATTTATGCATTCATTAAACATAATTTTTTAAATAAAAAAAATCATTCAAGGAACTTAAAACATTTATTTCAAATATCGTAGGTTTTACCATGAATTTTGAGAAAAGAAACACCAGGAAGTATAGTTTCAAGGATCCTGATGTTACAAAATTGAGAAAGTTAGGTCAAATGATCTCTTGTCTAGAGGATTTTAAAATAAGTTATGGAAGACTTTTAGGTATTACGAAAACTGATGTTGAAGATGGGATTCTTGACACACTTGTGCAATTCTATGATCCACTCTACTACTGTTTCACATTCCCAAATTATCAGCTTGCACCAACTTTGGAGGAATATTCATATTGGGTTGGTTTACCAGTGTTAGACAAGATTCCTTTCAATGACTCAGAGGAAATTCCTAAGTACTCAGTTATTGCAAAAGCTCTTCATTTGGAAACTTCATATATAAAAGACAACTTTACTTCCAAAGGAGGAATTCAGGAGTTAACTTCCAAGTTCTTGATAAGGAAAGCTAAAAAGTTGTCCAAAGCAAATAATATGGGTGCCTTTGAAGCTATCTTTACACTACTCATCTATGGTCTTGTTCTATTTCTAAATGTTAATCACTATGTTAATGTTAAGGTTATCTGGATATTTTTAAGTGGTAACCTAATGCCTGCTCTACTTGGAGACACTTATCATTCTATTCATCATAGGACCAAGAAAGGTGGTGGAATGAGCATATGTTGTGCACCCTTGTTGTACAAATGGTTTCAATCATACTCACCTTGAACCAAACTCTTCACAGAGGATCCAGATAAACTCAGATGATCTCAGAGGCTTATGTCTCTCTCTCTGTTCTCCGTGAAAATTGGTGAACAACCGCTGATCTTACAAATCGAAAAGAGATATATTTTACTTGCAGAATTGACCATACAAATCCTAGGACATGTGTTAATTGATCTTTACATGAATTTTATGAAAATTATGAACACTTCGACATAGTCCATGATAAGGCAACTTATTTCAAATGTAAATGAATTTAAGTGACAATAAGTGAAATCAAAATGTTGGTAAATGACAAAGGTAAGAACTTGCATAAAGAAAAGATAAATTCTTAAACAAAGAAATTTGTCAAGTTGCATTAAAAGAAAAATGGTGTTTAGTCAACGTACATTTTTACAACTCGTTTCTCTCAATCACACGGATACGTAGAGTAAATGAAGATTTTGTACACAATTGAACACACTCATATCTTAACACTAAGACCTGCTATTTATAACAATCGAGAATAATTGCAGTTAACGACTAACAAAAAAAATCAAGACAAGTGTCGCTGTGCATGCCTTTGATCCATAGGGACGTTCCATATGTCTCTCTTAAAAATGGATTTTCCCTCGTTTATTTGAATTCAAACGAACTCGTCGAAATACCCCTAGCGACGCTTCTGTCAAATCAGGTCTTCCAACTGCTGAAGAATATCTCTAAGTCCGTCCTCCCTGGCAAAAGGACGCCTTTGATTCTCATTTCAAAACATGGCTCTAGTCAAAGTAGTTAGATTTCTTCAGGAAATTCTATTTGTTACTTTTAACTTCATTCAGGCATCAAAATTAGGAGCCAACAAATTTCCCCTAAAAAATGTCATTTTCAACATCAATGAAGAACAAGACACTTTTTGATAGTATCATTCGATGCCTCAAACGACTTTTGCATGTCTTTTACTATTCCAAAGACTTATGACGTCAAACCATTATGGCACTTTCTGTAACACGTCTCCTCAAAGAACGCTATTATCCCTAGCCATCATCATAATCCCTAGATAATAGGGAATCGTGCATTAGGTATTAATTGCCCATGTTTTGTCAAACATACATTGTGGGACACGTGTCCCAATAACTATCAGCTCTTTAATGCTGATTTGAGGCCCTTTGATTTCCCACATGCCTATAAGTTGCTCCAAGCTAACTTATTTTAACTTTTGCGCTCCCAGAAATCTTCAAACAAACCTCTTGCCTCCTCATTTCCAAATTTCTAAACACAAACCCAGATTTCTAAAATCTCAATAATGACATCTTTAACTACCAATGTCAAGGATTCTAAGAAAAGTCACAAGTCCAAGGACCTGAAGAAGATTTCTCAACTTCCCTCTTTTGACACGCTGTCAGCACCGATGATGATGGGGAACCATCAGTTCCTCCCTGAGCCACTTGCAAAAGAGAAGAGGAAAATATACGAATCCCAAGTACTTATCCATCTTTCTGTTTCTGGTAAAATGCATGCCCTATGTGGCCCTCTGCCTTCCTCTAGTTTTGATCATAGTAAAGCCAGGGATTTCTTCCCCTCTTACCGTAAATCAAAACCCATAGGACTAGCCAACAAAACTAGGGTTGAGAAAGCTTTTGCTGATGCGGCAGTGTTAAACAATATAAATTTAAGGTACATGAACAATATCTTTAGGTTTTTTAGAGCGACACCTTCCTTCAAAGAGTCAGATGATTATATGAAATGGCTAGCAAAGATAAAAAAAGTAAATTCCCAAACCTGGAAGAAACTGAGAATTTATGACTTAATTATGCTGTCAAAAACAAGTTTCGGCTATTGTCAGACTATGTTAGTCTCTTCCTTATACTTCTGAGACAACACTCATTACACTTTACATCCCCCTTGTGGGATGATGACCCCCACGCTTTTCAACATAGCCACTATCACAGGGCTTAAACCCACCGGAAAACCATATGATCATGACCTAGAATCCGGAGATTCGTAGGTTTTACCTCTGCCAAAGCCACCTATTCTCATTTTATAACGCACTTTTTCGACAAAACCACTGTTGATGTTTCTGATCGAGAACATATAGCCTTTTTAACTATGTGGCTATCCCACTGCATTTTCTGCTCAAAGTCCCTTCAAGTGGCTAGGAGATACTTGACTCTGGCCACTCAACTTCACAAAGGCCACGACGTCTGCCTAAGCCAAATGATCTTGGGGAACCTTTACGAGTCTCTAAGGGAAGGGGTAGCCCAACTCAAAGACTTAGGAGCAAAGGGAAACTTGTTACAGTCTGGTCCCTTTTGGTACGGTACGCAATGGATTTCAAAAAATTTCCTCTTAAATTTCCTTGAATACCAAATGATGATTTTGGAGTGGCTCTTGCCCCTCCATTCCCAAACTGGTTTATTTGTGGGGATTCCATAAAGATCATTCGCCAACAGTCGAAACCGAAGGCTCAGCAGGTGGTTGTGACTAAGTATAATCTAGACAGTTTGAAAGGTCCTCTTCATATCGGTATCGAAGATGTTCGCATCGAATCCGAAATATATAAAAGGTGTGGATTGCAAAATATCGCGTTGTCTGATACTTCAATTTTTCTCAGAGTTTTCGAAGGCCTCCCCTTACTCCCAAGAAGCAAAAATCGAGGGGAGCTTCCCACCAAATCATCATTGAGTCAGATGAGGAAGACCAATCTCTTCCTAAAGAATAAACTTTGAAGATGAGGAGGAAGAAGATAAAAACAACTGATGCCTTCAACCAACCAAAACCAAAGGCTGGTAAAATCTTGACAACAACAACTCCTGCTAGTCACACAGCACAGACTAAAAGTGAAAATTCTAGTCCCGGGGCTGATGAGCCCAAGGTAAAAACTTCTCCTGCAGCTTTGCAAAATTCTTTACCATTTATTCCTCTAATTCTTTGGTTTTTTCTCTTTTCAGGTTACCACCGACACCAGAGGTCAACCCATGGTGAAACAGCTTATTCTGACAACAAGCAGTGACCCTAGTTACCATCCAACAACATCTTCTGGGGCCTCTGTGAAAGGCTCGAAAAAAGGTTTTGAGGAGAGGATCCAATCTACAGATGCTCTCAAGAAAACGCCAATCATTCTTGTGGTGGATTTCCCTCATGTCAAAGCATCTATTCCAAAAGAGGACTCGGTCGAGAAAGAGATTGTTGATCTTTCTGGGGACACTGTGATACCTGACATGGAACAGCCTGCTAAGGGTGATCTTGAGGAACAACCAAGTGAGGATGACAAACCCGTCGAAGAGGAAGAAAACAAAGAGGAAGAAGATGAAGAAGAAGAAGATAAAGAAGATGAAGAAGATGAAGAAGGAAAAGAAGAAGAAGAAGAAGAAGAAAAGGAAGGAGAGCAAACTACATCTGAAGCAGAGATTGAAATGGAGGTTCTAGAAGACCAAGTGCACCAAGAGAACCAACCTAAGGATCCTCCAACCATCGCTTTGACTGGAACTCAATCGACCAGTCTTTCCCATGAAGAGCTGGAATCTTTGAAAATGCAGCGACCACTGGAGTACTTAAAGGCTATGCGTAGTTCTCAATACAACTTTGGCGACAAGAGTACTGCTACTTCGAATGCTTTAGGGAATACCCTAATTGGTAAAACTGACAGTGACTTGCTGGCGCAAATAAAAGAAAAAATCTTTGTAGTAGACTTGTTTTAAATCCTGGAACAAGATGTTTCTGCCAGCTTTAGCCTTAAGAAGCTTCTGAAACAAATTAATGTCTTGGAAGTTTCCCCATAAGTGATTGATATCATTATGGAGCTGAGAACGATGATTAACCTAGTTTTCGCTGACCTCAACAGCCTTCGAGACTTCTCGAGCAACCTTTCCAAGAAAACTGACAGTCAAAAAGCTGCATGGGAGGCTGTCTCTACATCCACTGAAAAAGTTTCGACACTTGAAAAACTCTCTGAGCATAATAAGAAGGAGGTCGAGAAGTGTGACAAGAGAATTTCAGAATGGAAGAGACAAATTGTCATTTTACAAAACAAAATCTCTTAGGCTAAGCAACGCAAGACTAATCTGCTCAGCTTTGTCGAAGATGAGGTGGCGAAAGAGATCTAGGATGACCTTTAACATCTTGAGAAAGCTCAACAACTTGGAAAAGATATTGAATCTCTCTCAACCAGCAAGACTCTCTATGAACGCGGCCTGCTCCTTCAAAAGTCGAAGTATGAAAAATGAAAAGCTTCATTCCTTTCTAAACTTACTTTGTAGTATTTTCCTTCTTTGCGAATTATGACTTTGGGACTTTGTGGCATTTTTGTAACGGATAAAGCCATTTTGGCATATTTATTTACCCTTTATATTTGCTTTTCTCGTATAATTATTCTTTGGTGATTTTTATTTCTTGAAGTGCAAGCTTATATTTTTTCAAATATTTCCCATTTATCTTCAAGATTCTTTTATCTTTATCTAATTCTTCGATCTCGTACGCACCATTAGAAAAAACTTGTATAACTTAAAAAGGTCCTTCCCATTTAGGGGACTACTTACCTAAGGCTCTATCTTTTCAATCCATAGGTGAAATTACTTTCCAAACCAATTCTTCTGGCGAAAACATTTTAACTTTAACTTTTTTGTTATACGATTTATCTACTCTTTTCTTCTGCCTTCTTAACAATTCTAAGGCATTAAGTCATTCTTCATCCATATCAACCAATTTATCCAACATCATGTTCCAATAGGATTCTGATGGAATCTCATGGTACCTTTGGATTCTTGTTGACTGTAAGTAGATTTCCACTGGCAACACTGCATCATGGCCAAACGTCAGCCGAAACAGAGTTGCGTTGGTCGATTCTTTGGGAGAAGTTTGACATGCCCAAAGCACTTGATCCAAAGTCTTGTGCCAATTTCTAGGCTTTTTTCCCACATGTTTCTTGATTATACGTATCACTATTTTGTTTGTTGCTTCGACATGACCATTAGCTTGAGCATAATAGGGCATGAAAGTCAACAATTTGAAACCCATTTCCTTAGCAAAACCTTGCATCTTTCGACCAGTAAAAACTGAACCTTGATCTATCGTAATGGTTTCTGGGATTCCAAATATATAGATGATGTGTTGCTTGATGAATTCAATTGCATCTTCTTGGTCGACATTTGGCAAAGGTATAACTTCAATCCATTTTGTAAAATAGTCAATACCTACCAAAATGTACCTTTTGATTTTTGGATGATGCTGGTCGAATTTCTCCAACCAACTCCAAAGCCCAGCCCCTAAAAGGCCATGATTTAACTATAAAATGCAATTCACTTGCAGGAACATGTTGTATGTCTGCGTTTACTTGGCACTCTTGGCATCCTTTAACAAATCCGATACAGTCTTTTAATATGGTGGGCCAATACATGCCTTATCGAAAAAATAACCATTTCATCTTATGGCCTACCTGGTGTGCTCCACATGCCCCACTATGGACAGTCAAAAGGGCTAAATAAGCCTCTGATTCACTAAGGCACTTAAGTAAAACTCCCTAAGGAGTCTTTTTAAACAACTCATTTCCCAAAAGAACATAACTCAAAGCACGATACCTGACTTTCCTTCCTGTGGATGTTGTTGGATTTTGCAGATACTCCACTATTGGTTTCCTCCAATCTCCATCCACCAAGCTATCTATTTCGAGTATTTCAAAATTATCTTTATTAGCGCACCCTAGATTTGTCGCTTCCAAATCTGATGGGGACAATCTGACAGACACGACTCTTCCTCTGACTTCGACTGCATCTTGTAGTTTTTCTTTCAAAATTTTATACCTTGAAGCAATCTGGGCAAAATCATTAGCCACTTGATTCTCCAATCGAAGTATGTGTCAAATACTAACCATTTCAAATCTTTTTTAATAATTGATTGGCTATTACAAAGTACATAATAGGATTTTCTGTGACATATTTGTACTCTTTTGTAATTTTCTTTATGACTAACTCTGAGTCTCCCATTATTTCGACTCGAGTTGCCCCCAATTCCAATAATATTTTAAGTCCGGTTATCAAAGCCTCATAGTCAGCCTCATTATTTGAACAGAGAGCTTCGACTTTATACTTGAATTTTGTTGGAATTTTATCAGGAGAAATGATCAACACTCCTACACTGGTTCCATCTCTATCACTAGAGTCGTCGAAATATAATTTCCAAGGCTCGAGTTTGAGATAGGTTATATTATTTTCATTTATTGAGTGGTCGACTATAAAGTCTGCTACCACTTGTCCTTTCATAGCCTTTAAAGGCATATATGCTAAGGAATACTCAGTTAAAGCTAACGCCTATTTACCAATTCGACTATGCAAAATTGGTTTGGACAACATATGTTTAATGATATCGAAATGGGACGAAAACTTAAACATCGACTAGTTTTATATAATGCTTTAACTTTGTACAAGAGAAATACAAGCATAAAACACAATTTTTCAACTATGTTATACCTAGTTTCTGCATCATTTAAAACTCTACTAAGGTAATAAATGGCTCTTTCGACACCATTTTCATTCTCTTGAGCCAACATGCTCCCTAAGGTTTTATCTGATGCAGCTATATACAACCTCATGCTTTTATTCCTACAATGTGATGAACAGAATCGGAGGATGACTCAAGTAATCCTTGATTTTGTCGAAGGCTTCTTGTTGGGTCTTACCCCGCTAGAACCCTTCCATGTTGATTCAAAGCATAGGTGAGAAAGCTTGAGTCTTTCTATTGAGATTCGATATAAACCTCTTCAAGAAGTAAATCTTCCCCAACAGTGATTGTAATTCTTTCTTTGTCGATGGCGCTTTCTCTTTCATTATGGCCTTGGTCTTATTCTGCTTTATTTTGATTCCTTTTTTGTGGACCACAAAGCCTAAGAAATCTCCCGCCTGCATACAGAAAGAACATTTGGGAGGATTCATTTTTAGACCATGTCTTCTCATCCTTTCAAAAGATTGTCGAAGATGGTCAAAATGACTCTTCCTTGAAACAGACTTAACAATAATATCATTAATATATATTTGCATAAAAGTCTCTATATAATCATGGAAGATCAAATTCATTTCCCTTTGATACGTTGCCCCAACATTTTTTAAACCAAAATGCATAAGTGCCTAAGGCTTTAGGGCATCGAAAGGCTGTCTTCAAGACATCCTCTTCAGCAATAAATATTTGATTATATCCAGAATACCCACCAAACATGCTAAGGTATTCGTGGATTGCGGCATAATTGACTAACATTTCCGCCACATGCATTGAATATTCGTCTTTTGGGGTGCAGGATTTAAATCTCTAAAATCTATGCATACTCTCAAAGATCCATTCTTTTTAATAACATACACAATATTTGCTAACCATTCGACATACATGGTTGTGCGAATGAAGTTACATTGGAGAAGCCTTTCGACTTCCTCTTTGATCTTCGATAGAACTTCCGGTGCAAACCGTCTTGGATTCTACTTGATAGGCTTCTTTCCAGGCTTGATTGGCAACTTTAGTTCGACCAAATCCCTTCTTAAACCAGACATATCATCATAATCCCATGTGAAACAGTCTTTAAACTCCTTCAGTAGTTGGATTACTTCGACCTTGAGTTGTGGGATGATGTTGGAACTTATATATGTTGGCCTCTCCGTTTCCCCCTCTCCCAGGTCAATTTCTTGAAGTGGATCTTTCACTAGCATCTTAATGTTAGATGCAAATGGATCCTTCTCGAAAACCAAAGGCTCATCATCATAGATTGCATCGAGCCTCTAGCCTTGTTGTTCTTCCTGAACCCTATCAAGAGGTTTTGGATCGAAGTCCTTACCAGGACCTTCTTGGTGTGAATCTTGGTTGGCTTCTACAGCCATATTTTCCATTTCATCCTCTAAGGCCGTTTGTAACTTATTTTCGGCTTTGTAAGCCAAAATCTTTTTTAGTACCTCGAATTCAGTCATCATCACCGAATTCGCTTCCCTAACCTGTTGGAGTTATCCCAGATACATCAAGGTATAGCAGGTTGTCATCTCCTACCACTTCTCTGTCCCATCGAAAACTCTGAATAGGATGCAGATATAACAAACAATAAACCTCGTCGTCTGGGGTGAAAGCAAAATTGGTCGGATTGCACGGAGCAATGTTGACCAAGTGTTTGTCGAAACTACGCATGTCGACATGGTTAATTAGGGCTTTAAAATAGCCTTGATCTGTTTCAATATTTTCGACGATACCATTTGGTCTCCCTATCGTGATTCTCTGGTGCATGGAAGATGGCACAACCCCAACTCCATGTATCCACTCTCGACCCAACAACAAGTTGCAGTTGGCCTTCACTTCGACGACCATAAAAACAGTAGGCCTTGTAACAGTCCCCACCGTCAAATCAACTTGTATAACACCCAGAGTGGCGCCCACCTTTCCCTCATAATCGGAAAGTACCATGTTATGAGGGTTGGTATCTATGTCGTACTTGCCGATTCTTCTCAGCATGAAGTGCGGCATTAGATTCACTGTGGCGCCACAGTCCACTAGGATTTTGTTGACTACGATATTCTCCACTTTTCCAGTGATAAACAGAGGCTTAAGATGAATCTTCATTGCCTCGTCTAGTCGTTTGAAGAATGCATTCTGCTATTCGACACAACCATTGTTCATGACATAGTAGTACACTGGTTTGTATGCTGCCATTTCTGCTTATGTATACATATCCAGATCTTCGACCTCAGTGATCTGGTTGAGTTCTCTAGGTAGAATTGATACCACATTTACTATGATATCTAAAGAATATTCTGACCCAGAGTCAAAGTTATCTGTAAGCATTTCGTCTTCTTCCATTTCTCGATCATGCTTCTCCTTAGCCTCCTTTCCTTGGGCAGCAAATAGTTTTCTCCCCACGGGCAATTTTTCAAAAGGCTTTAGTTCCTCGTCTTTCTCTTTCAAAATAGGTAGGTTAGTGCTGGTTTCAGGCTTAGCTTCAGCCTCTCTTTGAGATTTTCTCTTGCGTTGTTCCCTTCTCCATTGAGATCGATACATTGGATTCTTTCCCTTGTAATTTTCTGAAACATAGGCCATTTTCTTCGAAGTCTCGAACTCCTTACGGTAGGCTATTGAAGAGCCTCTGTCAATGTCGAATTTCTGCCATTTTGGTTGTCCCGGCTGTTTGCCCTCAGCTGGCCTCATCCAACTTCCTTTGGAAGTCTCTGTTGTTGGTTTGAATGTGGATGGCTTAACCCCTGGCATCCTTGGCCTAGTTTCTTCTTGCCTGCGAGCAGATCCTCGTGGGTTGAAACTCCGTTGGTTATAAGAAGCCTTTTGCTCGCGCCTTTCTTTTTCCTTTCTTACGCCCTCTATGTTGCATGCCGCTTTTTTGTCGAACACGGCACTGCACTTGGGGCACAGCATCACCTCAGACTTTTTACTTTGGCACCTGCGAAGAAATTTGATAAGGCTTTCTTCCTTTTTGGTAAGCCACTTTGTTGTATTCGTCTTGTCGACACTCCCGGTCGACTTCCATGGGAGTTCCCTGTGAAACTTCCACCATGTTAATGTCCATGTTGACATCATCAACAATGTCTATCTTACAGAACTGCATTTGAAGGCCATTAGCAGCCTTATCCATTTGAATGAAACCATCAACGGTTTCCTTCATTATTATCATACAGTTGGAGTCCCCAGTAACTTTTTTGGCAAAGTCATCATTAACTTCGTTGTCAAAACTGTCAGTAGTTTCCTGGGTGAAGCCTTCAGTTGCTTCTCGAACAAAATTTGACATAAATTTTTGGTCAAGCTCCTCAGTGACTTGAACCAAAACAACTTTATTAACGAAGTCCTCAGTGACTTCAACCATGTTGATAACACCGTCGAAACCTTGAGCAACCTCGACCATGTTAACCTCTTTAGGCTCAGTATAGTGAGCATCAACAGTTTGTTGAGGCTCGACATCCACCTTTGTCTGGCTTTTGGTCTTCTCTTCAAATTTCAATCTCCCCTCTAGGATAGCGTCTTGCACAAGATCCCTGAAAAGAAAACATTGAGAGGTTTTATGGCCTAAAAAATTATGGTATTTGCAAAATCCTCTTTTCTTTCTTTGATCTAAATGGGGAATTTTAGCACCAGGAGATACTATCATTTGCCCATCTTTAAATAATAAATCGAAGATTTTATCACACTTGGTTACATTGAATGTATAAGTTCTCTTAGGAAACCTATCATTCTTATCTGACTCAGTAGGATTCTTCCCATTCGAAGGTGCTAAAACCTTGCAAGAATACGGTGAACTCTTTTTCAATTCAACGAGATCTATTTCATTTTTGTCGAAACTTATAGGCTCACTGCATGGCCCTTCGTCGTCTTTGTTGAATTCAACATAGGCTATCCTTTTATTCTTATTTACCCTCACTTTTTCTTCTCTCAAACGTTCCAACTGTCGAACTCTATCAGCCAACTGGGCCATATCTCTCAGGTATTGAGTATCTAACTTCTTTTTGATGGAATAATCTAGGTCACTAGCAGCCATTTTAACTAACTCATGCTCTGGTATCTGCGTGAAACACCTTGCTTTGAGAAGTCAAAATCTATTCAAATAATCATCAATTGGCTCAGTAAAATTTCGTTTTATACTAGCCAATTCCTTCAAACTAATCTTCGTTTGTCTCATATAGAATTGTTCATGAAATAACCGTTCTAACTGGGCCCAATTGTGAATCGAATTTGGAGGTAAAGTTGTGAATTAGGTAAAAGTGTTTTTCGTAAGAGAACTTGGGAAATACTTGACCCTAAAATTATCATCATTCGAAATGTCTCCCGCTTCTATCAAATACCTAGCCACGTGTTCGACATTAGACTCAGTGGTATCCCCAGAAAACTTAGTGAACTTGGGGACTTTTGTTCTAGGGGGAAAATCTACCTGGAAGACATACTCTGATAACGGTGATGTATAATTTGGCTGTCGAAGGCCAAAATTTACTTTGTTACGTGCCATGATTCTTTCGACCATGGAAGCCAAATTATTGTCTACCGCTAGATTGTTACGTTGAACTTATTGTACGGCGTTTTCAGCATCATAGTTTCTATTTACCAAAACTACCTTCGGTTCTTCTTCTCTAGGAACTTGTGGTTGATTCCTAGGAGGTTCGACTCTAGGTCGTTCGACCATTCCCTGGTTGTTTTGATTTTCCTGGGCCAGATTTTGTGGAATTTGGTTGATGGTGTTGTCTTCGTCGAAGACTACCCCTTGATTTTCTATCAGATACTCCCTCGTTGGTTGTCGAGGGGATTTGGTACACCCAAGAATTCTACAAGGCACGTCATTTGCGCTGCCAATTGTTGATTGGTTGGTGTAGTATTCTGAATGAGGGGATGAATGATTTCCCCCATAGTTTGAGACATCATTTGAACCATTTGGTGGTTACTTTTGTCCATCTATTGTCTCAAATAAGATGCAGAATTGGTCATCAAACCTGGCATCTGGGCTGAATACCCTATGCCTAAATTTTAACTATTTCGACCCACATTTACCCCAGAGCTAGATCCTTGTAATGGAAAAGTTATTACGGGTTCTGTATATAACGAAAGGGCATTTTGTAAGTTTTCCATCAACAAAGTTGTCATTCCATAGGGCGGGCCTCGAGGAAAAGGCATTGAAAACCTAGGGGGAGAGATCCCTCTAAATGTTGAAGTCCCTATTGGTGGTGGGGTCTGTGGAGGACCCATTGGCCCAATGTTAGTCAGAATAGGCTGCGTATGGGAAATTGAATGTGTGGGTGTCGCGATGAGAATCAGATACCAAGCTATTAATTAACTTGAATCACAAATCATTTTTTCACCACCGATCTTTAATTTATCTAAGAGAAGGGAAAAAGAACAAATAAACCCATAAATATGCAATGCAATGCAAAGCAAAAGAGAATCTAAAGTTTGGGGGTTGGTTATTGTTAGAACACAGATTGGTTCTTAATAATTACTCTTTGTTTTGATGATAACTGTTAGGAAATTTATATTTAAGAATTATATACTCTAAAATTTATTTGAGAGTTTTACTGCAGATTGAAATTATATTAACTCTCTAGAAGCAAATCTGCCTTGAATACAAGAAGTTATTCTGACTCTGAAGCGCCAGATGCACCTTACAGAAGAATCTGTTTGCTCCTCACAGAAGATTCTGAGGGTAGTCTCCAGAAGGATCTGAAGAAAGAAGCTCCAGAACATTCTGAGTCAGAAGCATCTGAAGATAATCAGAAGCATCTGAAGCTGAAGCATCTGAAGTATAGAAGAATATTGATTGAAGAGTTTCTCAAAGCATTGATCTACAGAAGTTTCTGAAAGTACCTACGCTGCCAAGTACTGAAGTTCTGTGTCAAAATGCTCTGATGAACAACACGCTAGAAGCACACATGCTGCAGAAGACTCTGATACAGCTAGTTCTGAATCTCATTAGAAGACTCTGATCCATTCAGACTCTGAAGAACTTGCTGAAACTGAAGAAGTATTTTCAAGAATATATCCGTTGGAACTATTCAACGTCTCTTTCCTTATTTGTGCTAGACACACTTACACAGACAAAAAGGATTTTTCTGTGCCATCTATTTCAAGGAAAGGTCAGTTGATGTGAAGACAAAAAGGCTCAGACCTTTTGGGACTCTCTTTTCAACGTTCAGCTTGCATGATTCAGCTGCCTATAAAAGGAGATCTTCACTTCATTCTTCAGTTACACACTTGCTGAAAAGAAATCATAATATTCTAAAAAGCTCTCATTCTTATTCTTCATAGAATCTCATTGTACTTAAACTTAAGAGAAAAATCACTGTTGTGATAAAATCTTTATAGAAGCATTAAAAACTCTTGTATTTAATTTACATTGATTGTAAAGGATATTCCTTAAGAGGATTCAGTTAGAATCAGTAGCTCTTGAGAAGACTAAGAACTGTTGTTCTTAGGTGATACTATTGTAATCAGTTTGATTTAATAGTGGATTAAGTCCTTGTTGAGAAAGGCAAATCACTCTGGAAGGGTGGACTGGAGTAGTTGTTAAACGAACCAGGATAAAAATAATTGTGTGATTATTTTTCAAGTCTTAATTTTCCATACTTATTCAACCCCCCCCCCCCCCCCCCTTCTAAGTATTATCTCACCTTTAGTTGGCATCAGAGCTCCGGTTCTGAGTGTGCTATCACTTAACAGTGTCAGTAAAGATCCAGAGAGATATACTTTGATAAATATATTTATTTGTTATCATGGCTGATAATTCAATGTCAAATATTAACAATAAATATGAAGAGAGGGATAGGATCAGCACCAAACCTCCAATGTTTGATGGAGAAAAATTTGATTACTAGAAAGACAGAATTGAGAGTTTTTTTCCTAGGATATGATGCTGATCTATGGGATCTTGTCATAGATGGATATGTACATCCCACAGATGGAGATGGCAAAAAGATTGACAGAAAATCTATGACAGATTCTCAGAAGAAAGACTTCAGAAATCACCATAAAGCCAGAACCATATTACTGAATGCTATTTCACATACAGAGTATGAGAAAATCACAAACAGGGAGACATCTTTTGATATGTTTGAATCCTTTAAAATGACCTATGAGGGAAATTCTCAAGTTAAGGAGACAAAAGCTCTGGCTCTGATCCAGAAGTATGAGGCTTTCAAAATGGAAGACTCTGAATCTGTTGAAGCCATGTTCTCCAGATTCCAGATACTCACTGCTGGGCTGAAAGTTTTGGACAAGGGATATTCCACGTCAGATCATGTAAAGAAAATCATCAGAAGTCTGCCCATCAGATGGAGACCAATGGTGACTGCCCTGAAGATGGCCAAAGATCTGAACAAGATCTCTCTAGAAGAACTCATCAGCTCACTGAGGAGCCATGAGATTGAGCTTGAGGAAGATGAACCTCAGAAGAAAGATAAAGGTAAATCTGTAGCATTAAAATCTAACAAAACTGCTAAAGCTTTGCAGGTCATTCAAGAAAGCTCTGAAGAATCTTCTTCTGAAGAAGAAGATGAGTTATCCATGCTGTCCAGAAGGATTAACAAACTCTGGAAGCACAAGGGAAAGAAGTTCAACAACTTCAGAAGATCTGACAACAGAAAGGAATCTTCTAGTCACAGAAGATCTGCCAAGAAAGAAGTTGTGTGCTATGAGTGCAAAGAACCTGGGCACTACAAAAATGACTGCCCCAAACTTCTGAAAGAAAAACCTAAGAAGAAGTTCAACAAAAAGAAGAAGGTTCTGATGGCAACATGGGATGACTCAGATGAGTGTGAATCATCTTCTGAGTCAGAAGAAGAATGTGCAAACGTTGCACTGATGGCCAGGACAGAAGATCAAGAGGAAGGTACCTCAGGATATGAATCAGAATCTGAATCTGATGATGATGCAGAAGAGGTAATGGCTAAACTTACCAAAGAAGAACTCATTAAAGTTTTAACAGAAGTTCTTAAAAGTTACAACAACATCAAACTCAAATACAAGAAGCTGAAAAGCAATCTTGAATCTGAGATTGATCTTCTGAAAACAGAACTTGTTGAGCAGAAAGAAATAAATTTAAAAATAAAAAATGACCTTGATAGAACTCAACAAGAATCTGAATCTGAGACTAAGTCTTGTGAAAATATTTTAGAAAAATATGACTCTAGTTTTCAGAGATTTCTCACTAAGAGCATAGACAGAAGCAAGATGGCTTCCATGATCTATGGTATTAGTGGAAACAACAGAAGAGGCATTGGATATGAGTCTTCATCTAGAAGCAATCCAAAACTTGTTGACAAACTTTTCATCAGGAAGACACCTCTGTATTCTCAATTCAAATTTGGTCACTTGAATGACATTAAACACACAAGCTCTGAGAAGAGTACTTATGTGTTTAAACCTAAGGCAAGTCAGAATAAACATTATGTTGCAAAACAGAAGTTTAGACAAACCTACAAACCAACTAACCCCAAAGGACCCAAGAAGATCTGGGTACCTAAAAACAAAATAATTCCTGTTGCAGATGTTCTTAGCAGCAAGGTCAGGACACCAATCATGGTACCTGGTGTAACACCCATTTTAATTATTTAGTCATTTTATTATTATTTTAAATATTATGTGTTAGTGTGCCCTTTGGTGGGGGTGTATTTGGTGATGTTTGGTGGGTGTCCCTAATGTGGGAGGATTATTGGTGGTGTGTTGGTGAATATAATAATATAGTGTATAATATTGATATTGGTGGGAATATTATTATTATTATTATATTTATTATAGTTACTATTGTTATTAACATTATTATTATTTTGGTGAGATAATAATAGGATTATTATTACTATTATTATTATTATTATTATTTTATTAAGTTATTAACATTACTATTATTTTGGTGAGATAATAATAGGATTATTATTACTATTATTATTATTATTATTATTTTATTAAGTTATTAACATTATTATTATTTTGGTGAGATAATAATAGGATTATTATTACTATTATTATTATTATTATTATTTTATTAAGTTATTAACATTATTATTATTTTGGTGAGATAATAATAGGATTATTATTACTATTATTATTATTATTATTTTATTAAGTTATTAACATTATTATTATTTTGGTGAGATAATAATAGGATTATTACTACTATTATTATTATTATTATTTTATTATTATTATTATTATTAAGTTATTATTATTATTGGGATTAGAGAATTAAAATAGAAACGTGAGGGATTAGTAGTTTTACGATACATTGTGAGAAATTAGAGAAAGTGGAAAAAGAACGATAGAAAGGAGAGAACGGAAAAGGGAGCGAAGAACGAAGGAACAGGAGAAAATCAGAATTGGCCAAACCTTGGAGGATTCTTTCATCGATCAACCGATTAACAAGGTAAGGGGGGAGAAACTTGATTGGGAATGGTTTATACATGTATAGGGTAGTTGGGGATTCCTTAACCCCGTAGGAAATTGATCGATCTATGATAATATATATTGTTATGTTATGATTGATGATGATTGTTGTTAATTATATAGTAATCGTTAATGAATTGGTGTTTTGGGATGATTTGGCATATAGGGCATATAGGGTGTTTTACAGTTTTTAGAGAAAATTCCGTATGGCTTTTGAGGTATCGGTAAAGTGTGTAGGTGATGATTTTGGGAATAGGAATTAGAAACCTATTGGTTACGGTAATGTGCAAGATTGGTACTAGAATAGACTGAGGATCTGAGTTGAGATGATAGGTACAATTTGGCCTAGAATACATTGCAAAACTGTGAGAAAACTTGGTGATAGTGCATGTTTCCCGTAATAATGACTGGTGGACAATTAGTTGATGTATATGTATGTAATGATCAGTAGGATCGCGTACCCCCGAGTAGTGGGATGTGTTTGTATCTTGGTGACAGAATATGAACTTGTTTACTAACTGATTGATTTATATGGTGTTGGTGCATGTTATATCTATGTATATATATGTGATGTATAATGATACGATCAGGCGGATCGTGTGCACTTAGTGTGCCTGAACATAATAGTTATGCATTGGTGTGTGCATATCATGGTGTCTTGGTGGGATGGATCATGTCTCGGATGGAGCGTAAGTGATCTGTCCGTACTCCTCTGTGGAGAATGGTGGGGCTGAATCATTTCTCGGATGGAGCGTAAGTGATTCACCCGTACTCCTTTGTGGAGAATGGTGGGTTCGATTGAATGAACCAACGAGTCGGTACCGCATGCATGGTGTTGAGTTGCATTTTGCATTATAATATGTTATATTGTAATTTGAACAGTAGGTTCGTTATATGGTGTTGTTGGGGTGAATAATTGATGTGTTGGTGTGTTTTACTGCCTTATTACATGTATTACATTACCATTATATTTTTGATCATGATTTCTCACCCCTTTGTTGTTGTTTTGGTCTGTGCTTCTTCGGAAGTACAGATAATCCAGGTGCTTAGCTAGCTTGGATATTGGTGTGATTGTCGAGTCTAGGATGCTCTGATACGTAGCACGGGACTTGGGCGTTTTTATTTGTTTTATGTTGAACTGATATTTTATTTCCCTGTGAACGTATCAAACTTTTATTGAATTTTATTATTTAATATTCCGCTGAAGTTGGAGATAAACCTTTTTATAAGGAAACGTTGTTTTTATGTGATATCCCACTTGGGAGAATTGGAACTCTGATTTTGTTTATTTATAATGTTTATTAATTTCATTGATTTTGGGAAGTGAGGTGTTACAATTGGTATCAGAGCCTGGTTGGTCCGTCCGGCCAGTGTTGTTGAGTCGAGTTGAGTCTGTCCTTTATGATGTAGTTGAATATCTTTTAAACCTGGTGTTGTTGTTTGGAGCAGTATGGCAGGAAGGAACGATGCTGCATTGGCTGCTGCTATGCAAGCAATGGCACAGGCTGTTGCTAATCAGAATCAAACTGCGGATGCCCAATTCAGGAGTTTGGCGCAGTTTCGGAGCAACAAGCCGCCAACGTTCGAAGGGGGAATTCTGGACCCCGAAGCTGCTCAGAAGTGGCTGAAGGCAATTGAGAAGATCTTCAGAACTATGGATTGTAGTGATGAGCAAAAGGTGAGGTTTGGTACTCACATGCTGGAGGGTGAGGCTGAAGCTTGGTGGGACAATAGTCGCCAAAGATTGGAAGCTGCTGGAACTGCCATTACGTGGGAGGTGGTTCGGAAGGGTTTTCTGGAAAAGTATTTTCCAGAAGATATCCGAAGCGCTAAGGAAATTGAATTCTTAGAGCTGAAACAGGGTAGCATGACTGTAGCAGAATATGCTGCCAAGTTTGAGGAGCTGGTGCAGTATTGTCCCCACTATAATGTGGAAGGGGCAATGACCTCTAAGTGCTTAAAGTTTGAGAATGGACTGCGTCCAGAGATTAAGTTGGGGATTGCTTGTCAGAAGATCAGGAGCTATCCTGAGCTGGTAAGTAGGAGCAGAATCTATGATAATGATAACCGAGCAAGGATTGCGCACTACAAAGCTGTTAATGACCGCAAGGGTAAGCAGAGGTTTAGTGGTACTCCTTATAGTGTTGTTGTTGATAAGGGAAAACGTAAAGCTGTTGTTGATAAGAAGCCTAGAGATGGGAGAGCATCTGCTGAAGGGAAATGTTTTCGGTGCGGTGGTATGGGACACTGTGCTAATGATTGTCCTAATGAGGCCAAGAAATGTTTTAAGTGTGGGAAACCAGGTCATGTGATAGCTGATTGCAGAGCAACTATGCCGACCTGTTATAACTGTGGTGAGAAGGGTCATATCAGTACACATTGTGAGAAGCCGAAGAAGCCTCAAACATCTTCGGCTGGTGGAAAAGTGTTTGCCTTGGCAGGGACTCAAGCTGCCAATGATGAGCGTGTTATCAAAGGTACTTGTATTATCAATAATATTCCTTTGATTGCTATTATTGATACGGGTGCAACGCACTCGTTTATTTCTGTAGATTGTGTGGAGAGGATATGTTTAGTGCCGTCCACTCTGGAGGTACAGATGACTATTGAGACACCCTCTATAGGTTCAGTGACTACTTCTTTGGTATGCCTGAAGTGTCCGCTGACTATTTTCGGTAGAGAATTTGGAGTGGATCTGATTTGTCTACCACTTGGTAAGTTGGATGTTATTCTGGGTATGAACTGGTTAGAGTTCAACCGAGTCTACATCGATTGTTTTCGGAAGGAATTGTTGTTCCTGACCCCTGAAGAGGAAGTTGTGGCAAGTTCTTTGTCTAATAAAGAATTGAGGGCCTTGTTGGAAGATGAAACTAGAGTGTTTGCCTTATTTACAACTTTATCGATGGATAACAAAGTGCCAATGGAGGAATTAGCAGTGGTGAATGAATTTCCAGAGATGTTTCCTGACGACATTACGGAATTGCCTCTGACGCGAGAAGTAGAATTTGGTATTGATCTTGTTCCTGGTACGAGACCTATTTCTATGGCGCCGTACAGGATGTCTGCAGTGGAATTGGCGGAGTTGAAGTCTCAGATTGGAGAATTGTTGGATAGAAAGTTTATTAGACCAAGTGTATCGCCGTGGGGAGCTCTAGTGTTGTTGGTGAAGAAGAAGGATGGTAGTATGCGTCTGTGCATCGATTACCGTCAATTGAATAAAGTGACTATTAAGAATAAGTATCCTTTACCTAGGATTGATGATTTGATGGACCAGCTGGTGGGAGCTCGTGTATTTAGTAAGATCGACTTAAGATCGGGTTATCATCAGATGAGAGTAAAAGAAGGTGATATTCAGAAGACTGCTTTTAGGACTCGATATGGACATTACGAATATGCTGTAATGCCGTTTGGAGTGACTAATGCACCGGGAGTATTTATGGAGTATATGAACAGAATTTTTCATTCTTACTTGGATTAGTTCATTGTAGTGTTTATTGACGATATATTAATTTATTCTAAATCTGATGAAGAGCATGCAGGACATCTGAGAATTGCCTTGCAAGTGTTGAAGGAAAATAAATTATTTGCTAAACTGTCAAAGTGTGACTTTTGGTTGAAGAAAGTAAGTTTCTTGGGGCATGTAATATCTGAAGATGGAATAGCGGTGGATCCGTCAAAAGTAAGTGCAGTATTGCAGTGGGAACCGCCGAAGACAGCGACAGAGATTAGAAGCTTTTTGGGGTTAGCCGATTATTACCGCAGGTTTATTGAAGGGTTCTCTAATTTGGCGTTGCCATTAACTCAGTTGACGAGAAAGAACCAAATTTTTGTATGGGATGCTGCTTGTGAAGAAAGTTTTGAAGAGTTGAAAAAGAGATTGACTACGGCACCGGTGTTAGTGTTACCGACTCCGAGTGAACCGTTTGTGGTGTACTGTGATGCGTCTAAGATGGGATTAGGCGGGGTTCTGATGCAGAATGGTAAAGTAGTAGCATATGCATCGCGGCAATTGAGAGTGCATGAGCGAAATTATCCGACTCATGATCTCGAATTAGCTGCGGTTGTTTTTGTGTTGAAAATTTGGAGACACTATTTATATGGTTCAAGATTTGAAGTGTTTAGTGATCATAAGAGTCTGAGATACCTGTTTGATCAGAAAGAGCTGAATATGAGGCAGAGAAGATGGTTGGAATTTTTGAAGGATTATGACTTCAGTTTGAGTTATCATCCAGGAAAGGCCAATGTAGTGGCAGATGCTTTGAGTAGGAAAGCAATTCATATGGCAGCTCTGATGGTGAAAGAAATTGAGTTAATTGAACAGTTTAGAGATTTGAGCATGGGTTGTGAGACTACTGCAGATAGTGTAATGTTGGGTATGTTGCAGGTAAATAATGACTTCTTGGATATGATTAGAGAAAATCAGAAGTTGGATGTGAAATTGGTAGATTTGATGCCTGGAGTAGGGAGTGACTCCGATAGTGACTTTAAATTGGATAGTACAGGTGTGTTGAGATTTAGAGGCAGGATTTGTGTACCAGATGATGAAGAATTGAAAAAGTCAATCTTGAGCGAAGGACATCGTAGTAGCCTGAGTATTCATCTGGGAGCTACGAAAATGTATCATGATTTGAAGAAATTATTTTGGTGGTCTGGTATGAAAAGAGACATAGCTCAATTTGTGTATGCCTGTTTGACATGTCAGAAGTCGAAGGTGGAACACCAGAGACCTTCTGGATTTATGCAACCATTAGAGATTCCGGTTTGGAAATGGGATTGCATTACTATGGATTTTGTGACAGGTTTGCCGAATACGGCGAGAGGTTTTGATGCTATATGGGTGATTGTGGATCGATTGACGAAGTCTGCACACTTCGTGCCGATCAATATTAGTTTTCCGTTGACGAAGCTGGCGGAGATTTATATTCGGGTAATTGTGAAGTTACATGGTGTTCCGTCCAGTATTGTGTCGGATAGGGATCCACGGTTTACTTCAGAATTTTGGAAGAGCTTGCAGGAAGCTTTGGGAACTAAGTTGAAATTGAGTTCAGCTTATCATCCGCAAACTGATGGTCAGTCGGAGAGGACTATTCAGTCGCTTGAAGATTTGTTGAGAGCTTGTGTGTTAGAAAAGGGTGGTGCGTGGGATACTCAATTACCATTGATTGAGTTCACGTACAATAACAATTACCATTCGAGTATTGGAATGGCACCGTTTGAAGCTTTGTATGGGAGGAGGTGTAGGACTCCTCTGTGTTGGTATGAAACTGGTGAGAATGTGGTGCTTGGACCAGAAATTATACAGCAGACTACAGAGACAATTCAGATGATTCGTGAGAAAATGAAAGTGTCTCAGAGTAGGCAGAAAAGTTATCATGATAATCGGAGGAAAGAGTTGGAATTTTGTGTAGGTGATCACGTATTCCTAAGAGTTAATCCGATGACTGGTGTGGGTCGTGCATTGAAGTCCAAGAAGCTGGATCCTAAGTTCATTGGACCTTATGAGATTTTGCAGAGAATTGGTGATGTGGCTTATAGGGTGGCGTTGCCGCCTGAGTTGTCAAACTTACATGATGTATTTCATGTGTCGCAATTGCGAAAGTATGTTTCTGATCCATCTCATGTGATTCAGAGAGATGATGTTCAGGTTCGGGAGAATCTTACTGTTGAGACGATGCCGGTGATGATCGAGGACCGTAAGACGAAACAGCTCCGAGGGAAAGAGATACCTTTGGTGAAGGTAGCTTGGGGAGGTGCTGCAGGAGGCAGTGTGACCTGGGAGTTGGAAAGCAGGATGCGAGAAGCGTATCCGGAGCTATTTCCATCGGGTAATTTTCGAGGACGAAAATAATTAAAGTGGGGGAGAGTTGTAACACCCATTTTAATTACTTAGTCATTTTATTATTATTTTAAATATTATGTGTTGGTGTGCCCTTTGGTGGGGGTGTATTTGGTGATGTTTGGTGGGTGTCCCTAATGTGGGAGGATTATTGGTGGTGTGTTGGTGAATATAATAATATAGTGTATAATATTGATATTGGTGGGAATATTATTATTATTATTATATTTATTATAGTTACTATTGTTATTAACATTATTATTATTTTGGTGAGATAATAATAGGATTATTATTACTATTATTATTATTATTATTATTATTTTATTAAGTTATTAACATTATTATTATTTTGGTGAGATAATAATAGGATTATTATTACTATTATTATTATTATTTTATTAAGTTATTAACATTATTATTATTTTGGTGAGATAATAATAGGATTATTATTACTATTATTATTATTATTATTTTATTAAGTTATTAACATTATTATTATTTTGGTGAGATAATAATAGGATTATTATTACTATTATTATTATTATTATTATTTTATTAAGTTATTAACATTATTATTATTTTGGTGAGATAATAATAGGATTATTACTATTATTATTATTATTATTATTTTATTATTATTATTATTATTAAGTTATTATTATTATTGGGATTAGAGAATTAAAATAGAAACGTGAGGGATTAGTAGTTTTACGATACATTGTGAGAAGTTAGAGAAAGTGGAAAAAGAACGATAGAAAGGAGAGAACGGAAAAGGGAGCGAAGAACGAAGGAACAGGAGAAAATCAGAATTGGCCAAACCTTGGAGGATTCTTTCATCGATCAACCGATTAACAAGGTAAGGGGGGAGAAACTTGATTGGGAATGGTTTATACATGTATAGGGTAGTTGGGGATTCCTTAACCCCGTAGGAAATTGATCGATCTATGATAATATATATTGTTATGTTATGATTGATGATGATTGTTGTTAATTATATAGTAATCGTTAATGAATTGGTGTTTTGGGATGATTTGGCATATAGGGCATATAGGGTGTTTTACAGTTTTTAGAGAAAATTCCGTATGGCTTTTGAGGTATCGGTAAAGTGTGTAGGTGATGATTTTGGGAATAGGAATTAGAAACCTATTGGTTACGGTAATGTGCAAGATTGGTACTAGAATAGACTGAGGATCTGAGTTGAGATGATAGGTACAATTTGGCCTAGAATACACTGCAGAACTGTGAGAAAACTTGGTGATAGTGCATGTTTCCCGTAATAATGACTGGTGGACAATTAGTTGATGTATATGTATGTAATGATCAGTAGGATCGTGTACCCCCGAGTAGTGGGATGTGTTTGTATCTTGGTGACAAAATATGAACTTGTTTACTAACTGATTGATTTATATGGTGTTGGTGCATGTTATATCTATGTATATATATGTGATGTATAATGATACGATCAGGCGGATCGTGTGCATATCATGGTGTCTTGGTGGGATGGATCATGTCTCGGATGGAGCGTAAGTGATCTGTCTGTACTCCTCTGTGGAGAATGGTGAGGCTGAATCATGTCTCGGATGGAGCGTAAGTGATTCACCCGTACTCCTTTGTGGAGAATGGTGGGTTCGATTGAATGAACCAACGAGTCGGTACCGCATGCATGGTGTTGAGTTGTATTTTGCATTATAATATGTTATATTGTAATTTGAACAGTAGGTTCGTTATATGGTGTTGTTGGGGTGAATAATTGATGTGTTGGTGTGTTTTACTGCCTTATTACATGTATTACATTACCATTATATTTTTGATCATGATTTCTCACCTCTTTGTTGTTGTTGTGGTCTGTGCTTCTTCGGAAGTACAGATAATCCAGGTGCTTAGCTAGCTTGGATATTGGTGTGATTGTCGAGTCTAGGATGCTCTGATACGTAGCACGGGACTTGGGCGTTTTTATTTGTTTTATGTTGAACTGATATTTTATTTCCCTGTGAACGTATCAAACTTTTATTGAATTTTATTATTTAATATTCCGCTGAAGTTGGAGATAAACCTTTTTATAAGGAAACGTTGTTTTTATGTGATATCCCACTTGGGAGAATTGGAACTCTGATTTTGTTTATTTATAATGTTTATTAATTTCATTGATTTTGGGAAGTGGGGTGTTACACCTGGACTCTGGATGCTCACGACACATGACAGGAGAAAAGTCTATGTTCCAAAGCCTGAAACTTAGATCTGGAGGGGACGTGAAGTTTGGAGGGAACCAGAAGGGCAAGATCATTGAATCTGGCACTATTGGAAATGGTAAACTTCCCTCTATTACTAATGTTTTACTTGTTGAAGGGTTAAAACATAACTTATTGTCCATAAGTCAATTAAGTGACAATGGTTATGATATAACTTTGAATCAAAAATGTTGTAAAGCTATTAGTCAGAAGGATGGCTCTATCCTGTTCAGTGGTAAGAGGAAAAACAACATTTACAAAATAAATCTTTCAGAACTTAAAGTTCAAAATGTTAAATGCCTCTTGTCTGTTAATGAAGAGCAATGGGTCTGGCACAGAAGATTGGGCCATATTAATATGAGACGTATATCTCAGATTAATAAACTTAATCTTGTCAGAGGACTCCCTAATCTGAAGTTCACTTCAGATGCTCTTTGTGAAGCATGCCAGAAAGGGAAGTTTTCAAAAACATCTTTCAAATCAAAAAATGTTGTTTCTACCTCTAAACCATTAGAACTACTTCATATTGATCTGTTTGGACCAGTGAAAACTGCATCCATCAGAGGCAAGAAGTATGGATTGGTCATTGTTGATGACTTTAGCAGATGGACATGGGTAAAGTTCTTAAAACACAAGGATGAGTCACATTCTGTGTTCTTTGACTTCTGCAAGCAAGTCCAGAATGAAAAGAATTTCAAAATTATAAAAGTCAGAAGTGATCATGGTGGTGAATTTGAAAATAAATATTTTGAAAAATATTTTTCTGAAAATGGCATTGCTCATGATTTTTCCTGTCCTAGAACTCCACAACAGAATGGGGTTGTAGAGAGGAAAAACAGAACTTTGCAAGAAATGGCTAGAACCATGATCAATGAGACAAATCTGGCAAAACATTTTTGGGCAGAAGCAATCAATACAGCATGCTACATTCAGAACAGAGTATCTGTTAGACCTCTTTTGAAGAAGACTCCTTATGAATTATGGAAGAACAAAAAGCCCAACATTTCTTATTTTCATCCTTTTGGATGTATCTGTTATATGTTAAA
The DNA here is from genome assembly GCA_963859935.3 of Lathyrus sativus. Classification (NCBI taxonomy): domain Eukaryota; kingdom Viridiplantae; phylum Streptophyta; class Magnoliopsida; order Fabales; family Fabaceae; genus Lathyrus; species Lathyrus sativus. The sequence continues at coordinate 441,196,979 of OZ012738.1, read as the reverse complement.
CACTAAGGAAAATCTGGGCAAGTTTGATTCCAAAGCACATAAGTGTTTCATGCTTGGATATTCTGAACGCTCTAAAGGCTACAGAGTATACAACACTGAGACACAGATTGTGGAAGAATCCATTCATATCAGATTTGATGATAAGCTTGGCTCTGAAAAGCCAAAGCAGGTTGATAACTCTGCAGATAGGGAAGTAGTCTTTATTGAATCTGAAGTTCCAGAAGCAGACAAACTTCAAGTGAAGGAACCAGAAGCAACTCCAGATGCTACTCCCTTAACTTCTCAGATGAATAACCTAAAAATTTCTGAAGAGTCAACTATCAGAGGATCATCATCCAGAATTAAAGCCTCTCATCCAGAGGATGTCATTATTGGAAAGAAGGATGATCCCATCAGAACAAGATCTTTTCTTAGATCATCTGAAGCATCACTATTTGGACTAGTGTCAGAAATTGAACCATCTTCTGTAGAAGAAGCTCTGCAAGACAATGATTGGATTATTGCCATGCAAGAAGAGCTTAACCAATTCAGCAGAAATGATGTATGGGATCTAGTTCAAAGACCTCAAGGATTTAATATTATTGGTACAAAATGGGTCTTCAGAAATAAACTAAATGAGAAAGGAGAAGTTGAGAGGAATAACGCAAGGCTGGTTGCTCAAGGATACAGTCAGCAAGAAGGTATTGATTACACTGAGACATATGCTCCAGTGGCAAGGTTAGAATCTATACGCCTTCTTATTTCTTTTGCTGCACAGAATAACATCACTCTATATCAGATGGATGTTAAAAGTGACTTTCTTAATGGTATTATAGAAGAAGAAGTTTATGTCCACCAACCTCCTGGTTTTGAAAATGAAAAATTTCCAGATCATGTTTTCAAATTAAAGAAATCTCTATATGGATTAAAACAAGCTCCCAGAGCTTGGTATGAGAGATTGAGTAATTTTCTTCTGGAGAAGAATTTTATCAGAGGCAAAGTGGATACAACTTTATTCTGTAAAACAATAAAGAAAGATCTTCTAATTTGCCAAATTTATGTAGATGATATTATTTTTGGATCAACAAATATTATGCTTGGAAAGGAGTTTGCTACATGTATGCAGGCAGAATTTGAAATGAGCATGATGGGAGAACTCAGATTCTTTTTAGGAATCCAAGTTAATCAAACTCCAGAATGCACCTACATACATCAGACAAAGTATGTTAAAGAACTTCTGAAGAAATTCAACATGTCTGACAGCAAGCTGGCAAAGACTCCAATGCATCCTACTAGCTCACTTGGGAAAGAAGAGGTAAGTAAGAAAGTAGACCAGAAGCTCTACAGAGGTATGATTGGTTCTCTTCTTTATCTTACTGCCTCTAGACCTGACATATTGTTCAGTGTTTGTCTATGTGCTAGATTTCAATCAGATCCTAGAGAATCACACTTGACAGCTGTCAAGAGGATTCTAAGGTATCTGAAAGGTACTTCTAATGTGGGTTTGTGTTACAGAAAATCTGATGATTTCAAATTAGTTGGATTCTGTGATGCTGACTATGCTGGAGACAGAGTGGAAAGAAAAAGTACTTCTGGAAGTTGTCAATTTCTAGGAAGAAATCTAATCTCCTGGTACAGCAAGAAGCAACCCACAATTGCACTTTCAACCACAGAGGCTGAATACATTGCTGCTGCTGGATGTAGTACGCAGATGCTCTGGATGAAAAGTCAACTAGAAGATTATCAAATTTTTGAGAGTAACATTTCTATCTTTTGTGATAATACTTCTGCTATATGTTTGTCCAAGAATCCCATTTTACATTCTAAGGTAAAACATATAGAAATTAAGCATCATTTCATCAGAGACTATGTTCAGAAGGGAATCATAAATTTAGCCTTTGTTGATACAGATCATCAATGGGCAGATATTTTTACAAAACCCCTTGTTGAAGATAGATTCAATTTTATTCTGAAAAATATTGGTATGGATTTTTGTCCAGAATGATATTGATCAGAAGCAAATTGTTCCAGATGCAAAAATGCTTAATTCATCTGAAGTATTTCTTCTGCTCATTTATTATATTATGTTTAATATTTCTGATGTGAAAATCTGAACTAACTATCTTTAGAAGATCTGAACGTTGTCTAACGTTTCATTTCTTGAGAGAATTCAGAACAACATGCAAGCAAGCACGTGTCACACAAAATCTGAAGAGATGGCGTGTTCACAACTGAAAAGACGTTTGAGGTGAAATTTGAATAGTAAATATCTTGGTTTTCCCCTCAAAACTGTCAGAAGCATTTATTATTTGAAATGATTTTATTCTCTTCATTTAATGCTGCTCAAACGTGCGTTCTTTCTGTCTTTTGATGTGCCTATGTGATTAGTATAAATACTTGTTGTGTATTCACTTTCACATTTTTCACTCTCAGAATTTACATGTGTTTTCATCTATTGTTCTCTCTGCATAAAAACTCAAAACCTAAGTGTGTTAAAAAGCATTCTTCAATGGCGTCTTCTTCATCAACAACTGCACAATTTCAATCTACAATGGCTGTTGTGACTTTAGATAATCTAGGTGTTGCTTCATATTCTCCTCCAAAGAGAACTCTCCTCACATCTGTTGATAAATTAGAAGTGTTGTGTGAATCTATGGTTGAATTTAATTCTCTGGCTGACAATGGGTTTGATTTTCGCTCCATTGTTAGAGCTCAAGGTTGGGTGAAATACTTTGATAGATTGTTTGGACCAGTTTACCCTCTACTTGTTAAGGAATTCTGGATTCATGCATCTGTGTATCCCAAGTTTATTTTATCATCTGTGCTGGGAAAGGAGATTATCATCACAGAGGATCTGATCAGAAGATTAATTGGTTATGAAGAAACAGATGGTGTTTCCCACCTGCCAGCTGGGCGTGTGGATATGGATGAAGTTTATGAGGAAGTTATGACTGCTGGACAAGCCTCTAACAGATTCAAAGATCTGAAACCTGATTACAAGATCTGGGCCAAGATCTTCATGGGATGCATACATCACAGAAAGTCAACAAATTCCCCAGATTATGTCAACAATGAACAAATCTATTTTATGTATTGCCTTAGTCAGAGCAACAAGGTAGATCTTCCTTACATTTTGTTCATGCATCTGTGGAATCACATCAATGCATCTAGAGAATCTGTAAAAGAAAAAGGCCAGAAGATCAGGACTTGGATTCCTTTTGGAAGGTTGCTCTCAGATCTTCTCACTGAAAATGGTTTAGTGGCTGCTCTATATGATGCTGGGGTTACAGAGGAACTAGAGTTCATTATGGGAAAGCCTCTGAATGCTAAAAGCCTTCTGAGACTCAAGATTGTTGATGAACTCACTACTGCTCCAAAGAGGTTAAATATGTCTGATCTGAATAAGAGGGTTCCAGTATCTGACTTTCCTCTATTCTTTGCTGAAGAACCTAGACATATAGTTCTGATGTATATAGAGGAATGCAAAAAGGAAGGAGTGCCTGTTCCAGCAAATGTGTTTCAACTTGTCAAGCAACCACTACCAGATGCAGGAGAAGAAGAAGAAGAAGTTCCTCTTCAGAGGAGAAGATCTCAGCCTGCAGCAGAATCTGAACCTGTCCAGAAGAAGGCTAAGATTGCTGAAAAACCCAAGGATCTTTTAAAGAGAAAGGATTCTGGAGAAGCTGCCTCTGCATCTGCTAAGAGGATTAAACTCAAAGGTACAAAGACTTCTGCTATTTCTAAAAATGTTGTTATTAATGATTCATCTATTAAGTCTATTCCCAAACCACCTGTCACTCAAACAACATCTGTTGCTGCCCCTAGTTCTGTCTCACCTCAAAAACAAACCACTGCCTCTGTATCAAAACCACCTCAACCCAAAATACACATCAAACACTTCACTCCACGTCCATCACCATCAGCCTCACAACCAACAGAATCACAACCAACAGAACCACAACAAACAGAACCACAACCATCAGAACTTCAACAAACTTCTGATAAACAAAACTCTGCTCAACCACAAACAGAAAATCAACCAAAAACTTCTGATCATCCAGAAAAACAAACCACAGAAGATCAACCAGAACAAGACTCTGTCATACCACCATCAAACATTCCATCTTCTGAACCTGTTGCACCTGTTTCATCTGAACCACCTTCTCAACAATATGATATTCCTTCAGAACCATCTCATATCCCTGAGACAGAAGTTCTTGATATCACTCCATTAAAAACAGTGTTTCAAGTTTCTTCTACCTCTTGTACACCTACTACATCCTCCAACTCATCAGAATCAGAAATTCATCCTGATTTTCTGATTAATCCATCTGACAAATATCCTGTACATGAACCTGAACCTGAACCTGAATCAACCTTACCTGCTAAAACTTCCATTTCAGACCCTTTGCCTCCACCTGCACCATCATCTGAGATGATTGTTCCCACTTCCATTCCATCATCATCTGGTATATCTTGTGCTCAAGTGTCCTCTCTTTATCATAATTTATCTTATGGTTTCAAACTAAAAGATTTTTATGATAGAGTTGAACCTTCTGATCCTTTGAAACCTATGAAACCAAAACTCAGACAGGCCCTTCCATCTGTAATCCTTTCATATATTCAATCTATGAACAATGAAGGATCCTTAGCCACCATATTTGCTACATCTGGTAAAGCTGTTGTTTCAGCTCTGCAACCTGCATCTGATAACACAGTTGCATCTGATAAACCATCAAACTCTGCTTTCGTACCATATTCTAATGCATCCTTTGATGTTGTTTACCCTCGCACAAGACCTCAACCAAATCTGCTTAATGCTTTAAACAAATCCTTACCTCAAAAACCAGAAATTCCATTCATTCCATATGTTCCACCTCCTCTGATTTCCATCTCAAAATCACTAATACCACCAACTCCCAAACCTAAACAGATGACTCTGGAAACCTTGCTTAAACCACCACCCAGACTTAATATTGATCATTTATTTCAAACGTTTTTGCAAGAAATACAGATGTCTTTAGGTACTATTCAGAAGAGATGCTCTGAAACTATGGATGCAAATGAGACTGACATCATCTGGAAAGGTTTTATCAATAGATTCAACACTGTAGCTTCTAATCTGAAGAACATCTGTTCTGATGATGCCAAGCTCAGAGCTGAAAGAACTCAATTCTGGATTGTCAACAAGACTAAACCTCTGCTTTGTTTGGATGCTCCTCCTCCTCCACCAGAACCAACTGCCAATGCATTGACTATGACTCTGGTAGAACCTTCTTCAGGATCTCCAGAACCTATGGCAATTGACTCTGTTCAGGCTGCAGAACCTCCATCTTCTTCATCAGAGATAAAGACAGAAAATCCAGATCTTGGAGACAAGATTGCTGCTCTGGAAGCTGGTCAATCTGAAATAAAATCTTGGATGGCGAAGCAAGACAAGAAATCTGAGGACATGTCAGAGTGGATGTCTAAACAGGATGAGAAGAATGAGACAATGACTAAGTGGATGTCAAAACAAGAGCAATCATCATCTGAGATCACAGACCTATTGAAGATGCTTTTGTCAAAACACTCTTAGAGTTTTCTTTTTCTCATGTTTGTGCATCTGTTGTTTTGCATCTGAATGTTCTTGTTATATCTTCTGATATTTTCCAATGTACTCTTGCTCTGTTATGTTAAATGAATCAGTTTGTTATTCTCCATTGAATTATCTGTTTCATGTTCCTTTTATTTGTCTTTATTAAAGGTTTTTACTTTTTGCTTATGACAAAAAAGGGGGAGAAAATAAAGATCTGAACTATTTAATATAATTTCACTAGAACGAATCTTCAGACATATCTATTCTTTCTAATATCTAAATTGACCATTTCAGAACATTTGATAAGAACACTCTATAAAAGGATCTCTGAGTCTCTCAGATCATTTTTTTTATCAAACTCTGAATCTCATATCTGCAAGATATTCTGACCCTTAATTATTACAAAGACAAACAAGATCTGACTCTGAAGATTACTCAAGATAAAAAGGGAAGTTTCTATTCCTTTTTCATATTTAACTCAGGGGGAGATTCATCATCTCAGGGGGAGTTATAATTCTTTATGTTCAATTAAATAAAATTTCTGATACTTTTTGTCATCATCAAAAAGGGGGAGATTGTTAGAACACAGATTGGTTCTTAATAATTACTCTTTGTTTTGATGATAACTGTTAGGAAATTTATATTTAAGAATTATATACTCTAAAATTTGTTTGAGAGTTTTACTGCAGATTGAAATTATATTAACTCTCTAGAAGCAAATCTGCCTTGAATACAAGAAGTTATTCTGACTCTGAAGCGCCAGATGCACATTACAGAAGAATCTGTTTGCTCCTCACAGAAGATTCTGAGCGTAGTCTCCAGAAGGATCTGAAGAAAGAAGCTCCAGAACATTCTGAGTCAGAAGCATCTAAAGATAATCAGAAGCATCTGAAGCTGAAGCATATGAAGTATAGAAGAATATTGATTGAAGAGTTTCTCAAAGCATTGATCTACAGAAGTTTCTGAAAGTACCTACGCTGCCACGTACTGAAGTTCTGTGTCAAAATGCTTTGATGAACAACATGCTAGAAGCACACATGCTGCAGAAGACTCTGATACAGCTAGTTCTGAATCTCATTAGAAGACTCTGATCCATTCAGACTCTGAAGAACTTGCTGAAACTGAAGAAGTATTTTCAAGAATATATCCGTTGGAACTATTCAACGTATCTTTCCTTATTTGTGCTAGACACACTTACACAGACAAAAAGGATTTTTCTGTGCCATCTATTTCAAGGAAAGGTCAGTTGATGTGAAGACAAAAAGGCTCAGACCTTTTGGGACTCTTTTTTCAACGTTCAGCTTGCATGATTCAGCTGCCTATAAAAGGAGATCTTCACTTCATTCTTCAGTTACACACTTGCTGAAAAGAAATCATAATATTCTAAAAAGCTCTCATTCTTATTCTTCATAGAATCTCATTGTACTTAAACTTAAGAGAAAAATCACTGTTGTGATAAAAGCTTTATAGAAGCATTAAAAACTCTTGTATTTAATTTACATTGATTGTAAAGGATATTCCTTAAGAGGATTCAGTTAGAATCAGTAGCTCTTGAGAAGACTAAGAACTGTTGTTCTTAGGTGATACTATTGTAATCAGTTTGATTTAATAGTGGATTAAGTCCTTGTTGAGAAAGGCAAATCACTCTGGAAGGGTGGACTGGAGTAGTTGTTAAACGAACCAGGATAAAAATAATTGTGTGATTATTTTTCAAGTCTTAATTTTCCATACTTATTCAACCCCCCCCCCCCCCTTCTAAGTGTTATCTCACCTTCAGTTATACCTAGAGAAGGTGCTTTAGAGACAATATTGCTTTAGAGACAGGCGCTGAGACCGTTGGTCCTCCTGTCAAAGCCCCTATGGGTTGTTCTATATTGTTATTCGGGACATCTTGAGGATTACTTGGCTGGTTTAAATTTGTCGTCATTCTCCTCCTATATCTCATTTTTGGTCTACCTTCGTTAACGGTGGTTATCTTACCACTTCTTAATAACATGCAACGAAGTCTTTTCCCAAGAAAAAATTTACCACAAACTAATAAAATTTTTCCCAAAGAGAATTTTAGAAATGATTTTTCTTTATGATCACTTAGCATTGTCCCTCTGGGCGTGCCAATTTGTTCGCCGTGAAAATTGGTGAACAACCGTTGTTCTTACGAATCGAAAAGAGATATGTTTTACTTGAAGGATCGACCATACAAATCCTAGGACATGTGCTAATTGATCTTTACGTGAAGTTTATGAAAACTATGAACACTTCGACAAAGTCCATGATAAGGAAACTTATTTCAAATGTAAATGAATTTAAGTAACAGTAAGTGAAATCAAAATGCTAGTGTCGCTACTGCAAAAATCGAGGCCGGCAATGACAGAAGAGTCGCCATCGTGCATTATTTATCCCAAGAGAGGGAAAGGAAACGCTCAGAGAAAACCTAACGAAAAGAGGGATAAGATCGATCGTCGCAACCAAATCTCGGGTTCGGGAGTCGGTTACGCAAGGGGAAGGTATTATCACCCCTCACGTCTGTCGTACTCGACGGGATCCACGCTTGTTGTCTATCTAAAAGGGTGATTGAACTATCTAACTACAGACTTGAGGACAAAATAAAAATAAGTGACTCGGCAAAGCAACGACGCTTTGTGCCTACGTATCTCATCTGAAATGAGAAGTCAGAGTCAACGTAGTTCGGCTAACTACGGGTGAAAGGGGGGAAGGTTGCTCGCCAAGACATCGCGTCTTGTGCCTACGTATTCTCGTCTGGTACGAGAAATCAGAGCAAAACGTAGTTCAGGTTAAAAGGGAACACGAGTTTGTTCAACTGTTTTACCCGAGTAGGGTTAACAATCAGTTCTAGCAGTTTGGTGTATGCAGCTCGACCATTGGAGACTTAGGCATTACCGTTTGCGGTAGAACTAAGCGTTAACAACACTCTTGTTTATGAAAATGTTTTCCTGATTAAGATCCCGAAGGATAAAAAATGTTTGAAGTGTTTTTGTGTTTTTTAGAGAAGAAGTGTTTTGAATCGGAGTGTTTATAATGCATGTTGTACTAAAGTCTAAAACCTAGGATCGAATGCGTCACATATCGCCCTAAGGATGTATACTAAACACTCTAGGCAATTGAGAGGTGGCCCTTCAATCACCATTTCCCAAGTATAAGGCTCATGGCACAATATTCATTATCTTTATTAAGTGTATTAAGATGGTATGAAGATGAGAAGAGAAAGGACACTAAAGGGGGACTAAACTCAAACCTAAAGTTGTCATGCAACAGTGATCCTGAGATTGAGATGAAAGGGAATGAAACTATCCTAATGTTATCATGCATAGGATTGAACACCTAATGTCTCTCCTACTCCCATCCTAAACGGAGGGACTAGGAACCCTAGGGGGATCATGGCACAAGGCCAAGTAAACACTAAATAAATCAATCGCAGATGAAATGAGAAAGAAATAAAATGATGAATTCAAAATAAAAAATGATAAAATAAAATAGAAAATAAAATAAAAATATGGAAAATAAAATGACACATTAAAATAAAAAGATGATTTTTTGGGTTTTTTTAATAATATTAAAAAAAAAAGAGCTACTTTAAAAATAAATAATAATAAAAAAGGGAAAAGAATTAAAAATAAAACTAAAAAGATGATTTTTTGGGTTTTTTAATAATATTAAAAAAAAAAAAAAAAAGAGCTACTTTAAAAATAAATAATAATAAAAAAGGGAAAAGAATTAAAAATAAAACAAATAAGTGCTAAAAAAGAAGAAATGCTACAATAAGGGTTTGAACCCTTGACCTCAAGGTTGCAAGCCCAAAACATAACCATTTTTACCACTGCACACGTGTGATAACAAAAGGAAAAGAAAGATTAAATATAAAACATGGAAAATAAAAGAAAGAAAAAAGCAAAAACGCCCCAAGCTGGGCTCGAACCGGGGTTTTCATGGTAAGGCAATGACTTAAGGCAAGGCGTTTAACCAATGGGGTGGCGATACATCCGTGTATTGATGCCACCCCATTAAAAGATAAACCTCAATGGCGCGCATGGCTGGGCAACTCTATGGGCAAGTTCAAGGCAAGACTCAAGATACGACTTCAATCCAAACTCTCTCAATTCTTAATCAAATTCAACGAAATTTTAGTCTGTCTCACTTGAATTTTCATGAGGATCACGATGGGGCTGACTAAATTCTTAAATAATGCACACAAAATCAAATTCGAACGCTCACGCAATGTGAAACTTAAAATGCATTTTGGAGTCAAAGATTAAAACTGATGATTTTAAGACTAGGTGAGGGTCTGCACACATTGAAAATATGATGTTGAATGAGTCTTAAAAAGAAAATCAATCATAAAATCTTAGAACAAGGAAACGGCATGATAGTGTACTAGTGAAATTACTAATGGCTTGACAACAATCCTGGCCTGAGCATGCCAACAATCAACTTGAATCAAACAACTGAAACTCTCCCTAATCCTAATCACTCCAACTGAAATGAAGTAACAACCTCCACACCAAAAAGAACAGCCTTCAATGACAGCAACAACCTTAAGTCTTTAAAACAGCCCTCACTTGGTCTTCCAAATCTATTCCCAAAACCAACAACATGAACCTAAATTCCTACAACCTGATACCGACTACCCCTTAGTTAATAAACTCATGCTTCTAAATCAATAAAAAAAGGTCTTGTAAAATCTAAACAGTCTGAGCACACATGAAGTTATAACTTAATCAAAACAGCTTTACAGCCAAACAAAGTAGCAGTAGGAAGCCCTTCATGCTACTACCTTAACCAAGGTCTGAGGTCATTCTAAATAGGTTCTACACAGGAAGGAGGTAAACTATGAGAAACCAAATAGAAGATCTTAACAGCAAAACTGGACAGCAAATCAACCTATCTTGAACAACTTGATCAACAGATGATGAGAACCAAACCTGGCCTGAATTCACACAGCCAGACATCAATAATACCCTCCTCCAAAACTTAAACAAACCAAGAATCCTATAGAGCCTTAATACCTCAACTCTCTAGTCTAGCCTTCCTAGAACAGTCCTTGCCAATGTCTAGCAGACCTGAAGCATATCCCAGTTATGTCTCCTATAGAGGGCTGAATTCCCTACTCATTCAAGACCCTCATGATAGCGCCAAATCATCTGTCCACTTAAACTTCTCAAGCATGAATGGGCAGCTCCAACACAACTTTCAGCAACAAGTTCTAAATCAAATCTAAATCCTAAACTTGAATAGCCTACATGATGCTAGCTTCCTCTCAAAGACCTAAAGGCAGGTAGATCAATCTAAACCAAAACAGTCCTTACTTGTTATCCAAATTCAGTTCACCAAACAGTCACAGTAGCAAAACTTCTCTCATAGGTTCAATAGATCAAAAGCCTCATGATCCCAAACTTAGCTGCCTGCTTCTAACCAAACAAACTCAAACAGCCCCAAACCTTAGTAATAGCAGGCCCTTGGATGCCATACCCCTGATGCAACAAAAAGCAACAGCTTCAAAGCCCTAAAGCTCTTGATAACATCAACCCACTCTGAGATGCATAACAGATCCAACATGTATGGGGAACTAGAGGTAACAAGTCAGTCTACAAATTTCATGACAGTGGTAAATGGTCTACGTCACACTAAACACAATAAGGCAAATTCAAACCAACTCCAGTGTGAGTAAAGAACCTACACAGCCAGCAGTCCAAATCAAAACATGCTGGCAACTGCTTGAATTAACACACTCAAAATGGCTCCTTCAAAACCAAAGCAATCCATCAGTTACAAATCCATGCCACCTAGTTCTCAAGATTCTTAGCATAACAAAGCACCCAATGCTCTAACAGTAGCAAGGATTCACAATAAACACCTAATCCCTGGTGGTAGTCCTCACTCTAATGACAAATCCATGCCCCTCTAAACAAACTGTTGGCAAAAGCTGAGACACTCAAAGGACTCCCACTTTCAGCAGACTGACTCCATTAACCAGCCCAACACTCTCATGGCAACAAACCTGGCTAATCACCTCTGTCCCAAACAAACATCTCAGATGTAAATCAAAAGTATAAACCAAAATGCTCATACTAATATAAACCTATACCTGAGTTAACAAACTCAAATTCTCAAGCACAAATAGGCAGCAGTTAAACATGACTGTGAAAATACCAAAATCCAATTTAAGGCCAAACCACTGAAACCCAAACAGCCTAGAGACACTAAGAAAAACCAAGAACCTGGTATCATATCTCAAGGCTAGATGCAACTACGTGAAAGATCAATAAACTTAGGCATAACAATTAGAGGTGATGGAGCCAACCTCTAACAGCATTCTCCAACCAAAGGACTTAAAGTCTAGGAGGTTGTCACAACACCCTCAAAACGGTTTGCAACAGAACTAAACACTACAAACCTCACCAACATGTGTGGCCCATGCAAAGTGGCTTGTGATAACCATCAAACAACCAAATCATGGCAGGATTCCATTCATCACTCATAAGGCATAAACACATACAAAACACAGACATGCTCATGACAGTTGGCCCACTCAAAACAACAAACTATTCCACTCACACATGATGGACAAATTCTGCTAGCAGATTTTATAATGAGAAGCAAGTCTCAAAACAACAATGCATCATAGAATAACAAACTCAAACATAAGACATCCTTACAGCAGTGAATTTCAACCAAGACAACACTTAACTCAATCCAATTCAAACATGAAAAAAAACAAATTCTGGCAGCAGCAAGGTATTATAGCAAGACAAGTTTGAGTGAACTTAAACCAAAACAGTTCCAACAGCCAAGGCTATGAACATTGACATCACAATTTCAAAAAAACTAAACTTCTCAAATGTCCTAACAGTACACAACAAAGCATATTGTCATAAGCTTGGGCAAACTTAAACAAGATTAGAATGAAATAGAAGCATTAATACAACAGGAAGTTTCAAAACTAACTATCAAAGTTTGAATGCAAAATCAACAAGTTTGAACCATGTGCTCATGCTAAATATGCCATAAATGCAGTCTGAACACAAGGATGTCTCAAAGAGGCATTAGAACCTGATATGGTGTGAGAGTTGCAATTTGGATTGAACGTGAAAAACAAAAAAAAACAGTAACAGTTATCAAAATCTACTGCCATACTACAGCCGACAAACAGTCCATGAAAAATTTACCCTAAATGTTCAACAGGGTGTGTTAATAAACTCTACTCAAGAACAAAACAGGACAGGGCCAAAGTAGTTTTCTAACCACAACAATGTTGAGGCTCTTAACAGGTTTGTCATGACAACCATATACTCTCCAATGAGAGGTTGCTAACTCAAACAGTTCAAAACAGCAAAAACAGAACCAAAACCAAGTTGATCATCAACAAGCCATTGTGAATCATCTCAACATAATGGCCAGTAGTTGCCTTAAGATAAAAACAGTTAAGCAACAAAGAAGAAAGAGGCATTCTTGTTTCCAATCATCATGCCTTAAACCAATGGCTTTCAAGAAAGCACAGTTGATCTTCATATGCCTAAGCACATTAATATGAATCATCTCAACATTGGTAAAAAACAAACATACTTGCAATGCAGTTGAAAGTTCAAACAGACTCTTGGTGCTAACAAACTATGACAGTAGCAAAATCAGGAAAAACGGAACAATGGCTTAGCAGCAGTATAACATTCTTGCTTTAGTCATTAAGCTTCAAGCCAATTGTTTCCTATGAAACTTTGACAAGCACACACACACATTAAGTGTGGAACTGTTGATCATCACCAACCAAACAGAATCTAAAACAAGGTCCTAGCATCAATTAAAAAAAAACTAAGTTCGTTCATAAAAATACTACACACTACAACAATATATGCTAACAGTTACTGACCACAACAACATTAATGCTCTCAACAGGTTCAAACAAAAACCCAAGAACGCAAACAGAACCAGAACATGTTTTAATGATACAAATTCATATGAAATAGAGAGTTAAGAAATGCTTACCTCTTGAAGACTGTCTTGAGCAAAAACCAACAGCAAGCTACCTCTCCTTCTCCCAAGCTTCGAAGTCTCCCTTTTGAAACTAACAGTTGGCTTTCTAAGGCAGTTTGAGAGAAAATGTCAAAATCTTTTCTTTTGATTTTCGCACAAGTGGTGGCTAGGGTTTGTGTGAATTGATGCTTAGCTTAAATACTGAAAGAAACCAGGTTTTTAGGGTTTGACCAAGGCAAGAAGGTGAATGGACAGATTTTCATCTCCATGGTCACTTTTTGTATCAAGGGTGGATGCAGAAATGGTGCTGCAGTTGCTGCATCAGTTGCTTTCCTTGCAACAGTGTGGGAAGACCTTGGGCTGTGTTGGTTTTGGCTCATAGCTCATTTGGGTAATTATTTGAAAATGATAAAATGGCAAAAAAAAAAAGGGATTATGCTGGTTTTGGCAAAACTTGGTAGCAACAAAAACAGCTTCCCATGCGCATGGGAGAGTGTGAAGGCTGATGAATAGAAGCAAACCAAAAAAAAACCTTTCATTCTTTGGCAAAAATGTTCAATGTACCAACTTTGATCCATGATAACTTTGTGCTCATAAATCCAATTACTTTGATCTTGGACTCAAATGAAAGAGGCCATGGAGTAGAACAAATTTCATGTTGGAGTTTTCTTGATTTGAGGATTGAAAGATCATGAAATTTGTGGTTGAAAATCGTGGCAAGCAAACTGCTCATGAATAACTTAGAAAAAATTCTAAGTTATGAAATTGGCTTTTTTTTTCTAACTTTGCACATCCATAACTTGAGCTTCTCAAATCCAATTGAGGACTTCTTTGACTCTTTGGAAAGCTTGGAACACACTCTACAACTTTCATTTGGGACAAAGTTTTATTTGACATTAATAAGGTGATGAAAATTGGCTTGCAAAGTGGTGCAAAAATCTGCCCAAACTTAACAACATTTGAAACCATTGAAGTCTCCAACTTTGATCGATCATAACTTGAGCTCCAAATATCATATGATTATAAATTGGTACTCAAAAGAAAGCTTGAGATACAAGGAACAACTTTGATGTTGTCCAAAGGTTCATTTGAAACATTGATCATAAAGAAAAATGGCTTTGAAGATGGCTGTTCCAAACATAAAACTTTCCAAAAATGGAAAGTTTCTAAAACCCTAATTCCCAAAATGGAAACTTTCAACAACCTTTGATTTTTTTATGATTCCCTTGACTTTTCTTGATCAAATTCCACCCATTGGTCATATTGAAATTAATGATCATGATCTTGACTTCAAAAAGTCAGGAGTTGACTTTTTTCACTGCATAGTTGACTTTTCTCCAAATCTCCCGATTTTCAATCAACTGATCAATTGGAGTTCTTATGATTAAAAATGATGGTCAATCACCCATCCTCAAACACCTTAGGACATATGGAGGGCCATGGAAACAAGTTTGCTTCAAGAAACAAGTTTTATCCTGATTAAAATTGAAACCCTAATTCCAAACCTTTTGGCCTGGGCATTGTTTAGATGAACTGAGTAACCATCCCATTTCACTATAACCTCTGAGGTATTCAACAAGCTTATGCCCCACGTTCACACCAGTGATAAGACCTTATGGATCCCTTGACAATCTCCTGATGGTTTGTATCAGTGCTTTTGCTTGAGCTTGAAACCAATAAAGACTTTCCTCTTGGATGGTACACAAACAAACATTTGATCCCCTGTAAGAACTATGCTATGCGAATGCAAGAATGCTAAAATGCAATGAAACATAAGTCAAATGTTAAGAAAAAGGTTGGTTAAATTTTAGGGTACAACAGTTGGAAAATGACAAAGATAAGAACTTGCATAAAGAAAAGATAAATTCTTAAACAAAGAAATTTGTCAAATTGCATTGAAAGGAAAGTTGGTGTTTAGTCAACGTACATTCTTACAACTCCTTCCTCTAAATCACAAAGATACTTGGAGTAAATGAACACACCCATATCTTAACACTAAGACCTGCTATTTAAAACAATCGAACATAATTTCCATTAACGGCTAACAAACAAAATCAAGACAAGTGTCGTTATGCATGCCTTCGATCCATAGGGACGCTCCAAGTGTCTCTCTTAAAAACGGACTTTCCCTTTTTTATTTGAATTCAAACGAACTCGTCAAAATACCCCTAGCAACACTTCTGTCGAATCAGGTCTTCCAACTACTGAAGAATATCTCTAAGTCCATAACATAGTCCTCCCTGGCGAAAGGAAGCTTCGACTCATTTCAAAACATGGCTCTAGTCAAAGTAGTTAGATTTCTTCAGGAAACTCTATTTGTTACTTTTAACTTCATTCAGGTTTCGAAATTAGGAGCCAACCTTCTCATACAAACGAGAATTGGTATGACCCAGCTTATGACACATGAGTCATTATTGACATTTGTGGAGAATTCCCTAATGTACCTCTTCTTGGTATACATTGGGGGATTAACTACAACCCCACGCTCGCAAGACGTCAGTTTGGGTACCACATGAAAACTAAACCTAGCAACCTTTCGATATCATGTTTCTTTTACCTTAATGAAAGAGGAGATCTAGAATTGAAAATAAGAGATATAAATTCTTGGAACACCATTCATAGGAAAATCAGAGATCAATTGAAAAGAAAGAATTGTGTTGCTTTTGAGCCCTACACTCAGTGGGTACGCACTAGAGCTTGTCAACTCAAGATGCCTTATTCTCTTGAGAAACCTTTATTAAATTTTACTATAGAATCATTATCTACCATTCACATTGAGAACATAGAGGAGTATCAAGAACTCTTGACTAGGATGAAGTTGGAGAGAGACACTTGGAAAGGCAAGTATCATGCTTCACGAGACAAGAAGAGAGAGTTGAATAAACAACAAAAAAGAAAAGGATGACTTGATTGAGATACTCGAGCAACATGTTGTGGAAAGACAAGAAGAGCAAGAGAATTTATTTTTCTCTAGTAGTATCCCTCCTACTTCTGGTGCTTGGAAGAGGACCGTCGACCAACTTACGATTGAAAGTGCTCAATTAAAAAGACAGAAGAGGAAGCATCAGCAAGGAGTTGGACCACCATTAGAGAGGATTCCTTAGGACTCATAGAACTTAGCTTTTTTCTTGTATTTTAAGATCTTTTGAAATTGTACTTCCAAATTTGTAATTTTTTCAGTTCATCAGTGAAATAAAAAATTTCATTTATCCAAAGTGTTACCCATCTTATGATGTTTGCAACATAAATTGCTAAAGTTCCTTGAAAACAGAGTCTTTTGCATTTTTTGCACATCATGCATCATTCAAACATTTTTGCATTTCAAAAAACTCACATGTATTTTTTTCTCCAAAAAGTCAAATTGTTTCATCAATACGATACTCAGGAAAGTCGTCAGAAAAGGATGGACCAACTTGAGCAAGAAAATTGGGAGCTTAGAAAAGTGGTTGTTAATCTGAAAGAAAGTCTGGAAAGACTCAACACCATGATGGAGGTTGCTCAGAATCAGCCACCACCTAGTTCTCAAGAAGCCATACAAAGGACCGTGATCTCAGAGATCATCTCCCCACCTGTCTCTGGTACGCCCGTCAGTGCTCCGCAGTATTCCATGCCTCCCAAATTTCCTTGGGGCATGCCTCTCAACTTTATACTAGATGGTTACAGACCTCTGGTTCTTAAAGCTCCAAGAGCCATTGCAGTCATGTCTATGCCACCTCCTATAGTGCACATTATTCCATAAAATGAAGAGCAGATCTTCCATGCCACTTCCAATGAAGGTATGGGGTAGATGAAAAAATGGACAATTTCCAAGATCATTTTTTGGAAATGCAGAATGAACTTAAGGCTCTTCGCAAACAAGATTTGTTTGGGAAAAATGCTGCAGACCTCTGTTTGGTTCCAAATGTTAAAATCCCGCACAAATTCAAGGTGCCTGACTTTGAAAAATACAAGGGTAATTCTTTCCCTCAGATTCATTTGGTTATGTATGCCCGCAAAATGTCTACTCAGACGGATAATCATCAGCTGCTAATTCATTACTTTCAAGACAGTCTGACTAGGGCAGCACTCAAATGGTATATGGGACTGGATAGTACGAAGATTCGTACTTTCAACAATCTTGGTGAAGCCTTCATAAGACAATACAAATACAACCTAGACATGGCTCCTAACATAGATCAACTCAGAGCTATTTCTCAGAAGGAAAAAGAAAATTTTAAAGAGTATGCTCAGAGAAGGTGTGAAGTTTCTGCCCAGATTTTCCCTCCCCTCGAGGAGAAAGGAATGAAAAAATATATTTGAAAACCCTGAGTCTATTCTATTATCACCGCATGGTTACAAGAACACCCAATGATTTCATTGAGATGGTGAACATGGGGGTACGACTTGAGGAAGCAGTCCGAGAGAGACGTTTGACTAAGGATGTGGAACCATCCAATAGTATCAAGAAACGCGGAAGTGGTTCCCAAAAGAAGAAATAACAAGACATCAACAATGTCTTACAAAGCCAGCAAAGACGAAGGTATCACCAACGACAGGTAGCAACGCTGTCTCCTGTTATCAACTCAGCACCAACTCCGGCCCACCAATTGCCATTCTCTCAAAATCAACAATCTAATCCACAGTATCAACATCAACATCAACAACAATAACCATAATACCAGCAACGACAACAACAACTTTCGCAACAGGCTCACCTTCAATACAACAATAATAGTTGTATTCAAAGGATGCCCAATTTTGATCTTATACCAATGACATATGTATAACTATTTCCAGCATTTTTTGCAAAGGGTCATATTCAGACCAGGTCTCCTTCAGTTATCCTAAATGATCCACCCTATTGGTTTAAAGCTAACCAATTTTTTTCCTAGCGTTCAGTCATGGTATTGAAAACTATTTTAGCTTTAAGGCTGATGTTCAGAGGCTCATCAAGAATGGAATTTTGTCTTTCAAAGACTCTAACCCAAATGTTCAAGCAGACCCACTACCTCAACATGGGGGAGCTACAGTGAACATGGTATATGGATGCCTAGGCAGCTATAAAATCTATGATGTTCGTCAGATGAATATAAACTTGGTGAAAATGCATTGCAGACTAAGTGGGTATAGTTTTATACCTCCGCACATATATCACCATTGTGAAATTTGTTCTAAGAATAATCAAGGATGTTACTTTGTGCAAGCAGTTCTTCAAGATCAAATGGATAAGGGTTATATCCAAGAATAAAAAATGAGGGATTATAATCCAGTCAACATGGTTCAGGGTTGTCCAGGGACGTGTGCAGTCTATGAAATCAGATACATCATAGAATCCTTGGTGAAGATACACAAATGCTTATGTAGGTTTCCTTACTTTGGTCCCAATCACCATAATCATGCAACTTGCAGAATTTGTTCCAGAAACCCATGTGGGTGTCCCCTTGTTTGCAATGATATTCAAGGATTGTTATACCAGAGAGCTATCTCAGTTCACTATGAAAAGGAACTTGTTGATGTTGAAGAAGAAGTTTTTGTCACAATTCCTCAATTTAACGAGCCTGAATGTTTGAAAATTCCCTTTGATAGTTAAAGAATTCCTATTTCTCCTCTACCTAAACATACAGAGATCTCTTATGATAGTCGAAGGATGGCCTTGACTCCTTTGGTCATCTATTTGCCAGGTCCAATCCCATACAATTCTGAAAAGGCTATACCTTACAAATACGGTGCAACTATGGTAGAAAATGGCAGAGAAGTTCCACTATCGTTAGTCGTTAACATCATAGATATGGGCAGAGGCACGAGAAGTGGGCGCATATTTGCCAAGAGAACTGAGGACGTCGTTGCAAGAAAGCATACTCCAATTATGGAACCTATGGAAATAGGTCAATCCAGTGATACAAATTAAAGAAAGGATAATGATAAGGTGTTGAGGCTGATCAGAAAGAGTGAATACAATATTGTGGATCAGTTGTTGCACACTCCCTCCAGAATATCAGTGTTATCCCTTCTACCAAGCTCTGAGGCTCACAGGGAAGGTTTGCAGAAGGTGTTGGAACAAGCCTTTATAGACCATGATATGACTGTAAATCAGTTCGACAACATTGTTGTTAATATCACCGCTTGCAACAACTTGAGCTTTTATAATGATGAGCTTCTAGAGGAAGTAAAAAACCATAACATGGCACTGAGCATCTCAATCAATTGTATGAATGACACTTTGTCTAGCATGTTGGTGGACACTGGTTCATCATTGAATGTCATGCCGAAGTCAACTCTTTCAAGATTATCTTTTCAAGAAGCTCCTATGAAGGAAAGAGGAATCGTTGTTAAAGCTTCTAATAGATCCTGAAAGACTGTTACTAGAGAGGTTGATTTCCTCATAACTATTGGACCTCATACGTTCCAGGTTACATTCTAAGTCATGGATATCGAAGTGGCATATAGTTGTTTGTTTGATCATCCTTGGATCCATGAGGTCGAGGCAATCACTTCAACGCTTCATCAGAAACTAAAATTTGTAAAGAATGGGAAATTAATAATGGTACACGGTGAACGAGCTCTGATCGTAAGTCACCTATCATCATTTTCTTACTTGGAACCTGAAGAAACCATTGAAACTCAGTTCTAAGCACCTTTTGTGAGTAATGAAGATATGAAGAAAGGAACATCTACTGCTTCGTACAAATATGCAGTGTGAGCAGTTCAAAGTGGGACCACCAAAGGATGGGGACAGTTTATGATCCCTACTAATAATAAGACTGTAGGAGGCCTCGGGTTTTCTCTAGTATCCATAAAATCTAAAAATAAGGATGAAGTCATTTATCCCATTCGAGATGTTTTCCACAGTGGAGGTTTCGTCAACCCTACTTCGCCAGAAGTTGATGCTATTATGGAAGATAATTTTGAAGATGATTCATCTATTCCTGCAGAGAGATGAGAACCTTACATGGACGACCCTGAATACATATTGCAAGAGGATGCATATGAACCATTTTCCTTTCCTCAAGATAAATTTAAGTATATGACTGAATCAGATGACAAGATGATTGAGGCAGATCATGGTACTGAGAAATGTTATGCTCCTTCTATTACGCCAGAAGCTGATACTATTATGGAGGATAACTTTGAATATGATTCATCTATGCCTGATGAAGACTAGAATTCTTACCTTGAGGATCCTAGATACATATCACAAGAGGATACATATGGGCCTTTTGACTCTCCTCTCAAGAAACTCAAGTACACCTCGTGGTCGGACAGCGATACAGTTGAAGAACAAGTCTCTACTCCACCAGAAGTCAGTGTCATCCTTGAAGATGATCCTGAGAAGGACTCACAAGACTTTGTGAAGCATGGAGGAGTTTGTCAAAATTCGATAGATGTTGATATTTCGACTATTGTTCACATATCTAAGTAATTTTCTATCAACTGTTGTGTCGTCTCGTTCTGCCCAAGGCGAGAAATATTTTTTGGGACCCCCTTTTAAAAAAAATGTTTCCTCTTTTCTCTGCCCAAGGCAAAGGAGTTTATTTATCGGGCTTTTGTTTCAAGAATTGATTAATCTAAATAAAGATGTTGTTTTTAATTCCATACTGTTGTTTTACTTTTTTCTTTTTTTCGAAAAATGGTAAACCTAAAAAATAAAAATAAAAATGATAAAACACATTTTCAATAATCTACACACACTCTGCATTTTACCTGTTTTCTAAAATCCAGCATCAATCATATATGCATATTAATCATAGAAAACCCCATTGAAAAACATGATCCTACGCTTTCTCTAAACTTTGAGTCCCTAGTGTTCGAAGCTAAAGAGGAAGAGGATGAAGAGATTCTGGATGAGATCTCTCGGTTACTCAAGCACGAGGAAGAAACCATTCAGCCTTACAAAGAACCGATAGAAGTAATCAATTTGGGTTTAGAAGAAGATAAAAAGGAAGTCAAAATTGGAGCATTGCTTACTCCAGCAGTCAAAGAAAGTATGATAAGACTTCTCAAAGAATACCCATATATGTTTGCTTGGTCTTACCAGGATATGCCAGAGTTGGATACTTATATTATGGAACATCATTTTCCGTTAAAACCGGAATGTCCACCAATCAAACAAAAGTTGAGAAGAACTCGCCCAGATATGACCATCAAAATTAAAGAAGAAGTTCAGAAGCAAAGTAATGCAGGCTTCATTGCCACGACTGAGTACCCTCAATGGTTAGCCAATATAGTGCCAGTCCTCAAGAAATATGGTAAAGTCAGAATGTGTGAAGACTACAGGGATTTAAACAAAGCTAGTCCTAAAGGTGACATCCTGTTACCATATATTGACATGTTGGTCGATAGCAATGCTAAATTCAAAGTCTTTTCTTTCATGGATGGTTTCTCAGGCTATAATCAAATCAGGATGGCGCCTAAAGATATGGAAAAAACCTTACTTATTATGCCATGGGGAACATTTTGCTACAAAGTAATGCCTTTCGGTCTAAAGAATGCATGTGCAACTTACCAAAGGGCCATGACAACTCTTTTCCACAACATGATGCATAAAGAGCTATTAATTGCTCTGTAATCAACACAAAATCACCATGTTCCATCTTTTTTTTACAAGTAGCACGGGTGAGGAAAAAAGGCTATTACTAGGGATGATGGTCCCCTCTTGTAATATTTCTTGAACGATGAAGGACATAACATCTTTTTATGAATGTGGGTAACTGTATGACTTTAGATTGATAGGGGGTGTATTTGGTAAAAATGGAATATGATGATCATAAGGTCTGGTAAGTGGGAGACCAGTGGGTGATTAAAAAATTGAATAGTAATCTTGAATAAAGTCAGAAATATTTTGGTGAAGGTTAGGTGGTAAAGTGTTCAAAGGAGAAAAACTTAGTTCAATTGGGTTTGGGGAAAGATCAAGTGGTTGCATGATCATTAAATGAAATGATGAAATTGAGTTAGTATGGATTAGATGTTGTAGTTGGTGAAATATGGTATGAATAGGGTGGGAAGATGGGGCATCTTTTAAGGTAATATGATTGTCTAGATGGGTAAAAGTGATAGATGGGATGGAGAAATCTGCTTGAATAGGACCTAAAGTGAGTAACCAAGCCATGCAAAGAATGACATCGACACCCTCTATTGGAAGTAAGTAAAAGGGAAGAGTGAAGGGTTTATCTTGGAGAACAAGTTACACATTGTTGCATATTCCTTCGCATTGTAAATGGGGGCCATTTCCCACCATAACAGAAAATTGAGAAATTGGGGTAGTTTAAAGGTTTAGGTGATGTGCAATTCGAGGTTGCACGATGTTATGTGTACTGCCAGTATCAACTAGAACCATAACAAATAATTCACCAATAAATCCCTTAAACTTCAAGGTTTGTGGTGAAAGTTGACTTGTCATAGCCTGTGTAGAGAGCTGAAAACATGTATCCTCAATATTTTGCTCAACTTCAGGTATAGGGCTGTTATTAACAATATTATCATCCTCCTTAGAATCTTCCTCTGCCAAGAGTATTAAAAACCTGCTAGTTGAGCATTTATGACCCGGAATAAATTTTTCTTCACAATTAAAACATAATTCTTGAGCCATTCTTTCTTTCAATTGGGCTTGGGATAGTCGTTTAATGGGTAGTTTGTTTGGGGGAGGTGTTGGTTGGGGTTTGGAGGGAAGTATCCCGTGTGATTGGGGTTGAGGTGGAGGTTGAAATAGGTGTGGGATTAGGGAGATAGGATTAGCCTTTTGGGGATGGATAGTGAAGGGTTTAGAGAATTTGGATTTTGAATCTTTGAGTTTGGATTCTATGATTTTAGCAAGACCAATAGCTTAGTAAATGGAGGTAGGCCGATGGATAACCATTTCATTCCTAATTTATGAATTCAGACCAGAAATAAAACAATTCAGAATTGCATCTTGAGGTAAGCTAAAAACCTGGTTACCTAACTTCTTAAATCGAGTTTGGTAATCCGCTACAGTCTCATCTTATTTTAATTTAAATAATTCAGCTTGATGGTTATCATAAGTTGAAGGACCAAATCTTAATTCTAATGCCTTTGTAAAAGAGGCCAAATTAGTTAACAATTGATTATGATACATCCACTTAAACCAACACAAAGCATCTCATTTCATATAAAAGGAAATAAAAAACAATCAATTTTATGGTGGCGAATTGTAAAAATTAAAAAATTGATTTGCTTGAAAGAGCCATTTTAATGGGTTTGAACCATCAAATATAGCAAGTTCAAGTTTGGGGGTTTGAAAAGGGGGTAATGGGGGAATTTGTGGAATTGGGGAGTAAGGAATCTGGTGATAAAAAGAAATATTATAATTTTGTGTTGATTGAAAAGCAGTTGGAGAAGAAAGGTAGGGTGGAAAAGGGGGTGAGGGTTGTGCAGTAGTGAATCGTGGGGGTGAGTTGGGGGTGGGAGGTGAGAAAAAGTGGCAGAGTTTCTCAGGGGGTGTGTGTATGGGTGATAATCTGGGTAGCAGGTGCTATAACTAAGGAAATAGATGGGAAATTTGTGTTATACCTGAATAGCTTGCTGCAGTGTGAACAGTAGTATGTGGTTGTTGTTCTCTTTGTGTAGCAATTTTATTAAGAATAGACATGATAGATTCAAATATGGAATCTGAAATTTATTTATCATTGTTTAATCTGGTATGAATCTGACCAACATGATGTTCTAATTTTGTAGTAGCTTTATCAAACCTCTCATTCATTTGCTGTTGAGTTTGGTTCATTGCATTGTCTAGGTGGATGTGTGCAGTTTGAACAACTTCTTCTACAATTTCTCTAGAAGAAGGGTTAAGGGGTTTAGTGGGAGCCATGAATACAAAGAATGAAAGCACCAATAATAGATTAAGCTAGGTTAAATTTAGATCTATGTTCCAAATGAGAACAATAATAAAACAACTTTCTGCACAATCCATTCAAATAGCAAAGTTACAATATATATGACTAGGGTTCACTCAAACTAAAATGGGTCATGAGCCAAACTAAAACAAGACTAATAATAAGGAAAACATTAAATTGCTAAAAACACCCCTAGTCTATAATAAAGTCTTTTAATAACACTTATTATTTTCTCTCCCTAATGGGTCTAGAAAACTTCTTAACATCTCTACTATACCAATCACAAACGCACTAACCAATCATTTAAGGCTCTCCCCATATAATAACAAGTAAGTCAATCTTTTAATATTTTTAGTAAGAACAATTCCAATGCCTCGTATAGATTAAGAACAATTTGTAAATTGTTTGAAAAATAGAACATGAAATATATTAATAAAATGTATTATTTAAAAAAAACATAAATACATCAAAAAACATGATATCAAATAATATCCAAATAAATATAATGTTTAAAAAAAATATTATACGATCAACAAAACCAAACTAAATCAAAATAAACCGATTAATTTGATTTGACTCTATTTTAAAAAACACTAAAAATTAAACCAAACTAAATCCATAAAGTTATCATTCGAAACAGTTTTTTTACCAAATTCAAACTGAACTATTCTGAAGTTTGGGCCAAACTAATTAAAAGGAAGTGTCCATACCCCAAAGTTAGTGAATCCACTCCGTTGAATATATAAAAATTATGGCAAGTGGGTGAAGTGTATTTATAGTAAAGAGATGAGATCAAAAATCTCCAACCATTTGAACTATGACAGTACAATAAGCCACAGGATGTGAGTCAGCAACGATAAAAATCCAACGCTATTTGGATAAGATTGTCTCTAGACAGTTATTTTGGGACCCAATACACTGCCGCTCATCATTTCTATATATGAAAACCTGATCCTCAATCTTCTTTAACTTATCACAACAACGTCGTGTTCCATCCTATCATGCTCTCAGTATCCTTTCCTTCACCTCTCAGCTCTTCCGCCACTTTCTCCGGCAAGACCATCTCATCAAAACCCTGCCACGTCAGACCGCGAAGAATATCCGTTTCTGCCACCGCCACTACAACCGAACCTATCTCTACTCAGCTTCCACGCGGCATGGCTTCCGGCTCGCTTTACGAGATTCTTGGAATTGCGGCAGTCGCTTCCGATCAGGAGATTAAGGCAGCGTACCGGCGACTCGCGAGAGTTTCTCACCCTGATGTCGCGGTGGTTAACCGGAAGAATTCATCGGCGGATGAGTTTATGAAGATTCATGCTGCGTACTCGACTCTGTCAGATCCTGAGAAGCGTGCGAGCTATGATAGAAGTTTGTTCCGGCGTCCGCAGCCACTGACGGCGAGTAGATTTTCTGGCTACAGAGTTCGGAACTGGGAAACGGACCAGTGCTGGTAGCGAGTTGACCCAGACTGAGTTGAATTGATATTTGTATCTTAAGGCGCAGTTATTATTAGATCGCCTTTGAGTATCTTATTCTTAATTACTTCTAGTATTATAAGACTAATACTAATTATTAGTTAAACTTAATGGCCAGATTGTATATTAATATGTATTACTCTGGTTGTAATTTATACGAGTGGATTGTAGATTTTCTTTTTTTAGTATAAGATTACAGCAACTTCTTTTCATACCCTTTTTTCTTTTTTCTTTTTAATAATTTTCCATGTGCCAATTAGCCGACATGCCTTCAATCCAATGAAATTGATTGCAATTTGAATTCACTCAACATATGAATAAGTGATATTTTGAGCTAAGTATTGAGTTTGATATTTACGACTCTGGTTTGTGTATATGAATAAGTGATATTTTGAGCTAAGTATTGAGTTTGATATTTATGACTCTGTTTTGTGTATGATTGACGCCGATCTTTTTGCCTACTAATCTCGATCATGAGAGTCTGTCTAACATTGGAACTGTTCAGTTATGATCATGAAAATTCATGTAACTATAGTGAGTATAATAGTAAAGATATTGACGGCGATATGCGAAGGTAAAGGTCTTTATATACTCGTAAAAATACATAAATGATAATTCTACCAATAAGGATTGATAAAGTCACAATTGTCTCTTATCAGTTGAATACTCTCTGAAACTGTGTATATCCTTTTTCTTTTGTGATTAGTTTCTTATATAAAAGTTTTGATATGTTCTTTACTCGAGGTTCGTTAGTAACCATTTAAGGTGATTGTCTATAATTAGGGTGATCTTTTAACGATCATTGGAAATTCAATTTGATTGCCCAATCTCGGATCGTAATGCCCTCAATCAAGCATAAATATTTTTGTTCTAGTGTCTTTAATCCAGATATTCCATGTGTATTGACTTGTTAACGATTGTCTGACGCGCCTCAAATGTACGATCTTTCTCGAGCGAGCAAGCTCTTATTTTTTCAGACGTGGTAGCCTTTGACTATAACCGGGTAATGTTGGTTGTCTAACTATTCATCTTCACTAGTAATGATGATTGTCAAATGCCTTAGTAACTCGTGACACATCCTTACCTCCCATCGCCCTATGAGGATATTGATAGTTGCATTCGTTCATTTGTCTCACCACTCACTCCTATAAATGGGCTACATAGTTTTTCATTTTCATCACCTTTTTCTTCCTCCCGTATTTTTGCAGCAAGTTCTCTTGCATTTTTCTCCCTTCTTTGTCTTGCATCTCCAGCAATCGCTCACAACATCAAGTAACCTTCTATTTCCCTTGTATTTTTTTTATATCTTTCTTCATGTTGTTTATTCAAAAGTGTGATTCATCTGAAAGAGTCATAGAGTCCAAAAATAATAATAAGAGATGTGAGTTATGGACTCATAGAAAAGGGGTACAGGGAAAATGAATTGGAAGTTTGTATAGATGGAGTTGTTCGGTAGTTACAAGAGTTCATCTAGTGGTGATTTGGGGAGTGGATCGCCTGATAATGGTGAATGTGACTTAGTGTCTTCTTCCTCAGGTTCGACTAGATCTGCCATGACACTTATAACCTCTAATCAGAACTCCTTTTGCAAAGAGGCTATGAACACCGATTGAGTTTGTCTTGAAGATGATTAGGTATAAGTTTTTCGATTAGATCTAGAGTTGTCCAATATTAGGAATAAGGTTGACGTGATACTAGATTTGTGCTTATCATACAAGAAAAGCTGCATGTAGCGACCTTAGAGGATGAAGGATGAATACTTCTACTTCTATATGTTGAACATGTGACTTCATACACAATGAGATGAGTGAATTGTGGAGGTTTGAAAATTAATATATTAAAACATAATTATCTTTTAAAATAGATTTTGAAAACATTTTTAAAAAAAAAAAAGATTGAATATGCAGCAAAAGTTAAGCAGAAAATAAAAGATTTAAGGAAAGAGAGATAACAATATGAATATATATAAGTTCGGTCTTAAAGAAGTAATTTGCTACTCTCTCCAATAAGTGATCTTGAGAGTATTAAATAATACTTGAGAGCTTTTAGAAGGATAAACCCATGAACTCCCTTATACAAGGAAATGGAGTTTCCAACTAACTTCCAACTAAACAACGAACTTAGGAATGAAGTGGTTAGTCTTTAAGCCAAACAACAAACAGAGCTTCAAGTAATTAGTCTCTAAGCCAAACTGAGATTTTTCACAAGCTGATATCGAACCAAGATGGAATTTTGAGTTGGCTATCCTCCAAACCGAACTGAGGTTTTATACGGGTTGACCACAAACTGAACCGAGATTTTTACTTGGTTGATCTCAAACTTACTGAGTATTATATAGGCTGAACTCAAAAATCGAGTGAGATTTTATACTAGGCTAATATCGAACCGATAGATATTTTGACCGGACTGAGCTCAAGAACAGTTGTGAAGATTTGTCTCTGCTTATTCTCCACCAACCCAAAAGAGAGATTTTCTTGAATGGAAAAGCTCGCAAATCAAAAAAAAAACTTATACTAATCCTCAAAAGAGCTTTTACACTAGTTTAGCTCCAAACCAAAATAACTACTTCCTAAGGAAGAATGATTTACTCAAGAGAAAATATTTCTCTTGGTAAATTTACAATAAGATCCTCACCTAAAAAAATTTCCTCACTAAACTCAAGAGCGCTCTTAAAGCATTATGGCTAAAAAGTGAGAGAAAAGAAAATTATTTAGAGATATTGAGAGAAAGAGGAAAAGTGAGATATTTCACGTTTTCTAGATGATTTGAAATGGTAGAGAGCCTATCTATTTATAGGCCAAGAAATAGTTTAAATTAGGAAATAATCCAAAGGCCAATTAACTCACCTAATCGATTAGGTCCTAAGTCTAATCGATCAGGTACTTCAAATAACTGATTATTTGTGCCTAATATGGAAGGTTTTGATAGATAGTCATAATCAATCTTTAAGACTGTTATAATCGATTATGAACTTGACTCCCCCTTATCTAATCGATTAGGTATTTTTTCTCTAATTAATTAGACATTTCAAAAACATGTCCCAATCAATTTAGCATTTTCCAATTCAACCGTCTAGGCTCCAAAAATATGTTTGGTGATTTTAAATGAAAAAAGGAGGCTTCAAAAATAGTTTGTGTGTGTATGTACTTGTATGTGTGTGCGTATGTGTTTGTTACTATGTATGTGTGTTACAATACTCTAATCACTCAGACATACATGATCAAATGAGCTTTCACACTCAAAAGTTTCAAGTATTTTTTCGGGTGTACTAATCATATATTCACTTCACTTGAATCTTCTTATGGATGAGGCTTGATATGTCTTCAAGTTAGTTACCAACATCAGATAGTTGTTAAGGTGTCTCTTATGATCATAAACCTTACTTATTTAGCTTGACTCATCATAATAGCTTGATCAACCATCTTGTACGTCTTTAACCGATTGTATTATCTTTAACAATTGAGAGTTGTCATTATTAAAATCAAATAATCACATCTGTTACACCCTAATTTTGACCTTGAACCGCTTTCTATTTGAATCAAGGGTCAGGCAAAGTTATCAAGTTAGGTGTGCGTACGGTCTTGGTTGATATCCTGTGGAAGTTTGACCTAATCTTGGTCAAGAAAATGATTGGCTTCAGTATCGAGTTATCGGGTTGTGACAAAGGCAATTGTTTCAAGATGGATGATAATCAAGGCAATATCACTTTCAATTAGGGTTTCGGTGCAGTAGCGACACAATTCATATCTCAAATCATCTGTGTCATGGGTTACTTTGAGGACAAGTGTGGATTGGATACAAGTACTTGTATTTGAGGGTCTAGGTCAGGGTTTATGCAAAGTTCATGTTTATCTGATAAAGTTAATCTACACAGCTATCCGAAGTCAATAAGTTTGGTCAAATTTTACAAGTCCATATTATGTCGTTCATGGTAAGAGATTGCAAACGTCCTATTCAGTACAAAATCATTCAAGACTACATCCAATGACAAGTTTCCTAAACCTGTGCAATTTCCACTTAGCCTTCATCACATTTTCAACTCAAGTTTCAGTTCCATTTCAATTAAATTCAAACATTTTGAGTTTCTAATTCAAAATCAATTCCATTTTAATTTTGATTCTACCCCATTCAAAAAAAAAATCAAGTTTATTATTATTATTTATTTATTTTTTAAAAAAAAATTTAAATTCATTCAAGTTTAGTTTCTTTCAATTTTCCTTTCTAGTTCATTCCATTCAAGTTACCATTTCCTTCCAAGTAGACTTCATCATTTCAAATTACATTTTTAATTTATTCCAAAATTTAATTTTAGATTCAAAATATGTATTAATTTCATTTTTTACATCAAATTACAATTTATTTATTTTTCAATTCATGTCATTGTCCTAAGGTTCTTTTATTACAAAAAAGTTCTAAATTTTATTTTAGTAATAAAGACCCATGATTTATCAAGAAATTCAAATGGGCCTACCAAACGACACCAATTTATTTATTTATTTTGGTCTAATTGGCAAAAAGGAAAGTAGCATGAAAAATGTTCAAGCTATCATGTTAGAAAACTGCAATATCAAACCACGCCTCAAGCTGTTGCAACTTACTACCACAAAACCTGCAAATTGCCAAAACCACTACCCCCTGCTACAACGTGCTGCGCCAGCTACCACAGCACAAATCCTGGAAAAAAACAATATTACATGCTGCCACTTGCAAAATGGAGGAACTTGCAACGTACCGCAAATACCCAACTACCAATTCTTACACAAAACTTGCAAAAAGTCAAAGCAACTCATCAGAACAGAGACAATTCCACGGGACAAATCTCACAGCACGCCGCTATCATTAGACACCCTTACTGTTGTCAATACAACTTGCACAGAACCACAACTACACAAAACCGTGAAAGTGTACTATCAATTTAACAAAAAAAGACCCACAAAATTGAGAAGAAAAAAGATCAGAAAGGAAATACCTCATGGGGACAAGAGAAAGAGGATAACCTAAAATCTTCGGTATATTTTTGGGACTAAAAAAAAAAAGAAAAGAAAGGGGCAAATAGAGCTTAAAACATCAGAGCTCTATTTGGTTGAGCTCATAACTACCTCAAAGCTTACATAGAGCGTAGAAGTAGAAGCTAAAGAAGAAGAAAGAGGTAGGTGAAATAAAAGAAGGAATTAAACATAGAGTGAAGAATCGACGTATACCTGAGGTAACTTCTACTCTTATCAGAATCTCGTCGGAGTTGAAAGGCTCTGTCGAGCCTTTTTTCGTGTCGATATCATGTTTATACACCTTTGTGTTGTATGTTGTTTGACTGATTGTCTTTACACTTGAAGTTGTTCCACATTAGGGTTACAATTTCAGATTTGTTGTTGAGTTGTGCATTTTTTTTTCTTTCTTTTTTTTTTGTTGATGGAGAGGGATTTTCATGTTCATCTTGCTCTGGGTTTTAAGAGAGAGAAAGGGATTCGTTTTTTTTAAGAATGAGGACTCGCTTGGTTTTTTTATCAACTTTCCATTAAATTTGAATTCAATTATTATTATTTTTTGTTATTAAAGAAAAGGGAATAAAAATCATTTTTTTTTAACGGTTGAAATAAAACCAAAATTTAAGTTTGTTTAATTATGAGAGAGGGGATGTGTCTTGATTTCTACCGGTGTTTAATAGTTGTTATTCATTTGTTTTTATTTTCTTTAATATGACAATTAATGGAGTTTTAAGATTGAAATTGGTCATGATTTTAGAGAAAGAGAATGTATATGGTTAATAGTCTGTTTCTTTTTTTAAAAAAAAAATACATTAATTAGTATAAGATCTCATTTTGACATTAATGATAATATGTGGGTCATGATGCACGTTTTAAGGCAATGTGAGATTTGGTTCAGTTTTTTTTTATATATATATATAATTATTTTATTAGTATATATATTGGATGCCTTTTTCTTTCTTTGGTGCTCTTACCGTCATTTCCGCGATACACGAGATAGGGAGTGGCTGGTAGTTTTGCTAATACATATATATATATATATATATATATATATATATATATATATATATATATATATATATATATATATATATATATATATATATATATATATATATATATATATATATATATATATATATATATATATATATATATATATATATATATATATATATATATATATATATATATATATATATATATATATATTTTTTCATCACTAGGAGTGGTTTTCTTTAGTTTAATTTAATTTATTGTGTTTAATACTTTTGTAACATATTTATAAAAAAATCAAAATATTTTGTTAATTAATTTAAATATGTTTATTTAATTAATTAATTTTATTAAATATTTGTATTTAACTTAATTAATTTTTTTTATTTCCTTTTAATTTGTGATTTTTTTTAGTTAATTATTAGTAGAATTAAGATTAACTAATTGAGTTCATGGGCTCATATGTGTTTCTATCCTTCCTTTTTAATTTGCACCCCCTCTCTCCATGTCCACTTTATTCTTATTCAATTAGTAATATTTATTATAGTTAGTAAAAATTAATTTGTTTTATTTTATTTTATTTTAATTAGTTAATTTTATTAATTAAATTTTATTAATTTAGTTAATCATTTCATTTTTTTATTAGTCTTGATATTGAATTCTAATTAGTCTAGTTAATTGTTTCAACTATTTTTAATCGATTAATTTTGCTAATTAAATGTCTCTTCTCTTGATTATTTCAATTGACTTAGTTAAGCAACTTGACCTTCTAAAATCAATTCATTTATTTTATGTCGTGTCATTGCATAACTTAAACTATTTTATAAAAAAAAATAGTTCTCGATTATCCTTTAGTTCAATCGTTTTTGTTTCATACGTAAATTCAAACCTCGATTCATATCGAGTATTTTATCAAAACTATATCAATATACTTAATCTATTTAAACACAATTTCAATATTAGATGAAAAAAGAGAGAGTCCCAAGTCTTTGGGTCTCTCTCCCAATTGTTTGGGCCCGAGGAGCCTTTCTTAAGTCCAAACAATTGTCTTCTTTAAAATATATACAATGCGAAACATACTTGAAAGTTATTTTCCTAAACACTTAATGAAAAAGAGAGAGAGTCAAGCCTTTGACTCGCTTTCCCGATTACTTGGGTCCGAGAAGCCTTTCTTAAGCTTCAAGTAATCGTCATTCATAAGCCACGTTAATTATATCAAAATCATTTCTTAATATAAGATGAAAAGGAGAGAGATTCAAGCCTTTGACTCGCTTTCCGGATTACTTGGGCCCGAGGAGCCTTTCTTAAGTTTCAAGTAATCCTCATCCATTTAAAATACTTTAACCATATTCCATCGTTTAGTACATCAATTCCCTTCTCCGTTAAGGATGAAAAAGAGAGAGATTCAAGCCTTTGACTCGCTTTCCCGATTACTTGGGCCCGAGAAGCCTTTCTTAAGCTTCGAGTAATCGTCATCTGATCCGTCTACTCGAATCATATTCCTTTTCTTTTCTGTTAAGGATGAAAAAGAGAGAGAGTCAAGCCTTTGACTCGCTTTCCCGATTACTTGGACCCGAGAAGCCTTTCTTAAGTTTCGAGTAATCGTCACCTCTAGCTAAACATCTGATACGTCAAAACTCTCCTTCTCGCCCTCGTGCGATCAAAACATATTCAAACCTTTAATTCAATTTCTCGCCGCCGTGCGAATCTTCAAACTCTTTCTTTTCCTAGCCAAACCTTTATCCGTAAGCCGAACTACGGCTGCTCTGATTTCTTGTCTGTTAACGAGAATACGTAGGCACAAGATTGCGATGATCTTGGCGAGCACATTTCCCCAAAATTCCATATTTCTTCCTTTACCCGTAGTCCCACGAACTACGGATGCTCTGATTCTTCACTTCTTTTCGAGTGAAAATACGTAGGCACAAGGGCCCTAATCCTTGGCGAGCACTATAATCTAAAACCACTCCTTTCTCCTTAACTATCTAAATCCTTTTTACATTACCTTCACCTTTTATTTTGGAAGAACACAAACCAACTAGACTAACATTTCTTATGAATTGAATCAAAAGGTTCCCGTTGAGTACAACGGACGTGAGGGGTGCTAATACCTTCCCCTCATGTAACCGACTCCCGAACCTAGAACTTGGTTGCGATGACCATGTTCTTTACCTAAAGGTTTTATCGATATTTTCCTTTCTCATTTTGGGATAAATAAAGTTCGGTGGCGACTCTGTGTTTTCCGCGACCATTCGCGAAGGATCGTGCTTTTTTTAGGTACGACAGCTGGCGACTCTGCTGGGGACTTGCATAGCCCTATGCTAGAGAGGGTCAAGCCTAACTTGACTCGATTCGTAAGCGTTAGTTTCACTTGCTTGTGTTTTTTTTTCTTCTATGTTGTTTATTGCGTCCTTATTTATTTATTTACTTGTTTATCTTTATTATATATCCTATCTGTATTTCTTTTAATTGTTGGGTTTCTCTGATATGGGCATTGTATGAGATGGCTCTACGCCCGAGTATGAGAAAAACTTAGGATTAGAATGGTGGTCGTGTAGTGGAATCCCTCGAGGAGCCTTTCTCGTTGGGAGGATATGAGGACCCCGCTTAGAGTTGATTCCTTTGGGATATTATTTTCGTGGTGAGCCTTTGCCATGGCAATAATTTTTTTGAGGTTGAGTCTATAACTCTAAGGACCTTTTACCATTTTCCATGGTGGTTGGTAGTGTTGACTCGTGAGGGTTGACACGAACGCCCCAATCAGATGAGATCCCTTGAACGTATCGTTATTTTGACAATGATATTTTCAACCTCGATCTATGACTCTGAGATACCTTTAGAAACCTTGGACTCGATGGTTGTGTAGTGGAGACTCACGAGAAGCCTTTCTCGTGGGACGACGCGAGAACCTCACCTAGATGAGATCCTTTCAAATATATTATTTTTGTGGTATCTCTTTACCATGGGCATAATGTGTCTGAAAGAAATTCATGACTTTAGGCACCTACCTGTTAGAAGCCTACCTATGGGGTTCCTGCAATCAGAAATCGTTCTCCCCGCTTTAGATTTGCGCCCGTGATCTTTTTTTTCTTACATCTGCATTTCATACTCATGTCGTAACATTTGCATTACTTTGGCTTTTCAGGGAATCTAAGAATTAAGTTGCACGTACTCAGAAATAATGGGAACAGACACTAAGAGCACCTATCCTTACAGTGTCAGAAAGCCCAAGTTGGGAGACTTGCGTGGTTTTGTTTCACGTATCCCTGCTGTTTTCAGAATCAATTTTGGGAAAGATTTTGGAAGGCTAATTCATGTCTTATACCAAGAAGTAGATCAGAAAGCGCTCATTACTCTGGCTCAGTTTTACGACTCTCCTTTGAGATGCTTCACATTTCAAGACTTCCAATTAGCGCCAACACTTGAGGAGTACGAAAAACTAGTGGGTATTCCTATGAAAAACAAGTTGCCATTCGTGGGTGTGGATCTGTCCATGGATGACCAGGTTGTTGCGGATGCTCTCTATATGTCCAAGAAGAATATCTCTGATAATTGGAAAATCAAAGGGGGTGTTAAGGGATTTCCTCTCAAGTTTCTCATAGAAAGAGCTGATACCCTTATAAAGGCTCAGAGTTGGGATGCCTGTTACGCTGTTGTTGCTTTGGCTATCTACGAAATTGTCTTGTTCCCAAACATAGATGATTTTGTGGATGTGAGTGTCGTTCATATCTTCTTGACCAAGAATCCTGTACCAACTCTTCTGGCAGAAGTCTTTTACTTCTTGAGTTGGAGAAGTGAAAAGAAGGGAGGATCGATTGCTTATTGTGCTCCTCTTATGTATCAATGGCTAAACATGCATTTACCCACGAAGGGACCATTTGTTGATCAAGCTAGTGATAGTTGGGCCCAAAGGATGGTATCTCTTAGATCTGCTGACCTTTCCTGGTTTTCACTAGATTATGAGGAAGTTATTACCAGCTGTGGTGAGTTCCCGAATATCCCACTCATTGGAACTCGAGGATGCATTAACTTTAATCCCATGCTATCAGTGAGGCAACTTGGAAACCCGATGGTAGCTCCTCCCGAAGAGAAGAGTTTAGAGGCCTTCATGATGCATGACTTGGGAACTGAAAACCCAAAACTGTTCAAGAAGATTACGAAAGCTTGGGGAAGTATTAAGAAGAAAGGGAGAAATGAGTTAGGTCGAAGGAACAATATCACCAAGGAACCTTACTTTGTGTGGGTCAAAGAAAGAGCAAGGGAGGTTAAAATGCCTTTTCAAGTCAAGTTGTTTGAACCTTTGCCAGAACCAAGGCCTACTCATATCCCGATTGAGGAGGCTGAGGATCTCAAAGCTACCATAGCCAAGTTGATGCAGGAAAATGAACAACTCGAGCTGAAACTTCAAAGTGTCACTAAGGAGAAGAATGACATGAAATGGGAGCTCCAGCGCAAGAGTACTCAGTTAGAGGCAGTAGAGAAGAAGGCTGACGAGGAAGAACACAAGAGGAAGAAAGTTAAAGTGTGTTTAGATCAGTCTGATAGCAGGGTAAGCGGGCTTAAAGAAGAGTTGGGTAAAGCTCGAAGGAAATGTGCTGAGAATGAAAAGCATTGGCTTTTGGCTACTCAAAAAAACAAGTCCATTAGAGAAGAAATGGGAGAGGAAATACAAAAGTTAAACACTGCTTTACGTCATTCAAGAGCTTCTGAAGAAGAGCAACGTAGACTTAAAGAAGACGCCATAAGAGCTCCTAGGGTTGACCCAGCGAATTGGGACAGATTATGTAGAGAACTGGATGAAGTAAGAAGTCTTGCCGAAGATCAGAAAAACCAAATGGAGAATATTCTTGCAGATAAGGATATTTGGGCTGCTGAAAGGATAAATGTGGTTTCAAATTATGATGGGTATGAGCGGTCTATACATATTTTGATAGCTGATCGTGATATGTACCGCAACAAGCTTAATGGGTTGGCGGAGTTCTGCAACTGGTTAGCTCAAGACTTGGTGTGGAAGCATAGAGATGCTTTTGAGGCAATGGATGACTCCACTCCTCCTGTTATTTGCGATTTCCTTTGCCTTTGCAAGGACATGTTGAAAAGGTTTAAGGAAGAATTGAAGGAGCGTGAGGCTCGTAGGCCAAAGTTCTGAAGTTTCATTGTCGTATTATTCCTTGTTTTTTTGAAGTATTATGAATTGTATTTGTTTCTGAATGACTTTTTGTTTTATCTGACTATTGCAACTTAATGAATGAATGTGGTTTTGCTTGCTTTATGTTTGGCTGTTTCCTTAATATTTCTATGTTAACTAGCAACTAATTCGAACGATTCCTCGAAACGTCAAAGATTGC
Organism: Lathyrus sativus; assembly: GCA_963859935.3. Classification (NCBI taxonomy): domain Eukaryota; kingdom Viridiplantae; phylum Streptophyta; class Magnoliopsida; order Fabales; family Fabaceae; genus Lathyrus; species Lathyrus sativus. Next base: position 441,159,809 of record OZ012738.1, on the reverse strand, counting down.
GTACCTTGCATTGCATTTCATTCTGCATACGCACCGCATATGCATACCATGCGTTTTCATCTCGTTTCTCATCCTGTGTCTCTCGTTCCAGTTTCCATCCTGAGTCCTCAACACAGATATAACACCAGAGCCCGCGCACGCCAAAGGATGTCTGACATAGAAGAAGAGAATGCAAGACTTAGAGCTGAAGTAGAAGATCTTCGAGGGAGCGTGAATCAACTCAAAGAAATGGTCCAAGCTTTGACGGCCAGGACCGAGCCTCCCCAAGTTGCAGTTGTTTCAGAAATCATAGGTTCTTCAGGAGGAACTTAGCCCATGACATCGGTGCCTTCCACATGGCCCCCGTATGGTCTACGTCCGGATTTTGTGCCACGATTTGAGACAATGAGGCAATCTGTGCCACAAGAAATCCCTACTCCATTCTATTTTGAAGCACGTCCTGTTATGCATACTACTCCACAAACTGTGGTGCCTACCGCGGCCGTCTCAGCTGGATTTATTCCACAATATGAGGAATACAATCAGATCTATCATGCTCCCGAATCAGTATCTATAGGAAATGACACCCGAGACGAAGACCTTAGGGAGGTGAAAGAAAATTACCAAAACCTCGCAAAACGAATGCAAGCAGTAGAAGGTGATGATATTTTTGGGACTGCAGCTAAGGAGATGTGTTTAGTTCCTGGCTTGGTTATCCCAGCCAAATTTAAAACACCAGAATTTGATAAGTATAAGGGGCATACTTGTCCAAAGAGCCACCTGATCATGTACTATAGGAAGATGGCTGCATATGTGAATGATGACAAGCTGATGATACATTGTTTTCAGGATAGCTTGAGTGGGGCACCATCCAAATGGTATTTAAGCCTCGATCAAGGGAAAATAAAAAATTTTCAAGATCTATCTGACGCCTTTATCAAGCACTACCGATACAACATGGATATGGCGCCTGATAGGAGACAGTTACAAAACATGTCGCAGAAGGATAAAGAGACATTTAAGGAATATGCGCAAAGGTGGAGGGAACTGGCCACCCAAGTTGAACCCCCATTAGCTGAAAAAGAGCTCGCAGAGTTATTTATGGACACTGTACCACCTGCCTATTATGAGAAAATGGTAGGAAGCACGTCATTGGGATTCTCTGAGCTGGTGGCCATAGGAGCCCGAATTGAGCATGGTTTAAAAAGTGGTAAGATCACATCTGCTGCTACGACTTCCAATAATGTGAAGAGGAACCAAGGAGGTTTCCAGAGAAGACAAGAGGGTGAGACCAATGTTGTATCTAGTGGCCAGTGGGGAAGCCAATCAAGAAGAAGACTTCCAACTCCATCCTCTTATCAACAACAATCTGCTTCGGTACCATATTTTCAACAACCTTATGTGGCGTTTGTAATGCCAGCTTACCCGCCACCACCACCTCCTATCAGTTATCCATTGTATCCTCAACCGTTCGTGCCAGGATATCCACCACAAATGGCTCATCAACGTCCACCAGCCCCTCCGGTACAGAATCAGCCGCAACAAAGACCACGGGCTCCTCCTGCCGCTCCTACAAACCAAAACCGTGCCAGGAGATGCCCAAATTTTGATCCAATTCCTATGACGTATAAAGATTTATACCCTTCCCTGGTATTCAAAGGATTAGTCACCACGCAGTCGTTACCTCCTTTCATCGGAAAGCCTCCCCATTGGTTTAATCCGGACCTGCATTGTGAATACCATCAGGGGGCAGCAGGGCATGATTTGGACGGATGTTTTGCTCTGAAGGCGAGGGTACAAGAGCTCATTAACTGCAAGATTCTGTCTTTCAAGGATAAGGGCCCAAACATTACTACTAACCCTTTTCCTACTCACAACGGACATGCAGCCCATGCCATCGAGGAAGCATCAAGTGAAGTATTTGTCAGAGATGTCAAAGAGTTAAAAACCCCTTTGAAGGAGCTCCATGCCCGCTTGGTGGAGTCTGGGGTAATCTCAAAAGAGCATGACGAATGTGATGAATGCTTGGTTCTTGAAAAAGGATGTTCTGTAGTTAACAAGGATATCCAGCAATTAATGGACCAAGGGATGCTCCAAGTCAGTCGTACAAAAACTGATAAGGATATAGCAGTGATCGAGCCTCATTTTGAGATACCACCGACATGGGAAATTGAGTATCACAGTACACTCAGCATTCCACCCAGTGCAGAATATGTGTGTCCGGAAATAACAGTTCAACCAGTTCCTATCCCATATCACAACAACCATGCAGTACCGTGGCGCTACAACCCTGCAGTTTTTATAAATGGCCAAGAGGTGTCCTTAGGGGATCAGTTCGAAAAGATTTCTAAACGGGACATATCCAACATCGCCGAAGCAAGCAGAATGACGCGTAGTGGTCGTGTTTTTGGGCCTACGCCACCTCCAAAAGCTATTGAAGAGATTGTCAGAGGAAAGACTACTGAAGTTCCACAAACCCATAAGAGGTTGGAAGTTCTTGATGAGACGGTATCAACGCAGGAGGCAGAGGAATTCTTAAAACTAATTAAAAGAAGTGATTATAAGGTGGTGGACCAACTTCACCAAACTCCTTCGAGAATTTCTGTGCTCTCGTTGTTGTTTCACTCAGAAGCTCATAGGAAGGCCTTGCTAAAAGTACTCATGCAGGCACATGTGTCACAAGGGATCACAGTAGATCAATTCAATGGAATTGTATCTAACATTACTGCTTGTCACTCACTGAGTTTTCATGATGGAGAGCTACCGGTGGAAGGAAGAAATCATAACAGAGCCTTGCATATATCTGTGAAATGTTTAGACGATGTCTTAGCCCGAGTATTGGTGGATACAGGTTCATCACTAAATGTCATGCCAAAGTCTATTTTGGCCAAACTTTCGTATACAGAGACAGTGATGAAGCCTAGTATGATGATTGTGAAGGCGTTTGATGGTTCTCGTAGGGCTGTTATTGGGGAAGTGGACCTGCCCGTACTAGTGGGCCCACATGTTTTTAAGATGACTTTTCAAATCATGGATATTAACCCAGCCTATAGTTGTTTGTTGGGAAGGCCTTGGATTCATGCTGCTGGCGCAGTAACGTCTACACTCCACCAAAAAATGAAGTTTGTGGTTAATGGAAAGCTTATCACTGTATCTGGCGAAGAGGATTTGTTGATCAGTCACCTGTCATCATTCAGGTATGTTGAAGCGGACGAAGGCGCGTTTGAAACTTCTTTTCAAGCCTTGGAGATTGCAAACGCTGAACTCTGGGAAATAAAAGAGCAAGATATGACTGTAAATCCATCATTTGCTTCTTTGAAAGGGGCAAAGGCTATGCTCGAGAAAGGCAGTCCTGAGGGTTGGGGCCAAGTGATTCACGTTCCCGAGAAGAATAATCGTTTTGGGTTGGGGTATGAGTCTCAGATGAAGGGAAGCGCCCAAGGATCGTCTGGGGCAAGAGTGAAGATTTTCCAACAAGTGTTTCATAGTGCAGGATTTATCCATGACAAGGAAGTGGCCTCCGTAGAAGACGATGCAACTGATTCAACGACACCACGTCTGGTGTACCACAGTGCCGCTGGATTGGATAATTGGGAATCGATTGACTTACCTGAAGTTTTTTCATTGTCAGAGTAATTTATTTTCATTTTCTCAAAATCCTTTTGCTCTGCCCAAGGCTTAAGGATCATTTGTAGGGCCCCCTTTCGTTTTAAATGATTATCATCATTAATAAAAAGCATTTTGTTTTTCACTTCTTTCTTTTATTTTTAAGAAAAATGGAAACCTTTTCAAAGCCACAAAGCATTTTGTTTCCCTGCATTTACTTTTTCATTTTTTCTAAAATCAACATTAAATCATGCAGAATAATCAATGAACCCGTTGAACTTGATAATGTTACAATCTCCACCGACTTTGAGACCCTTGTGAATCAAGCGGAAGAAGAGTGCGAAGAAAATGGTGATCTGCCTGAGGAACTAGCAAGGTTGCTAGAATATGAGGATAGAGCCATTCAGCCTCATCAAGAGCCTGTGGAGGTCATCAACCTAGGAACAGAAGAGGCAAAGAAAGAGGTGAAGATTGGTACGGTCCTTGAAGACGGCACCAAAGAAAGCTTGGTCAAGCTTTTGCATGAATATGTTGACGTGTTCGCTTGGTCGTATCAGGATATGCCGGGTTTGGATACGGATATCGTTAAACATCGATTACCGCTTCGGCCAGAATGTCCTCCAGTAAAGCAAAAGTTAAGGAGAACAAGGCCCGATATGTCCATCAAGATTCAAGAAGAAGTCAAAAAGCAGTTTGACGCAGGTTTCTTAGCAGTGTCCAAGTACCCCCAATGGGTTGCTAATATCGTGCCCATCCCCAAGAAGGATGGAAAAGTGAGGATGTGTGTGGATTACAGAGATTTGAATAGAGCCAGTCCAAAGGATGACTTCCCTCTCCCACATATCGATACACTAGTGGACAACACTGCTAAATTTTCCATTTTCTCCTTCATGGATGGTTTCTCAGGCTACAATCAAATCAAGATGGCGCCTGAGGATATGGAGAAAACTACATTTATTACGCCATGGGGAACATACTGCTACAAGGTAATGCCTTTTGGTTTGAAAAACGCTGGGGCAACCTATCAACGAGCAATGGTCACTCTCTTCCACGACATGATGCATAAGGAAATTGAAGTATATGTCGACGATATGATAGCCAAATCACAAAGTGAAGGAGATCATATAGAACATCTACAAAAATTGTTCGAACGGCTGAGAAAGTTCAAATTGCGCTTAAACCCTGCTAAGTGTACATTCGGTGTCCGGTCGGGAAAATTGCTTGGGTTTATTGTTAGCCAGCGTGGGATTGAGGTTGACCCCGATAAGGTCAGGTCTATTCAAGAAATGCCTGCTCCACGGACAGAGAAAAAGGTCAGAGGGTTCTTGGGGAGATTGAATTACATCTCCAGGTTCATCTCTCATATGACAGCCACGTGTGAGCCTATATTCAAGTTGCTGAGAAAGAATCAAGCTGTCCAGTGGGATGCCAACTGTCAAAGGGCCTTTGAAAAGATAAAGTGTTACCTACAAGAGCCTCCCATCTTGATCCCACCCGTGCCTGGGAAACCACTCATCATGTACTTGACTGTGTTAGAAGGTTCGATGGGCTGCATATTGGGGCAACAAGATGAATCTGGTCGAAAAGAACACGTGATTTACTACCTAAGCAAAAAGTTTACTGATTGCGAGTCAAGATACTCGGCGGTAGAAAAAACTTGTTGTGCTTTGGCGTGGGCCACTCGACGTTTAAGGCAATACTTGATTTGCCACACCACTTTGTTGATTTCTAAAATGGATCCTATAAAATTCATCTTTGAGAAACCTGCTCTGAATGGGAGATTGGCTCGTTGGCAGATGTTGTTGTCTGAATATGATATACAGTACGTCACTCAAAAGGCGATTAAAGGAAGTGTATTGGCAGAATATTTGGCACATCAACCGTTGGAAGATTACCAACCCATAAAGTTTGATTTTCCCGATGAAGATATCATGGCAATCAGGGCAATCAAGGATTATGAAGAGCCAGGCCCGGATGAGGGACCTGAGATTGGGGAAATTTGGCAACTTGCATTTGATGGTGCTTCAAATTCCAACGGACATGGCATCGGAGCTATTTTGGTTTCTCCTTATGGTAATTTCACCCCATTTACCGCAAGGTTGTGTTTCGCATGTACGAACAACATGGCGGAGTATGAAGCCTGTATTCTTGGTCTCAAAGCTGCAATTGATCTTCGTATCAAGAACCTCGAGGTGTACGGAGATTCAGCCTTGGTGATCTATCAAATCAGGGGAGATTATGAAACCCGTGACACGAAGTTGATCCCGTATCACACTTATGTCAAAGAGATAACAAAGTATTTCGATACCATAACTTTCCATCACATCCCAAGAGCAAAAAATCAAGTGGCTGATGCTTTGGCTACGCTAGCCGCTATGTACCAAGTCAAGTTCCATAACAAAGCTCCACTTATAGTTATAAGGCGGCATATTGAACCAGCGTACTGTCAAGCAGCCGAGGTAGAAAATGATGGCAAACCATGGTTCCATGACATCAAGTGTTTTCTAGAACACCAAGAGTATCCAGGGAATGCTTCGACAATGGACAAAAAGACCTTGAGGAAGCTAGCATCAAATTTCTTCTTGAGCAACGGTGTTCTATACAAGAGAAACCATGACATGGTGTTACTTCGGTGTGTGGATAGGAATGAAGCTGACATGTTGATCAAATAAATACATGAAGGGTCTTTTGGGACGCATGCTAATGGGCATGCCATGGCTAAAAAGATCCTAAGGGCAGGATATTACTGGTTGACAATAGAAGCCGATTGCTTTCGTTACGCCAAAACATGTCATAAGTGTCAAATCTACTCTGATAAAGTTCATGTGCCGCCCACTCCTCTCAATGTTTTGACTTCTTCATGGCCATTCTCGATGTGGGGCATCGACATGATTGGCGCCATTGAACTAAAAGCTTCTAATGGTCATCGTTTCATCTTAGTCGCCATTGATTACTTCACTAAATGGGTAGATGCTGCTTCTTATGCCAATGTGACCAAACAAGTGGTTGCACGATTTCTCAAGAAGGATATTATCTGTCGATATGGAATTCCAAGCAAAATCATCACAGATAATGGGTCAAACTTGAACAACAAAGTTATGAAGGAGTTGTGTGAGAATTTCAAGATAGAACACCATAACTCTTCACCATATCGCCCAAAGATGAATGGAGTCGTCGAAGCTGCTAATAAAAACATTAAGAAGATCCTGCAAAAGATGGTGGTAACATATAAAGATTGGCATGAGATGCTACCTTTCGCCTTGCACGGATATCGAACGACTGTCCGTACTTCAACAGGGGCAACCCCTTTTTCCCTGGTATATGGGATGGAAGCAGTTCTCCCGGTCGAGGTAGAAATCCCGTCGATGAGGATCTTGATGGAAACTAAACTTGAAGAGGCCGAATGGATTCAAAACCGTTTTGATGAGTTGAACCTTATTGAAGAGAAGCGCCTAGCCGCTTTATGTCATGGCCAGCTATATCAGAAGCGCCTCAAGAAGGCATTTGACAAGAAGGTTCGTTTTCAAGAATATAAGGAAGGAGATCTCGTACTCAAGAAGATTTTCCCTGTTCACAAGGATTTACGAGGAAACTGGTCTCCGAATTATGAAGGTCCATTCGTTGTTAAGAAAGTATTTTCTGGTGGAGCTTTAATTCTTGCAACGATGGATGGAGAGGAGTTCCAAAAGACGATAAACTCTGATGCAGTTCGCATGTATTATGCCTAGAAAAAGACAGTCGCTAAGTTGAAAACCCGAAAGGGCGACTTAGGCAATAATGGCATCCCGATGGACTGAAAACCCGAAAGGGCGGTCCAGGCAAAAATTAGGGACAAAAAATGTGCCAGCTCGCTAAGTTGAAAACCCGAAAGGGCAACTTAGGCAAAAAAAGAAGCATCCCGGGGGATTGAAAACCCGAAAAGGAAATCCAGGCAAAAATTAGGGATAAATAAAAGGCTAATACAATGTCAAGAAGATATGGTCAGCGTAAAAGAACAGGGGCACGAGCGTCGACCTGTTTGTTCTCTTCAGAAGCAAGATTCTAAAGATCTCTTTAGTTGTAGGGAAAATAGCATTTATCGAGATTCAATGTAAACCTTTCCAATTGCCATTTTCCTTTGTTTGTTCCTTTTGTAATATTCCATGTGGAGCCGTGCTCTTTCACGTGCTACCATATTCTTAAATGAAATTTGCATTTTCCTTTTTCTATTTACTGTGTTTTCTTTCTTTAGCAAGTGTCGCTTATTTTTGATGATATAATTTTGAAATGGAGGTATAACAACATGTTGAGACGCATAAATTCTTTGATAATTTAAATAACTAAAGGGAAGTTGATCTTTTCCCCAGAAATCACAAAACTACCAGATATTTATGGAACACTTCTGGAATGATCCTTGAGGAGGACTTGGTCCTGTCATTTTCCAGTGAGATTTTTGACAAAAGTTGACACATTAGAAGAACATGTTCAGAACATCCTTTCATTTTTGTTTGAGATACATCTCCAGGTGTTAAGGAAAACAGGATGGTCACCTTTCCACCCAAGTCCTCTATGTCGGTCCTTATTTGGTGTGGTGGAGCCTTACTCTCAATCTTAGTTATGTACGAGTCCGAAACCCCTTTTGTTTTTGCTCCGTGCGAATCCGGCGCGTACTTTTCTTTACAAGTTGCTATTTAACCTTTGGTTTGATTCGTGAGAAAACAGAACTAACCATTTTACTTGAGCATCACCAGTGAGTTATGCTACTTTGCATCCTTCAATCCCCAATAAACTTCATTGGTGATAATCCCAATAATCCCCGGGGTTCTATCTCATATTTTACCAGCAACGTAGAATCCCGCATACATGTGTACCATTATAGCAATTACTTGTTCCATCCAACTTTGGCGTTTATTCCCCAAGTGGTCGGGTTGTGTCGTCTCTCTCCAAGTAGGGTTGTCAGCTTTAGGCATAAAGTGCACATCATTTCTAAATTCCCCACAGAGTTCGATTCTCGTGGATGACGGTTATTTCTGTTATATTCTCCACGTTTGGATAAGATAAACCCCATTTGAGTTCATTACTCAATGGTTGAAGTTTTTTTTGACCGTTTCTTTCTAGCTTGTTCCTAGATTGAACTTTGGTCCCTGGCAAGTGTTGCATTGGTTAGGTCGCCGAACCTAGTCTAAACGTGCATTTATTTTGCATTATATTCTGCAGCAAGAATCTATTACACATCCTTATTTTTGATAAGTGGCATCTCTATTTCGAGTAGCTTATCTACCTTTTTTTTTTTTATAAGTGACATCTCTCTTTCGAGAAGCTTATCTACCTTTATTTTTTGATAAGTGGCATCTCTATTTCGAGTAGCTTATCTACCTTTTTTTTTTTTGATAAGTGGCATCTCTCTTTCGAGAAGCTTATCTACCTTTATTTTTTGATAAGTGGCATCTCTCTTTCGAGAAGTTTATCTACCTTTATTTTTTTGATAAGTGGCATCTCTCTTTCGAGAAGCTTATCTACCTTTATTTTTTGATAAGTGGCATCTCTCTTTCGAGAAGCTTATCTACCTTTATTTTTTGATAAGTGGCATCTCTCTTTCGAGAAGCTTATCTACCTTTATTTTCGATAAGTGGCATCTCTCTTTCGAGAAGCTTATCTACCTTTATTTTTTGATAAGTGGCATCTCTCTTTCGAGAAGCTTATCTACCTTTATTTTTGATAAGTGGCATCTCTCTTTCGAGAAGCTTATCTACCTTTATTTTCGATAAGTGGCATCTCTCTTTCGAGAAGCTTATCTATCTTTATTTTTTGATAAGTGGCATCTCTCTTTCGAGAAGCTTATCTACCTTTATTTTTGATAAGTGGCATCTCTCTTTCGAGAAGCTTATCTACCTTTATTTTTGATAAGTGGCATCTCTCTTTCGAGAAGCTTATCTACCTTTATTTTGATAAGTGGCATCTCTTTTTCGAGAAGCTTATCTACCTTTATTTTTTTGATAAGTGGCATCTCTCTTTCGAGAAGCTTATCTACCTTTATTTTTTGATAAGTGGCATCTCTCTTTCGAGAAGCTTATCTACCTTTATTTTTTGATAAGTGGCATCTCTCTTTCGAGAAGCTTATCTACCTTTATTTTCGATAAGTGGCATCTCTCTTTCGAGAAGCTTATCTACCTTTATTTTCGATAAGTGACATCTCTCTTTCGAGAAGCTTATCTACCTTTATTTTCGATAAGTGGCATCTCTCTTTCGAGAAGCTTATCTACCTTGATTTTCGATAAGTGACATCTCTCTTTTGAGAAGCTTATCCAATCGCTTTTAAGATTTCCTAGTTGTTTTCTTTTGGCCCTATGTTGGTCATCCCCAATGAGTTTGCTACTCATTGTTATGAATTTATCCCCGTGTGTTTTCTTTCCTTGTCAGCATTTTGCATGTCTCACCCCATCATATCCATCATGATGTAGTTCATTGCACCCGAGTTGCATTTGCATTGCATAGTTTTCTCTTTTGTTCATAGCATAACATATCATATGCATTCAGGATCAAAATTTGGGTCTTCTTGATATTTAACTATCTCCCACTACGATTTTATGAAGAATAACTTCCTTCATACTCTCTAGTTGAAGATATTTAAATAGGGGCAACTGTTACACCCTAATTTTGACCTTGAACCGCTTTCTATTTGAATCAAGGGTCAGGCAAAGTTATCAAGTTAGGTGTGCGTATGGTCTTGGTTGATATCCTGTGGAAGTTTGACCTAATCTTGGTCAAGCAAATGATTGGCTTCAGTATCGAGTTATCGGGTTGTGACAAAGGCAATTGTTTCAAGATGGATGATAATCAAGGCAATATCACTTTCAATTAGGGTTTCGGTGCAGTAGCGACACAATTCATATCTCAAATCATCTGTGTCATGGGTTACTTTGAGGACAAGTGTGGATTGGATACAAGTACTTGTATTTGAGGGTCTAGGTCAGGGTTTATGCAAAGTTCATGTTTATCTGATAAAGTTAATCTACACAGCTATCCGAAGTCAATAAGTTTGGTCAAAACTTACAAGTCCATATTATGTCGTTCATGGTAAGAGATTGCAAACGTCCTATTCAGTACAAAATCATTCAAGACTACATCCAATGACAAGTTTCCTAAACCTGTGCAATTTCCACTTAGCCTTCATCACATTTTCAACTCAAGTTTCAGTTCCATTTCAATTAAATTCAAACATTTTGAGTTTCTAATTCAAAATCAATTCCATTTTAATTTTGATTCTACCCCATTCAAAAAAAAAACTCAAGTTTATTATTATTATTTATTTATTTTTTAAAAAAAAATTCAAATTCATTCAAGTTTAGTTTCTTTCAATTTTCCTTTCTAGTTCATTCCATTCAAGTTACCATTTCCTTCCAAGTAGACTTCATCATTTCAAATTACATTTTTAATTTATTCCAAAATTTAATTTTAGATTCAAAATATGTATTAATTTCATTTTTTACATCAAATTACAATTTATTTATTTTTCAATTCATGTCATTGTCCTAAGGTTCTTTTATTACAAAAAAGTTCTAAATTTTATTTTAGTAATAAAGACCCATGATTTATCAAGAAATTCAAATGGGCCTACCAAACGACACCAATTTATTTATTTATTTTGGTCTAATTGGCAAAAAGGAAAGTAGCATGAAAAATGTTCAAGCTATCATGTTAGAAAACTGCAATATCAAACCACGCCTCAAGTTGTTGCAACTTACTACCACAAAACCTGCAAATTGCCAAAACCACTACCCCCTGCTACAACGTGTTGCGCCAGCTACCACAGCACAAATCCTGGAAAAAAACAATATTACATGCTGCCACTTGCAAAATGGAGGAACTTGCAACGTACCGCAAATACCCAACTACCAATTCTTACACAAAACTTGCAAAAAGTCAAAGCAACTCATCAGAACAGAGACAATTCCACGGGACAAATCTCACAGCACGCCGCTATCATTAGACACCCTTACTGTTGTCAATACAACTTGCACAGAACCACAACTACACAAAACCGTGAAAGTGTACTATCAATTTAACAAAAAAAGACCCACAAAATTGAGAAGAAAAAAGATCAGAAAGGAAATACCTCATGGGGACAAGAGAAAGAGGATAACCTAAAATCTTCGGTATATTTTTGGGACTAAAAAAAAAAGAAAAGAAAGGGGCAAATAGAGCTTAAAACATCAGAGCTCTATTTGGTTGAGCTCATAACTACCTCAAAGCTTACATAGAGCGTAGAAGTAGAAGCTAAAGAAGAAGAAAGAGGTAGGTGAAATAAAAGAAGGAATTAAACATAGAGTGAAGAATCGACGTATACCTGAGGTAACTTCTACTCTTATCAGAATCTCGTCGGAGTTGAAAGGCTCTGTCGAGCCTTTTTTCGTGTCGATATCATGTTTATACACCTTTGTGTTGTATGTTGTTTGACTGATTGTCTTTACACTTGAAGTTGTTCCACATTAGGGTTACAATTTCAGATTTGTTGTTGAGTTGTGCATTTTTTTTCTTTCTTTTTTTTTGTTGATGGAGAGGGATTTTCATGTTCATCTTGCTCTGGGTTTTAAGAGAGAGAAAGGGATTCGTTTTTTTTAAGAATGAGGACTCGCTTGGTTTTTTTATCAACTTTCCATTAAATTTGAATTCAATTATTATTATTTTTTGTTATTAAAGAAAAGGGAATAAAAATCATTTTTTTTTAACGGTTGAAATAAAACCAAAATTTAAGTTTGTTTAATTATGAGAGAGGGGATGTGTCTTGATTTCTACCGGTGTTTAATAGTTGTTATTCATTTGTTTTTATTTTCTTTAATATGACAATTAATGGAGTTTTAAGATTGAAATTGGTCATGATTTTAGAGAAAGAGAATGTATATGGTTAATAGTTTGTTTCTTTTTTTAAAAAAAAAATACATTAATTAGTATAAGATCTCATTTTGACATTAATGATAATATGTGGGTCATGATGCACGTTTTAAGGCAATGTGAGATTTGGTTCAGTTTTTTTTTTTTATATATATATAATTATTTATTAGTATATATATTGGATGCCTTTTTCTTTCTTTGGTGCTCTTACCGTCATTTCCGCGATACACGAGATAGGGAGTGGATGGTAGTTTTGCTAATACATATATATATATATATATATATATATATATATATATATATATATATATATATATATATATATATATATATATATATATATATATATATATATATATATATATATATATATATATATATATATATATATATATATATATATATATATATATATTTTTTCATCACTAGGAGTGGTTTTCTTTAGTTTAATTTAATTTATTGTGTTTAATACTTTTGTAACATATTTATAAAAAAATCAAAATATTTTGTTAATTAATTTAAATATGTTTATTTAATTAATTAATTTTATTAAATATTTGTATTTAACTTAATTAATTTTTTTATTGCCTTTTAATTTGTGATTTTTTTTAGTTAATTATTAGTAGAATTAAGATTAACTAATTGAGTTCATGGGCTCATATGTGTTTCTATCCTTCCTTTTTAATTTGCACCCCCTCTCTCCATGTCCACTTTATTCTTATTCAATTAGTAATATTTATTATAGTTAGTAAAAATTAATTTGTTTTATTTTATTTTATTTTAATTAGTTAATTTTATTAATTAAATTTTATTAATTTAGTTAATCATTTCATTTTTTTATTAGTCTTGATATTGAATTCTAATTAGTCTAGTTAATTGTTTCAACTATTTTTAATCGATTAATTTTGCTAATTAAATGTCTCTTCTCTTGATTATTTCAATTGACTTAGTTAAGCAACTTGACCTTCTAAAATCAATTCATTTATTTTATGTCGTGTCATTGCATAACTTAAACTATTTTATAAAAAAAAATAGTTCTCGATTATCCTTTAGTTCAATCGTTTTCGTTTCATACGTAAATTCAAACCTCGATTCATATCGAGTATTTTATCAAAACTATATCAATATACTTAATCTATTTAAACACAATTTCAATATTAGATGAAAAAAGAGAGAGTCCCAAGTCTTTGGGTCTCTCTCCCAATTGTTTGGGCCCGAGGAGCCTTTCTTAAGTCCAAACAATTGTCTTCTTTAAAATATATACAATGCGAAACATACTTGAAAGTTATTTTCCTAAACACTTAATGAAAAAGAGAGAGAGTCAAGCCTTTGACTCGCTTTCCCGATTACTTGGGTCCGAGAAGCCTTTCTTAAGCTTCAAGTAATCGTCATTCATAAGCCACGTTAATTATATCAAAATCATTTCTTAATATAAGATAAAAAGGAGAGAGATTCAAGCCTTTGACTCGCTTTCCGGATTACTTGGGCCCGAGGAGCCTTTCTTAAGTTTCAAGTAATCCTCATCCATTTAAAATACTTTAACCATATTACATCGTTTAGTACATCAATTCCCTTCTCCGTTAAGGATGAAAAAGAGAGAGATTCAAGCCTTTGACTCGCTTTCCCGATTACTTGGGCCCGAGAAGCCTTTCTTAAGCTTCGAGTAATCGTCATCTGATCCGTCTACTCGAATCATATTCCTTTCCTTTTCTGTTAAGGATGAAAAAGAGAGAGAGTCAAGCCTTTGACTCGCTTTCCCGATTACTTGGGCCCGAGAAGCCTTTCTTAAGTTTCGAGTAATCGTCACCTCTAGCTAAACATCTGATACGTCAAAACTCTCCTTCTCGCCCTCGTGCGATCAAAACATATTCAAACCTTTAATTCAATTTCTCGCCGCCGTGCGAATCTTCAAACTCTTTCTTTTCCTAGCCAAACCTTTATCCGTAAGCCGAACTACGGCTGCTCTGATTTCTTGTCTGTTAACGAGAATACGTAGGCACAAGATTGCGATGATCTTGGCGAGCACATTTCCCCAAAATTCCATATTTCTTCCTTTACCCGTAGTCCCACGAACTACGGATGCTCTGATTCTTCACTTCTTTTCGAGTGAAAATACGTAGGCACAAGGGCCCTAATCCTTGGTGAGCACTATAATCTAAAACCACTCCTTTCTCCTTAACTATCTAAACCCTTTTTACATTACCTTCACCTTTTATTTTGGAAGAACACAAACCAACTAGACTAACATTTCTTATGAATTGAATAAAAAGGTTCTCGTTGAGTACAACGGACGTGAGGGGTGCTAATACCTTCCCCTCATGTAACCGACTCCCGAACCTAGAACTTGGTTGCGATGACCATGTTCTTTACCTAAAGGTTTTATCGATATTTTCCTTTCTCATTTTGGGATAAATAAAGTTCGGTGGCGACTCTGTGTTTTCCGCGACCATTCGCGAAGGATCGTGCTTTTTTTAGGTACGACAACATCATCGTCAAGGCTAAGGATTTTCTTCTTAAGTCATGTTATCCACGAGTTTTACCATCTTGGATCACTTCTTGATCATACTTATAAGCACATGGTTCCACATTTTCCCCCTTTTTATGATGACAACGTATCTCTCAGGGAGGTGGTAAAAGACAAAATACGTAGGTAAAATTTGGAGTGGTTAACCTTTCCCTCACATGAGTAAAGAGTATATTATACTCCCCCTATAAGTATATTTCACCCCCTTTGACATAATCAAAAAGGCGGGTAAATATGCAAGACCAAATAAGCACATTGTTCAATAGTCAAACATATTACTGAAGAAGGGAGAAACATTTTATTAATTGAAAATACTGGAATTCAAATTACAAAAAGCGGGAAGTTACAGGAATTGAAAATGCGGTAAGATACGAAGCAGAAATTTAGGCACGCTCTTAATTGTAAATATAGGGGGGGTTTGTTATTGTCTCCACAAGGATTGCAAATATTTTGATGCTTGTTGTATAATAGTTTACAGTTTCAAGAAAAAGGGTTTCGAAGTTTTGTTCATAAAATTGTCACATTTTTAATAGCAAAACTTATAAATTCTAAAGAGTTTGATTAACAAAGTATATCAAAAGTAGTTTTCATCTACCCTAATTTATACATATTCTTTCAATTTTGCATGTGAAGTTGGACCCGATTAATATCGTCGTGTATTCTCTCAACACCGTCCATCTTTAGAGCGGCTCGTGAAAAATACCGTATTCATCGCTACACGATTTCTCCATATAACAACCAATATAGTAAGCTTTAAGTTTAACACAAAGCAACTATCGACCATAGATAGAATTTTCCAACCAAAAATCGATAGATGAATATTTTAGGTCAAGTTTTACAAAATCTATGTCTAGAGTTTTACAAAACAATAATGGATCATTAAGAACAAAAATATTCATCATATATTAATCATCACTTGTTCACATACAAGGTCAATCAAAAGAAATACATATAAGCTAATGGTATACTACTTCTACCTTTGATACAAGAGAAATTAGCTACCCATAACCATGGTAACTTACTTTACAAGTAATGGTAGAAGATGAATAAGCATTCACGTCGAAGAATCAAATTTGAATGCGAATCCAACTTTTATTTGCAAAATATCACCTTTTGGTGAAGAAATGCTTAGAAATGAAGTTTTAGTGTGAAAACTTGGTTATGATCCCCAAAAAATGTGAAAAGTATTTATATAGTACTTTTGGAATTTGTCAAGTTCTCCCTGCGAACTACTTCTTCGCCCAGCGAACACACTTTTAGGCACCTGAAGTGCCTCTAAACAGTTAAACCGCCCCTGAGAAATCTGAAATTCGTCGTGCAACTAATTCTTTGCCTTGAGAACTACCTCGCTAAAATTTCACACAGCGAACTTATGGTCCTTTAGCTATTGCCTCAAATCTGGGATGACTCATTGGTCCTTCGCTACGACCTCGCCACAGTGAACATTCGCTACCAGTTCGCCCATCGAACTTAGTGTCATTTTCTTACTTCCTCTAGATTGAGAGGATTCGCCATGAGTTCGCCCAACGAACATTCGCTGTTACTCCTTGCTAGTTGTTCGGCCAACGAACATGCTGGATCTCTTCTTTTCCTTTAGCTTCCTTGTCCAATTACTTGTGTCTTACATTTTGATGTTTTTATGCCTAAGTTCTGCATAATAACACACACATCAAAGCAACCAAAGTTATTTTCAATAATATTGAAGAATAACATGATAACATGGAGTAAATCCAACAAAACATAACAAAAGAGTTGAAAAATGCCAAAAAATATGGATTAATTTAAAGTAAGTTTGGCATTCAACAAACTTTCTCCAACTAGATCTTTTCTTGTCCTCAAGAAAAGTATGTCTCTCATAGAAAACAACAGGATAAACTCAAGCATTTAATTCACCCAAGAATGGATTTATGGCTCAAATTAATAAACAAATGCACATAAGCAATGTTCACTGTTTCCTAGAATCGAACAATGCAAACGAATTTAGTTCTTAAACAAATATCATGCAATACTTCAAATAAAATCTAAATTTTCATGCTTGAATCACTCTAGCACTCCTCCTCGAGTAAGAAATGAAGAAATTAACGTGTTTGCAACCGCAGGGAAATTTCACTCACCTGACAAACGGTGCAAATACAATCCAATTCATACATTCATCTAATCAATCATCAAATAAATTATGGAAGCAAGAAGGTCACTAAGGTGTTCAAAGGTTGTATCTTGGTTAGGTTCACAACAAAGGGACATATCTAAGTCCATGGAATCAAAGTTACCAATGCAAAAGAAACATTCACCATACAAGATTATATACACACTACAACTTCATCCAACACTTTCTTTTCTTAATTGGTAACCTTTCCAACACCTTTTATGCACATTATTCATTTTCTATTGTTTTTCATTTAAATAAGCATGCATTTTATTTTTATTTTTCATGATTCTTATTCACAATTTTCTTCTCAATGCTTGTTTGAAATTTTTTCAAAATTTTTAAGTAATCTACTACTTTCTTTTCACTCTCCCCAACTTGAATTCAACCAAACTTTAAGTGAATGTTCATTGATTTGTATGGCAAGGAAGACAATTTAGATCAATTTCAAAGGTTCAAGACTAATTTTTCGAATCCTACACAATTCAATGATGAACTAACTTTCAAATTATGTACATATACCAAGTTCGTCACTAAACTAGGATCTAAACTATTAAGCTCAAAGGGGTTAGCAAATTTGCACTGCTCACAGATAAGTTACTTTTTGAGATATGGTTGTGCTCATTATCAACAAATTTCTTGATCATATCTAATGCTTCCATAAAATCAAAATAATCACAAGATTAAGTATGAATCAAATGTATTCAACAAGATTTATCAGTTATCCTAAATATTTAGTAAACAATTGAGGTTTCTCACAAATTTGTGGCTATTGGAACCTAAGTGATATAAGCATTCAAACAATGTTGCAAAATGAAACAAAATTACATTTTCACAAAGAAAAAAAAATCTTAAACATTCTAGCATCCTAGAAAGAGGTAACCATGTACCTTGCCAGCATTTACATGATCAAATACTATCATCACCATCCAAACTTGGGAGAATCTTCATTGAATACTTTTAGCAAATAGAAACCAATCTAGAAGTTCTCACATTTAATCACCGAAAAGGGAAACATTAAATTCAAAGCAAGTAAACTACCAAAAAAACAACAAAAGAAGAACTCAGTTTAGAGTTGAACATTCCTAAACTGAAGAATTCAACTCTTAAACAACATAATAAAAGAAAATGAAAGTTGAACACTGGTGAACTGAAGAACTCAACTGAAAATAACATTAAAAGGTTATGGTGAAAAAACACCAACAAAGTACTAGTACCCAAAAGTGGTACATACAAACAACATTATCTAAAATAATCCACCAAGTGGATATTGTACAATACAAAAGAGAATATAATAAACATAAAATAAATATAGAAATGATCTAAGCTAACAGAAAACTTCACTTTGTAGAACCAAAGGAAGTTGCCTAAGACCGTGCTCAAATATCCAACAACAAAAACTAGTCCTCATCGGACTCGATCTCCTCATCCAAATCGACCTCCTCTCCAGACTCAGAACCATCATCAGAACCAACCTCCTCAGCGCCATCTGCCTCATCGAGATCAGCTACACCTTCCCTCTCTCCAAAGTGTGGCATGGCCTCAGGCCAACCAGCATGAGCTAGGAACTGCTTCCTAGTCATCACCGATCGCTCCACAGAAGGCTCTTTGTACTGTAGTTGTAACACCTGCATAGAGTCATGTATATCAATCATGGTGTGCTGAGTAGCTGTCATCCACTCCTAGTTGTAGTTACAGATCTCCCTCTGGAACGGGTCAAAGCCCTGGGAGCCTACAACTCCAAAATCGGAAGCCTCACCAGCTCCTGAAATTGTACCAGCACTAGCACCAAAATTCTGTCCTCCTCTCATGCTCTTTGGCCTGCAAAACTTATCCACATGATTGTCATCAATAGCAGTCGGGATTGTCACATGACAACGGAGGGTAGCTTCACCCTCGCATGCACGCATAAAACCATGATTAGACATGGAAAGACCAAGGGGGAATTAGCTCGTGACCCTGATCTAAGTCTGCTCTCAATAATAACGCGCATATCATCAGCGATAATCCTAGCCACATAAATTTGAGTGTTAATCAAAATAATGTAAACCAAGTATGCAACGGGAATGGGTACAGTGGAGGTATGCGTCTTTAGCTTGATGTTTGTCAACAGCAAGAGAAGCACCAATTATGCTAACAGACGCATATCCTCCCTATGGTATCTTCTTGGAACCCCAGATGGGTTCAATTCCACCAATTTTCCTTCTAAAAAAAATGCACCAGAAATCTCCTTAGTATCTCTATGCAGCCTCAAAGTCCGATGATACCCATCCATATTATCTTCCCCCAAAGTGAGAGGCTTACCTAAAACATGATTAATAATATTCTGATCAAATTCCACCTCTCTTCCCACTAGTGGAAAAAAGGCTTTTTAAGTCGGTTAAAAATGACTTTTTAAGTCGGGTCCGAGCCCGACCTAAGAATTACCGACATAAGAAGTTTTGACTTCTTAAGTCGGTTGTGGACCTGACTTAACAAACTATTATTAGGTCGATTATACAGAACCCGACTTAATAAGTCTAGCCTGCATAAACTATTTATACCCGACCTAAGAACTTACTTTCTTAAATCGGATATAATTAACCGACCTAAGAAGTTGTTGTTTTTTTGTAATAACACTTTATATATATATATATATATATATATATATATATATATATATATATATATATATATATATATATATATATATATATATATATATATATATATATATATATATATATATTTATATATATATATATATATATATATATATATATATATATATATATATTAAAGAATCGGTTAACAATCAAAATATTTTAAGGATTGGAAGGTTGGAAGTTCATAACAATGTAAACCGAGTATTGCTAAATTTGGTTTATTAATCAAATTAACAGTTTTTACAAATTGCAAGTTGTATCCCAAATTTACAGCTTGGAAACGCGACTCAATTATGAAATATTCTAAAGCTAAGTTGTTATATGAGGAACAAGCCATTACATAAATCCTACGAAATCCATAGAAACACAAGCGACCATTTGTTTGAATAGGCTTTTTGCATTGAAGCAGTCCCAAGGACTCCGCCGAGCGAAATACATGTTGCTATGGTGCTTGGTATATCTCGCGGTAATCACCTACATTTGAACAAACAATGAACAGATTTACAAATGAGCCTTCATCATTGAAAACTGAAAACAAACAGGCTATGAATATTCAAAGGCAGTGCAGAGTGAAAATGAAAAGAATCCACAAACAAAAAATACTGAAAAAGTAAACAAAATAAATATGTTTTTTTTACCTTGTTTTCCAACAGATTTATAAATAACCAGTTTCAGCGCATGTTCAAGTCTTCTAAACAATCTTGTTTTCACCAATCTGCAAAAAGAACAAAGTAATGTTCAAAACAACTGAATTTGTGCACTAGAGACTAAAGATTTTATTAGACTATGTAAATAACTAAATATATTACAAATAATTACTAAATATTATGTTTATGATTATTAGAAATACATTAGATTATTAGGATTAAAATAATAACAATAGAGTATATCTCTATAAAGTATATAAAACCTGTCAATCAAGTTGAGGTATGAACAATCTTCCCTTTTCGTCAATCTGCAGTTAGTGTATTCAATTGTTGCTGTGAGATTTTACAAACAGTCAACAAAGCTCAATCATACAACTCCTAAAGGAAGAATAATACAAAGCTCAATCATACCATTTGGTTTGATTACCGATATCCCTTCTTCAACTGCCCTAGCAACACGTATTCTGCAACATATAACATTATAATATACCTCAGCCCCTGATCATAGTACCTACTACGAATTTCACGGTTATTAAGAAAAATAGTTGTAGCAATATATTTGTAAAAAATGTGTTACTTTTATATAATTACCTTTACATTGACATCGACATGCTCTTATGAACACAATTTGTAAAAAAAGTGTTACTTCATTACCTCTTATGAACATCGACATACTCATTTGTCTCGTCCGCAATCTCCTCCTGCGTCATTTAAGAAATACAATTAATTTTGAGTGGAAAAAGTATTAACTAGCCAGAGTGTAGATGGGACTTCTCAAATTACTAGTACTGTAATTTACTTGCAGAAGTTCTTCAAATACATCTTCTAGATTGATAATTCTAACCACCTCACCATCTTCAATACTTTCTGAAGGGAAACTATTTGTTGCGGCATCATTACGTTGCAAAGCAGATAACTTGTTCATGCTGGGAGGTGTTGAAGGCTTGTCAATGTCAACAACAATACTTTCAGTCATCTCATCCAGCTTTTGTAGCAACGGCGTAGTCAACTATGAGTCGGCACCAACTCTCTTATTTTCTCCATATTTCTCCCCATCAGTCATTTGCGGAGGCAATTTTCCTTTTAGACTAGCCTTGACAACAGCAGCCATATGACTGCTTCCTTTTTGGAACTCATTCAGTATATCATAGAGAGGCATATCTGCTGGTACTCTGTAATATTAACCATTACAAAATACAGATATTTGACTTAAACTTTAAACCAAAAAAACAAAAAGATGTGAACCACTAACGAGCTTCTGTCTAATCACTTCCTTTCAAGGGAAAAGGACACTTCAAGAAGAAACTATGTCAATAGAGATATACAAATCATTCACATGGATCCACTTAACAACTAAAACTTTTAGGAGAATTAAACTGGGCCGCAAACACACCATGGGATTCTCCGGATGGAGACAGCACTGACAGGGATATCTGTTTCTGGCCGAACAGTGAGAAGACTTTTAACCTAATTGAACAATGAATCAAGGTCAGGAAGAAAATTCTGAAAGTAATAAACACAGAGAAATTAAATAAAATCAAAATGAGGAAGATTTAGCACTGACCAGTAGAACCCCAATAATGTTTTTCGAATTTCTAGAATAAACAGGAACTCGGCTATGCCCGCGGGCAAGAATTTTTCCCATTGCCTCCCTGGTTGAGATTCACCACATAAATTAAGCCAAGGGATATAAAAATGCGACAGTGATCGTGTATACTTAGTATCTTCTAAGCAATAATTCTACACTTTTTACAGTATAAACTAGGCATCACCAAGACACTCACCAGTCCAATTTTGAATTAACATCCAATGAAAAAGTTGATTCAATAGGAGTCATAGCCTCTTCAGCAGTCTGGTCAACGAAAAAGATTATGATGGGCAGAAAACGGAAATTTGCATAGATTTTTGCTACAAAAAGGATGCATAAAATACATCTTACACAAGTCAATATCGTTAAGGATAGCAATTGATTCAGATTTATTAGGTACGTACAATGAGTAGGATCATTACACATTAAATGAATTTATGTCCAAGCTAAAAAGAATTGGTAATTGCCAGAATAAAACCAGGGGTATCGCATTGGTAGGTACTACAGCAGTTCCCACCCCATCATACAATATCTTATGTTCTAAACCAGGATTTGCAATACTTTTAAGTTTTTCGATATTGAGTCAGATATTGAAACTTGAATGCATGTTTTGTTTATGTATACTTTGTTTTACAATCAGAAGGGAGGGAATGAGCTTAAACTCAACTAAAGCTCTACAAAATTCATTTCTAAAAGTTAATTTGAGTAATAAAAAATAAGCTAAATACAGATTTAAGGAATAAAATAAGATATTTTCATAAGTTCTTCCAAACTATCAAGTCATAAGACAAGCCCAAATAAACACTTTTAAGCTCCCTCTTAATATACCCTAGTTCACACTCCATGTCTACAGCCCTTGACCGGTCCTATCATCCCCAAATAGAAGATACTAACTAGTTAGTAATTACCAGATTCATGAAGCAACCTTCACAAGGTTCTACACTCCCTCATCATCAATGCGTATTGAAATTATAAATAAGTGAAAAACTTCACACTCTGATGTATTGAATCGCATAAGTTGCAAAATGTATTTTACTGTCACATTATGAAACAATAATAAATAGGTTGACATTCAACATCATATAGTGGATAAATTACGGTGTATACCTTTTCAGTCAAATCTAGAGCTCCACTGATAATTGTTGTCTCATCATGCGTAAGCTCGCCACATTTACCAGCCTGAAAACAAGAAATCCAACATTTGTGAATCAAACACCAAGAAAATGGTAATATACTTTCATAAATTTAGGAAACTAAATGTGGTTGATTTTTAAATTATATCACAATAATAATACCTAGATATTTTCATACCTCCTTACTGTGGATGGAGACAAGAGCTTTTAACTGTGCTCGCCTAAATAACGCCTCATTGTGACCTAATAACCAATCTAGAACCTGGATAAATATCAATGTGAAAAATAAATCCTTGAGGCGACTTTACAATCACTTAGACTCACACAAATCTCCCACCTATCACCTACTTTGGCATGAATCCTAATAACAAACAACAACAAAATTAAGTTATATAACAACGGAAAACAAACCGACACTCCCACAGATTGAGTTCTCAAACTAAGTGTCTGTAGAAACAAACCTTGGCATGGGTGTGGGTTTAGACTTCTCAGCACATTTCAGAAAGAGATCAGCGTAATCCCGAAAAGACCTAAAACGAATCACAGTTCCATTGAGTTCAACCTTAACAGTCGCTGTGAGCTATTTTCTCTTTAACCGAATGTTTGTTTTTTTCAGATGTCACGAAAAGGAAGAAGAAAAGCAGGCGAGAATCGTGAAGAAGAAAATCAGACGGGAAATGGAAAGCTCGTCATGGGAACCGCCGACGGCAGATTCACAATGGAGAAAAAGACAAGGGAAATAAAAACCCTAATCCATTTGCCGTGCATATCGCCCCCTTTCCCTCTTTTATTTTATTATTTAACTATATTTTTTAAGGATACTCAATTCGATTCCCTCTGGTATGCACAAAATTTAATTTGTTACAAGTAAATAAAACTTCTGAGGTCAGGTGGACGACACCTGACTTAATAAATTGATTTTTTTAAGTCAGTTAGTAAACACATATGACTTAAGAAATTTAAAGTGAATTGTATATTTTTTATTTAATTTTTGTTAAATCGGTTTTAAATGCACCCGACTTAACTAAGTTATAAATATTTACAAAATTTTTACCGCATCACTTCTTAAGTCAGGTGGCAAGTTAACTGACTTAACAACCTCTGCTAAAAAGTAATTTTTCTACTAGTGTCCGCAAACCAAAGTAGTCCAAGAAAATATCTTGTCGTCATCTGGAAGGGCATTAGTATAGAACTCCCTTACGAGCTCTACGTTATAGTTGTCACAAGGTGTGATTAATTTGTCCCACTTTTTGGTGTGAAGGATTTCCGCTACCGCCCGGTAAGAACCTTGAGGGTTGATGTTAAACCTCTTCTCCAACAAAATTCTCTTCTTCTTGAGAGCAACATGATGTATAGCCTACTTAGCTCCTCTAGACCGATCAGTATTGAATTGAATTGGTTGCGGACAGAATGTACTTCCAACCTTTCTTTTTTTGAAAGGAGTTGCATTTGGAGGTGCCATCTGCACATTCACCAAACAAAACCAGCAAACCAAACACATGATACATTAGTAATAAAACAATTAACAAAACATCAGACCAAGAAATCTCTGCATAACTCAAATATCAAACTTGTTGTCATGTTCTCCTTGAGTTCGCCTAGCGAGACCTAGCAAAATTTCGCTTCAGGTTCGTCTAGCGAACCCTGCAAATTTTACAAATTCCAGGTTCTGCCTATTCAATAAAAAACACAATAACAAAGCAATTTTTTCCATACAATCATTGCTATTCAAGTATAAAATGAGTATCAAATAACAACACCAACCAAGCCACATTTTTTCAAGCAAACGTTCAAAGTTCATAAACTTCATTCAAATCAAATTCAACTTTAACCTAAGCAAGTTCAGCTCTCAATTTTTTTTTATAAAAGTTCAATACCTAACATGCAAAGCAATGTAAATCAATAATCAAGAACATGCAAACAGATTCACAAAGCCTAGAAGAAAGCTTCTGACATTTGCTCACATCAACCCTAAAATATCTTTTATAGAAAAAAATAAGGAATGAATAAAGAAATCTCAAACCTGAAATGTATTGAAAGGATAGAATGGAATTTGCACTAAAACTTGGAAAAAAACTTCACTTGCACAAATACAATGGAGAGAGCAGATAAATGTGTTGGTGTGTTTTTGGAAAGTAAAGAGACAAGAGATAAAAAAAGGGAAAGACAAAAAGGGAAATGGGGGAAAGTTTACCCAATAAAATCTGCAAACAGGTCTTTGGCCCACACAGTTTAGTCTCACCTCTGCGCTACTACCTACTATAGCAGCCTGCACCGAATGCCTTGTCCCCCACCACTATCTGTACCAGGATGCTTGTCCATGAAGAATGGAGGATAAAAAGAGAATATGTTTATTTGAATATGGGTTGAACCTTATTTGCATAAAAAAAACACATGATCTAAGGCCTACTACCTTTCATATCCACACTTATGCTTATAAAAGCTGAACTTAAGAATTGGAAAAAGATTCCACACGCATTCACCAAGAAGATAGTTTTTAGTATTGTTTTAGTTTATTTCAGTGTGAGGTTGAGATAAAAGAGAGTTCTTCTTCTCATCCAATCCTGTAGTCACTGCTGAGAGCTAGCGCGACTAGAGTTTTCACTTGATGTTTATCCAACATAGGAGATCTCTAAGTTACTTCTACGTTGTCATTTTTTTACATCTATTGTTAAGTATATTTCCTAGTAGTCTCAGTTTAGTAGTTTGTACTTAGCTCACCATGAGAAAAACACTTATTTGTTGAGCAATGTGAAGTTAATATAATGTTTCCTTTATGTTAAAATTATGTGTTGTTAGTTGTCTTATTTTGCTATGCATTTTTATGCTATAAACCTAACTTTTTGAATGATCAACTTAGAAAAAAGGTAAAAGCTTTTTATTGTGAGAAATCCAACAACAAGTGGATTTCAAACAAAAGTGGTTAAATAAGTAGGATAGAGATATTAACTTAATTAAATTGCTTAGGGATAAGAGGCTAAGACCATAAAGAACTCTCAGAATATAAATCAGACGTATTTTAGGGTTATAAGTGAGACTTAGAGATTTGTTCCCTTGCCCTTCTAATGCATGTTTTGATGTTGTAGAGATACACATATAGATCATGTTCTGATCTTTTGAGACACGGCACATCTCATCATAGACACATTTTGGTCACTTACATATTAATGGATCATAGTTGAACATTCACTCTCTTGATTTAATTAAACCTATATTTATTTCATTTAGTTCTGTGTTGTAAACAAAATGTATGTGAGTGCAAGATTCCTTTTTACTATGTTTTAATGATGTCAAAACTAGAATATTAAGTACTTGTGTATTTTGGACAGTTTCACCTTGTCTAAGCCATGCATTCATCTCTTGCAAACGTGCATAAAGATCCTTATACATGTATTAGACACATAGGATCATACATAATGTCAAAAATGGGTTTTTGGATTATTTTTAGAGTCATTGGTCGACTTAAAGGTCATAGGTCGACTCATAAAGGTCATAGGTCGACTCACACTGAAGAGAAAAGTTTTTGAAACTTTCTGCCTTGCATGCACCTACCTTGGGTCAACATATGAGCACCTATAAGTCGACTCATGCTGTAAAGAAAATCTTTAAAAAAATTGTCTTGCATGCGCCTACCCTGTAGGTCGACACATGGGCCAAGTTTTATGCAGTTTTAGCCACTGCCATGTTCGGGTCGACTCATAGATGCTAGAGGTCGACCTCTCGCGCGTGTTTAACCATTTTTCTATGTCTTTGTGTTCTCAAACTCCTTTTTTCTTTACTCATTCATGTACATGCATATATACTCATATGCATCACTTTGAAAAAGAAAAAAAAAAAGAAAATTGAAAGAAACATTGTCTTGCTCTTCATCTTCACTCTCACAATTGCATTCATCAATAATCATACATAATCATCTTTATTGATTGTGCTTAGTCAAGAGTGATAATGTCCAAATGTAGGATTTGTAAACCAAGTTTGACTAGAGATTCAGTGAGATTTTATTCGATAAAACCATTGGGGATTTTTGTACAAGTCTTCGCATCACAAATTCAGCCGAGTGAAAGTCTTAAAGAACGGTGGGTTCGGTCAAGGGAGTAACGGTAACCGGAGGATTGTTTTGGAAGATTTGGGGTCAAACATCTTTTGATCGAAATCAGCCAAGTGAAAGACTTGAAGAACGAAAGGTTCGACCAAGTGAGTAACAGTAACCGGAGGTTTGTTCGAAATGTTTGATGCACTTGATTCAGTTGGAATCAAGGGGACATAAGTGGTTAGATTCAACCTCAACAATTGGGTTAGATTGTTGGTTAGCTAGAACTTCTCTTGTACTGAATATTGCACACAAATTTTATAGATATCTCAATTCTAATTTAAATTTGTGGACAGACGTACTCGAAGTGAGGACAAAAGGGGAACTTCCTAAACAAATTGGGTTTCTCTACAACATTTTGGTCACTTACATATCTCAATTGTCCTCTTCAAGACATATACTCATCATATACACATTTTGGTAACTTATATTGTTGAAGTTTGTGTGAAATTAATTGTTAGCAACAATCTGATTGAATTTGTAGTGTTTCAAACAGTTGTGGAAAACCATTGCAATAACTTTGATTGCAAGTGAGAAAAATTCTGCACTACAAATTCAAAGGAAATTTGACTTGGAGTGTTTCGCACGCCAAGTGTTTGATATATTGATAACACACAAACTGTTTGATATATTGTCAATTCAAATTTTATCCTCAATTAAGCATTGGAAACTGGTTCACCTTAAGTGACTTTTATTTGAATAATTGATTGGGAATCTTAGTGATTCTACTCTCTCATCAAGATCATTCCATTCAGTTTCACAGATCCGATCTTTCCAATAAAGGTTCAGATAGACGGGTTTTGATCCGAGGCCGCTTTTGCATATATTAGAACAAAAATTTTAAAAGTGCAAATTATTAAAAATAAGTGATCTATTCAACCCCCTTTCTAAATCAGTGCCATCGTCTAACAATCTAAGCTTGTCAACAACTATCATTTTGTTACTTTTCTCATGTTAGTTTTAAACAATAATACTTACAAAAAAATTCAATTTAAACCTCTTTCACTCTCTGTGCATACGATATCCTTACTAATATTACTTGTTGCAATTAAAACATGTATATTTGCACGTGACACTATAATCGTTTTTAAGCACTACAATACTATATCTTTCTTAATGATGACATCAAAGATGTTTTGTCTTGGGAGCAATATCCTTGCAATTAAGTAGTGCATAATACAATTTTTTGCCTTCATATAGCTGAAGGTGCAATAAACGCACAAAAGAGAGGTTTAAATTAAGTTTCTAGATTTAAAAACTTTTTGCCTTCATACATTATAATATATTCTTTTCACTCTATCCTTTCTATTTTTCAAATTTCTCCCCTCCCTTCTTATATTTTAAAACGTGCTTGATATTTAAAAAAACAAACAATATAATATTTGTCTTATTATTTTCTAGAAGTTTTTTAAAATATCAAACACTTTAAAATCTTTTTTGGAAGTTGGTTTTTTGAGATTTTGGATGATTGAGTTTATATTTTAAAATGTTTTTGATATTTTAAAAATATATATAATCCATTAACATATAAAAGCATATTGTTTTCTTTTAAAAATTAAGATATCAAAGACATTTCAAGATATAAACGTAACCTGTCAAAAAATTTCCCTTAAAAAAGAAAGGAAGAGAAGAACTTTGAAAAAAGTGAAAGAATATAACTTACAGAATTAAACAATTTTGATTTGTTTATATTCATAAGGCAAAATCTCTCTAATTTTGGAGAATTCAGAATTTATATTGGAGGAAAGTTTTGAAGGACTTATATAAATTTTTCAAATAAATTTTATATTGTTATAATATTATGAAAATTAAAAATACAGTAATGATAGTAATATTTTATACAAAAACACAATTTTAAAAAATGTTGCTGAGATTTTCTTTTCTTTATTTTACAAATTCTCAACCCAAAAGTTTTGCTCTTCCTCAAAACCCTCCAAACTCAAGAAACCTTAATCAAAAGAAAATAAGGGGTACGAAATTTGACACCCCATGTAGTCCTAGAAGCAACATCATCTTGATGGAGCACTTTTCATAGCAAACATGGTGCAAGGATATGTTATAGACAATGTTGGCACTACGCAATGGTGCTTTAGCGCCACTATATCAGCTATTTGACGACACGTTTTACTAAATAGCATAGTATATGACAACAACAGTTTGTCTAAATTCTGCTACACTACCACGATATAGCGCCGCTATAGCTGTTATTTAACAACACTACGTATAGAGAAGCAGGATCTAAGCAGGTTAGATGCTGAGATGGAGCATTGACAGCTGAATTAATTTTCTTTCCAATTCCTTACTGTAACTATAGAGAAACAAGCTAAATACTCAACATAAAGGAGGCAAGGATCAGCCGAAAAGGGTGGACCAAAAAATACTCTACATATAAGAGACATCTCCTTCTAATAGGTTGCCCTTTCAGAATCATTCAAAACTAGGATGTGCTCCATACTGCATTATAAAGGAATTTGGATAGGGTGCACATCTGAATCGTCCTTTGATTCAAAAGTTATTCGCCGTCATTATTTATTCTTAGACTTTGAAGTAGCCCATTTAAAGTAGCCGCAGTTTGCTTCAGGATTAGATGCAGGGCCCTGTAAAGAGGAAAACATGTTAGCATTCACCACTTGGTGCATATGGCACAGATTGTGAAATGAAAGACCACGGAGACATGGATGAAAACAAATTATTAAACTGCCAGCAATTGTGGCTATAACGTAACTCATTGCAGACACGACATCGGTAGCTCATTAGACGTTGGAAGGTAATCCCTCCCTAAAACAAGTGTTGGGCTGCTTATTACTTTATAATTGGATGGTGCAACTGTGCTAGTCATTAAGTTAAGAGTAAAACCTTTTTTTTCCCCCTAAGCTGTGAGCCATGATTTCCCATCAGCACCATAACCAAAAGAACAATTGGAACTACAGATAGCAAAAGTTGCTCTATTGAGCAAATAAGCGTGACGATATTGCTCTTATAATTCAGGCGAACGGACTTTACAACTTTTATATGATAGTAAGAAATACTTGGTGGAAATAGTTGAAAGCAACAAAACCAAAAACAGAAAATAGTAAAAACATAAAATTCAGATATGAATTGTGCAACCCTTACGGAGCTGCAGGATTGAAAATATTTGATTATAAAACAAATGAGTCATATCCTCATAAGAATCACAGTGCTGCAGTGCAAAAGAATAATTTTCAGAGACAAAAGTACAAATATACAAAGACACTTAACAGAAACAGATTACCTCAGCACGGGCACAAACATAGAATCTGCGACCAAAATTAGCTCCTTGTTTCTTTACCACCCGAGCAATACAAGGTTCCTTATGTCCCTTGCAAAGAGGTATACTGTTCTGCATCAATTTTTGTATTCTTTGCCACTCTTGTGAAGCTACATTACTCTTCTCTTCTTTTCTAGAACTATCATTTAGTTCAGCTAAATCCTGATCATATGCTGCATTCGCCTCATCTTGCACAGGACTGCTACTGTGATCAAACACTGTAGAATTTTCAAGTGATTGAGAGTTGGGTTGTGAGGGTTCTGCCTGACTATTTGATAAACCAATACAGGAGTCCTTGATACCATTGTCAAGATTTGTGCTTTTCTGAAAAAATGACCTAAGTGAGAGCTGAGACGATTGACTGTTTCTACTCTTTTTCTTGGATTCATTGCATTTCTGAATTTTTGATTTTTTATATACACTTCCTAATTTAGAAACAGTCTCCAGAGAAGAACCCGTGGAAAGTTTATTTGGTTCTAAAATGCTCCCTTCTGAATCATTGTTTGGAAGAAAATCACATTCACGGATAGATGAACTAATTATGTCAACTGGTTCTTCTATTCTCTCAGAAGTACTGACCACTGAAATGTCACTGTGTGCCATCTTGCACGAATCAGAAACCCGTCTTTTCATCAACAATGACACTGCAATACAAAGCTTAGAAACATTTAACTATTGATATCTTGTATACAAAAACTTGCCCCTAAGATTAAACAATGTTTTGGTACCTAGAGTTTGCTGGACGCCATGAATCATGGGAACATATCTAGCAGATAAGGAGGGAGTACTATGCAGAGAGACCTCGGGAATTTCCATCAAAGTCAAAATAACTGGAGCATGATCGGATCCTTCAAGCTTAACACTCTTTCCTCCCTTCCGCATGTGGGCACTGCGGATCAACATGTCAAAGTCAAGAGCTACTCCCTCTGTCCCAAAATAATTCTCGCTTTTAATTTCCAATGCAAATTTCATTTTCTTCTTCCAATTGTACCCTTCAATTAATACTACCTACATCACTCTTAATTTACTATTCTCTCACTTAAGATTTATGATCATTAGAATACACCAATAGTTAACAAGGATGAACTGGTAAAATTTATATTCTCTCTCTTTCATTTGTCACACTTTCTTAATCTGTGTGAAATACTCAAATGCGACACTTAATTTGGGACGGAGGAAGTATATCCTAGCATCCAGGAAGACATGCAGCATAGAATTGAGAAAATCTTTAACCAATTGACGCAGTAGTGGTGAAAAACCTCACTAGGAGTTAGAAACGACTGGTATAAAACGTTTTTGGAAAATTTCATAAATATGCAATGTGAAATGATGTATTCCACAACATTGGACATGTTATGGTATGACCAAAAAAAGTCATCCATACATGTTCATATTTCAAAGACAATGTAGCTTGCAATAATATATTCATTCAATATCCCTCCATTCCACCAAAAACAAAATATATTCATTCAATCTTCAACATTTGCAAGTTACCTCGGTGTGCTTTCTGGTTTGAACCGTTTGTACTGTGTCATGATTTCACATTCTTTAACATGGCATCTTATAAAACTATGACATTGCAGGTCATCTAATATATGTAAGCACGAACCAGCACATAGAATATGATCGATTCTACTCCCATAGTTAAATACTTCAGCACCCGTACTTTGAGACCAACAGGTGAATGCATCCCTTCTGCATAAAACTCAAT
Organism: Lathyrus sativus; assembly: GCA_963859935.3. Classification (NCBI taxonomy): domain Eukaryota; kingdom Viridiplantae; phylum Streptophyta; class Magnoliopsida; order Fabales; family Fabaceae; genus Lathyrus; species Lathyrus sativus. The sequence continues at coordinate 441,127,580 of OZ012738.1, read as the reverse complement.
ATGTGCAATTATGACTTAACCATATTGATAATGATGATATTGAAAACTTAGACATAGTGTTGAAAACACAAATGAAGGAAGAACAAAAAACATGGAGGATGTGCATGTAACACAAGCCAAGTGCACGTTAGGTAACCCAAGCGTCCTTACTTATCAGGATATTTTGCTCGAAAGACATCAGAAAAGTGGCCTCCATTTTCAATTAACATCGATCTGAACCATCTTCTAAACCTGCACAAGAATTCAGCCAAAGAGTTAAGATGATTGATCGTTCACTCGACATTAAAGATACTATACAGGAATCTGGCAGTCAGCTCACTCATTATTGTCAAAATCAGGCCCTGCATCACACCTATCAATTGCAAATGGTGCAATATTGAGATCACCAACAACAAAGATTCTCCTTCCTTGATGCAGGAGAGACTCCAATCTTTTCTATCAAATAGACTACCAACATCAATCAAACAGAAAAGCAAACAAAATAAAAGTGAAAATTTTGAAAAATAGAGACATCAAAGGCAAGAACATAAACTATGATATTAGCATATCCCAATTTTAAGAAAATAAATGGCGTTTCCTGAAGTTGACACTTCAATATTCATTGAATTGTGCTGATTTACGGGAAAAAGAAAGTAAGTAATAATAAAGCAAGTTTTATACATTAGCTTTAGAGTTTCTAAAACCCCAAAAGATATTCTGATGGATAAACTGTTTTCAGATTACATTTTGTCAGATAAATGATACAACTAAATAAACCATTATAAACATTAAGAAGTTTGTAGAATTTCAAATTTTAGTTCCAAATCCACATAAGAACAAAAGCTGTAGGTAAACTTTATAGCATAAAAAGTATTCTGCAAAGTAATGATTTTCCATCATATACCTGCAGTATCCTGTAGAATATTTGTTTAAACTGAATCCTCTCTGTGTCATCACTTCCAGCTCGAGGCCCATAAATATTGAAAAGAACTATATTGATGCAAACACAACTAAGTCAAAACATCTATACCTTTCTTCAAATAAAAAAGAAAGTTAAAAGATCGATACAAACAAAATATGTATCATTCTTTCTAGTCACACGCACCAAAGTGACCATGATCAGTGACAACGCATCGCCCTTCACTATCAACACTGAAAAGCTCGTCTTTTGAAAAATCCTCAAGATCTTCTACGAAGAGTGGCAATTTATCTTCACTAGTTTGAGAGTTACACATTAGGCCAGTGAACCCTTCTTCAGCTGCCAAGGGCAATGCTGCTTCAGTACTCGAAAAAGCAGACTTTACTCGACAAAATGTAATTACACCTACATCTCAAATCAAATTTATTGCTCAAACATTAGTACAGTGTAGACTAGAGTTTTCATTTCCACAAACAAACACTTAGGTTAACACATAAAAGCATAACAACAATTTTTTTGCAGCATATTTAATAATTTTATTTGAATTTGAATGTTGGAATTCTGTTACAATAAACATGTTATGTTTGGTTGGGGCAATGTATCAAACAGCTTACCGGAATAACCGGTTCGGCCTTTCTGAGAAGTTCGGGTACAAGAAAAGAACGATTCGTATCCATCTACCATAACCAAATCCGCTGTAACATCTTGTCTGCTAAGTTTTGTCTCCTGCAAGAACGTGTGAGTGTTGTTGTGATAGAGGAAAATGGAAGGAGGAAAGGAAAATAGGATTTGGAAGAGAACCTGAAAGCAAATAATATCAGCGTCGAATGAATTGAGAAGATTGCGGAGAGAACCGAACTGAGATATGCGTTGTCTCAAACCGTTTACGTTGTAAGTTACTATCTTCATGCTCTCTCCCATCACAGGTTTTCTCCCCCACGGCTGTCTATGTTATTGCAGCACCTTTTGTTGTGAGAGCAAAAAGGAAAACTTTTATGATTTTTAAATCTACAATTTTTTAGATTAATATAACAAAAAAAATATTATAGATAGAGTAACAACCCTACGGGTGTATTTGCTATTCATAAAACGAAAGTACGGTGAGTTGAGCCGAGTGAAATAGAATAAAGTGGAATGAAGATTTAGGTTGAGAATTAGAAATTATTGGTAAATATGAGATGTATCTTGAATTAGTGGAACAAGTTGTTTCAGAACAATAGAGAAGGAACAAGTTTCAATGCTATAGAGTAAAGACTAATTTGCAACTCTAACGATCAAGTTAGTGAGAAAATAATGATGAGTAATTTGAGTAAAAAGCAAGTTAAAATCCTACATTTTCCTTCCCAAAGTGCCTTATATATGAAAGTTGATTGAGGTGTCCATGGCCTGGATCAAATACATGGCTTTTTTTATTGGGAATTTGGTCGGTCCAAAACAGTTGTTCTGAAGGCTTTTCGTAGCATAGCAGCGGGAAGTCTTCTAGAAAATTGGGTTGTATTCCTCGTACCGGAGTCGCTGCTTGGAGAAGTGGAAAAAGTTTGGTAGTTGTCGTGAATAATTTAGGAAACATGTGTATTAAATATTAGTCTCATCATTGAGATGTTTTGTACGATATTTTTGACATGTGGCCCTAGGCTTCTAGACTAAGGCGTGAACGTTTCCTCCTAAGATGCTCAAGTGCACTCAAATGTCATTGTATTCTCGAGGTGAAATCCAATTGTTATATTTCGTCTTCCATATATAAAGGTCGCTTAGTATTTCAAACATTCTTTTCACTCTTTGTGCACACTGTAAGTTTCTTCTCTTCTAGAAACTTTTGATTTTCTCCTTTGAGCTCTGACGACATCCATTTTATCAGTCTCTTTTCTTCTTTAGAGCCTACATTTCCTGGTTCATCGCAACATCTGAGTCATATCTCTATAAATGTTACCTCCATTTTCGACTCCTTCAAATACCATCTCTCTCTCTCTCTTTCTTGTTTACCGTTCATTCTCCTTTTCATTGTTTTAGTTATGGCCAACATAGAAGACACGCCTACAAATATAATAGATATACACGGTAGTGATGATGCTTCTTCTACCGTTAAAAATGGTAGTGAAGCTTCTAGTTCTCATCGTGTCGGGAGTACAAACGATTTCTCCGAAAAGGGCGAAGGAATGAACCATGGTAGTCTCGTTTTTATGGGTACGGATGTCCCTAACTTGCCTCCTATACGGACTTCTATATATTTGAAACCTGTTGAGGTTACCCCAAATGAATGAAGGACCGATGTACCTTAAAAAAAAAAGTCTTCACTTGAATGGTCGTTTGACCACAATTTTGACTTCAAAGAGATGACTTAATCTTCAAGGGCATCTTTAAGAGAATAGTTTGATTCAAGAGGTTATCTAGATAAAACATTTAATTGCTTGATACATCTTCAACATATAATAACTTCATTAGATATCATTTAGTATCAAATGTTGTCATTGTAACACCTCATTCTAACCCAACAGATAAACAAGAAATTAACAATCAGAGTGCACGAAAAAATGGCTAAGTGACGATCGTGATGGAACCGTCACGATCGTGATGGTCATGACGATCGTGATGGAGTGGTAACGGTCGTCACACTCACAAAAACTGGGCGTCACATTTTCAACTTAAACAGACCACACACACCTGCAACACCATCATTTAGTAACATACATAGCATAGAATCGGATGAACAGACAACGATAATTTTCTTAGCATCTCAATTACAAGACAACCTGTTATTTTGCAGCGGAATTTAATACACTTCCAACATTTATAATAAACCAAAGCAAGACCAGAAAAGTCTGCAACTAAATTCCATTAAAATTCAGCAAGTAATTATCTTGCATCAATTCACAAAAACAACTAGTTCTCGACCATGAAATCAGTCCTATCGATTCATCGGTCTAGTGCGTACAACCAACATTTGGCACTATCAGAAGCAATCAATCTAAAGAAAAGTACTTAATAAAATGCGGCAACAAAGAAAACAATTAAAAACAATAACATTAATCGTTCGTCCCCCCAAGAATGTTACGTATCAGAGCGATCAACGGCCTTAAACGAAAAGCGACACTCTATTTCGGGTTACCTGCAAATTACCACCAATGGAGGTAACATACAACGTAAAGGGTGAGATATCGAAATTATAACATAAGGCATGATAAAATTCATGTCAGGATCATATCACAACATTATAATTCTCGCAGTTCTCCAAATATTATCACAACGAACTACCAGGAAATTCATCATTCATATTCGCAACAATTAGCAAGAAAAATTCAGCAACTCATCATTACTTGCAAACACATAATGACGCGACACTATGCGACTCAACTATGCATATGCATGTGGTACCAATTTGGAGCAACACTCCACAACCAATTTATTTGCCATTATAGGCCGCCAATACAGGCACAACCAAGGATGATATGCTATGGGATGCATCTATTATGGACTACAACGCAACCACAACAACTACGCAACAAAGCATTAAGCCTACAACCAAATTGTCCATAACCGAAACATCGCAATTTCATACGCATCATATAACCAAAATTTTCACATCAAATCAAGTAAGAGCATAATAATAACATTCTCTCAACAAGTGAAGATTAGCGCGTGTCGGCATCGTTTCCAATTATTATTACACATAATTAATGACATAAAACACTAATTCAGGCACCGGCGAGCATTATCCCTAATATTATCAATTCGCGGAAATTAACCCCATGATTCAATTCCCGTCATGAAATTGATCATACCCATAGTTATAGAATTGAACCCCACCCTTACCTTTGAATTGAGGAAAACTCTAAACTCTCGGTTCCGGTTTGCTCTCCGGTGACTCTTCTGCAACTACCTTGAATTCTCTCCGGCGGTTAATTCCTCTGTTCTCAATTTCCCCCAGCCACGTTCCTTTTTCCTTTTTGCCCCTTCTCCTCAACCTTTTTCCTTAATTTTGGTTCTGAGCAGTTTATCGTGTTTTTCCTCTTTTCCCCCACAACTTCTCTAATAACTCCCCTATTTCACTTATTTCATTCACTAATAATAATAATAATAATATTACCACTAATTATTAAATTATCATCATCATTATTAATTATATTATATTATTATTAAACTCTATATTTTATTAAATGATTTCCTATACTTTAAGGACACCCACCAACGCTCTCAGACACACTCCCACATAAAGGCACACCAACAATTCATAAATAATTTAATTAAAAATGAATGGGCGTTACAACTCCCCCAAACTTAAAATAATTTCGTCCTCGAAATTACCTCGATCAAACAGCTCGAGGTAAGACTCTCGCATTTTGCTTTCCAGTTCCCACGTCAAGCTTTCACCGGCAGCTCCCAACCAGACCACTTTCACCAAAAAAATCTCTTTTCCTCTTAACATCTTCACCTCCCGATCATCAATTCTTACAGGCATTGTCTCCACCGTAAGATTGTCACATACTTGCACATCGTCCATAGGAATGACATGCGACGGATCTGAGATATACTTTTGGAGTTGCGACACATGAAATACATCGTGCAGATTCGACAACTTAGGCGGCAACGCCACTCGATATGCAACCTTTCCAACTCTGTCCGAGATCTGATACGGGACAATGAAGCGAGGGGTAATCTTCTTAGATTTCAAAGCTCTACCAACACCAGTCACAGGCGTGACTCTCAAGAATACATGATCTCCAACTTCAAATTCTAAATCCTTTTTGCGCTTATCATGATAAATTTTCTGCCTACTCTGCGAAGCTTTCATCTTTGCTCGAATTAACTTCACCTTATCAGTCGTCTCCCGAACGATCTCCGGTCCAAGTACCACACTCTCCCCCGATTCATACCAACACAACAGAGTCCTACACCTCCAACCATACAAAGCTTCGAACAGTGCCATTCCGATACTAGAGTGGTAACTGTTATTATAAGTAAACTCTATCAACGGAAGGTAGATATCCCATGAACCGCCTTCCTCCAGAACACATGCCCTCAGCAAATCTTCTAAAGACTGAATAGTCCGTTCGGTCTGACCATCTATTTGAGGATGGTATGCTGAACTCAACCTCAACTTGGAACCTAATGCCTCTTGCAGACTCTTCCAAAATTCAGAAGTAAACCTCGGATCTCTATCTGACACAATACACAACGGGATACCATGCAACTTAACAACCATTCTGACATAAATCTCTGCCAAATTCGATATTGGAAAAGTGATGTTAATAGGGATAAAGTGAGCTGACTTTGTAAGCCTATCAACAATCACCAAAATGGAATCACATCCTCTCAAGGTGTTCGGCAAACCCGTTACAAAATCCATCGAAATGTTGTCCCATTTCCATTCTGGAATCTCTAACGGTTGCATCAACCCAGCAGGTTTCTGGTGCTTAACTTTCGACTTCTGACAAGTCAAACATGTGTAAACAAATCGGGCTACATCACGCTTCATACCAGGCCACCAAAACAGATTCTTCAAATCACTATACATTTTCGTCGCTCCTGGATGAATACTCAACTTACTTCTGTGACCCTCTTCCAGAATCGCCTTCTTCATATTTGCACTATCAGGAATGCAAATACGACCATGAAATCTCAACACGCCTTGCGCATCTAACTGCTAATCATTATTTTCCGAATGATCCACCCCGGGCATTAAATCTACCAACTTTACATCTAATTTATGAGCTTCTCTGATGTTGTCCAGAAAGTCATTATTAATCTTTAACATGCCCAACTTTACACTCTTCGGTGTCACTTCGCAAACTAAGCTCAGATCTCTGAATTGCTCAATCAATTCAAACTCTTTGGCCATCATTGTTGACATATGCAAGGTCTTGTAGCTTAAGGCATCAGCTACAACATTGACCTTTCCCGGATGGTAGTTTAAACCAAAATCAAAGTCTTTTAATAGTTCTAACCACCTTCACTATCTCATGTTCAGTTCTTTTTGGTCAAACAGGTACTTCAAACTCTTATGGTCACTAAACACCTCGAATCTTGAACCATACAGATAATGTCTCCAAATCTTCAGCATAAAAACAACAGCAGCAAGTTCTAAATCGTGCGTAAAGTAATTCTTCTCATGGATTCTCAACTGTCTTGACGCATAAGCAACTATTTTGTTACCCTGCATGAGTACACCTCCCAAACCAAACTTCGAAGCATCACATTATACAACAAACGGTTCTTTTGTGTTAGGCAAGGTCAACACCGGAGCAAACGTCAACCTCTTCTTTAACTCTATAAAACCTGCTTCGCGTTGAGCATCCCACACAAAAGTTTTCCCTTTACCAGTCAACTTAGTTAACGGAAGGGCCAACTTAGAAAAACCTTCAATAAACCTTCTATAATAACCAGCAAGTCCCAAAAAGCTTCTAATCTCAGTTGCCGACTTCGGAATCTCCCATTGCAACACCGCATCTACCTTAGATGGGTCTACAACAATTCCACTACCTGATATAACATGACCCAGAAAGCTAACCGCTTCCAACCAGAATTCACACTTCGACAGCTTCGCTCAGTACTAATTTCAAGTGCTCAACGTGCTCCTCTTTCGACTTAGAATAAATTAAGATATCATCAATGAATACTACCACAAACCGATCTAAATAATCGTGAAAGATACGGTTCATGTATTCCATAAAAACTCTCGGCGCATTAGTAACACCAAAAGGCATTACCGTATACTCATAATGTCCATATCTGGTTCTGAACGCAGTCTTCTGAACGTCGTCATCCTTTACCTTAATATGGTGATACCCCGACCTCAAGTCAATTTTACTAAACACCTGCGCACCAACCAACTGATCCATCAAGTCATCAATTCTTGGGAGCGGATATTTATTCTTAATTGTTACTTTATTCAGTTGTAGGTAATCAATACACAACCTCATACTGCCATCCTTCTTCTTTACTAATAATACCGTAGCTCCCCACGGTGACACACTCGGTCTAACGAACTTTTTCTCAAGTAAGTCTTCCAACTGTTTCTTCAACTCAACCAATTCAGATGCAGACATCTGAAGGTGAGACAAACACTTAGAAGGGGGGGAGGGGGTTGAATAAGGGTTTAGAAAAAATATGGCAATAAAAACAACACAAGATTTTTATCCTGGTTCATTGAACTCAACTAATCCAGTCCACTCTATCAAGGTGATTTGCCTTTCTCCACAAGGAGTTAACCCATTATATTCAAACAGATTACAGTGTCAACCACTAAGAACAACTTTCTTAGTCTTCTCAAGAAATCCTGACCACAACTTGGTCTTCTTAAGGAATCTTTTACAAATAAATGTAAACTAACAAGTGTTTAAGATGCTTCTAAAAAGCTATATCACAAACTGTGATTTTTACACTTAGATTAAGAACGAATAAAAATTATTCAGCTTTGAGTAAGAAAGATTGTATGAGAGTTGTTGAATAATTTCAATGAGTTTGTCAATAGTTTGTTCCCATTGAATAAATGTTGAAGACGTCCTTTTATAGTGCTGAAAGTCCAATGCTTGAAGACTGTGCAAGTAGAGTAGTTGTAGCCTTTTGTCTTCATATGACTTTTTCTTTCTCAGAAGTGGAATGTTCAGAGAAATGCCTTTTCCCTGAACCCTTGTGTCTATCACAAATAAGGAATAGTTCCATTGGAGAGGACGTTGAGAATAGTACCCAGTCTATTCACGTGCTGACATCTTTTCAAATGTAAACAACATCAGATCCTCTGATGTGCTTCTTGTTCTTCAGATCAGATTCAATGATATCAGAGTTGCAACAACAGTGCTTCAGCGTGAGTGATCTGATTAGAGCATACTTGTTTATCAGAGCCTCTGTACTTGCAGTATAAAGTACATTCAGAGTCTTCTGAAACAATGCTTTAAACTCTTCATACAAACTCTTCAGCTACGCTTCAGAGTCTTCTGCAGCTTCTGATGCTTCAGAGCTTTGCGTAGAATACTGTTCAGATGCATTTTTGCTTCCATAATAATATTTAATTTAATATCTAAAACAAAAACACTAGAACAAAAATTAGAGTATATATTTTCTTAATACAAAATTTCATTAGAGTTATCATCAAAGGGATATAATTAAACACCAATTTGTGTTCTAACAATCTCCCCCTTTTTGATGATGACAAAACATAGGAAATTTTGTTCAATAAAAAGGATAAATATATAAATCCCCCTGAGATAAAGAATCCCCCCCCCCCCTGAAATGAATACGCTAATAGAAGAAAATACTTCCCTTTTTGCATGAGTATACTTTTCAGATTAAGAGCCTGGTTAAAAACCTCTGGTTAGAATCCTGGTTAAAATATACTTTCCAGAATTAGAACTTGGTAATAGCTTGATTTTCTTTCCATAAACAGAGTCTGGTTTACTCTTACTGATCTTCTTTCTAGGAACAGAGCCTGGTTTATTTTCCATAATCAGAGTCTGGTTAACTTCTAGGATCAGAGCCTGGTAATTAGAACCTGGTTTGAATTATCAGAGCCTGGTAAACCTGGTTTGAATGAAAGTCTGGTTTGGGGATTCTCAGGGTAACTTCAATGAATTTTGTCAGATGATACGTTATAGTTCTGAAAGACTAAAATTCAATGTTAGGTATAATTTGTTATGTATGAATTTCATTTTAGTAACTGTTTATTTTTGAACAAACAGAATTTCTTTTTCTCCCCCTTTTTGTTATAATAAAAAAGAAAAACTTTTTAAGACAGAAAAGATCAACAGAGAAACAATATAAGAACAGATGATGAAACATCCAACTTCATAGATAAATGGAATCTAGAAAACATTCAGATAAACACAACAAGATAACAAAGAACAACAAAACATAGCAAACATGTGCACAAACATAACAGAAAAGGAAACTAAGTTTGGCGACAAGTGTCATACCCCAAATTTGTCCTACCCTGTTAGGTCTCTTGATAAGCACTGTGTTGCTTCCCGACTTTTCTTGAGATAATCAGGCAACTCTTGGCCATGACTCTTTAAAGATTAGGTCACAAGGATTTGGTTTGTACTCTTTGCAATTAGAGGCTCCTGATAGCATGACGAATTCAAGTAGAGATAAAAGAAGGATGTTTTTGTATTCTTGATATGATTGATTTCAAGTGGATTCCAAACCCTATGGTTACTTCTTCTCAAGGCATGATTCAAGTTATTGAGTTTATTTTTAGAGTTTGCTTTGCCGGCCAGACTAATAGATAATTTACTGAAGAGGTACATGTCATAACCAACACATGATTAAGATAATTTTCAAAGCATGGTGGAACCCTATCAAACCACTTTGAAGGGGGATTGTCAAGCCATGTTGAGATTAAGATTATAGGTAGTTGCATATGCCTGCAAAAGAAAGCCAAACCTACGGACCGGTGGATCATGCGATAGAGCCCAAAAGTTTCACAAATAGTCATACTTGTCCAAGGTATATTGTACATATTGTTAAGAGGATGTGAGCAATACCAATGGGTAGCTTCAAATGGAGATAGGGTGTTGGTAAAAAAAAACAAAACAAGAGCTCATCATTAAAATAGTTCACTTGAATCATGCTTCATAATGCAAGGCTATGCCCATGAACAAGTTTTATCCTTCAAGGGATGCTACGTGAGAATATAATTTAGATTATTACTTTAAGCACTTTGAAATTGTGAGTATTACTTTAAATTCACAAGTGGTATTAATTTGAGAAATCCAAAGTTCTTATCCATGAAGATTCAAACATATTCAACTCATTCATGACAAGATAAGAGGACAAGAGAGATTGCTCATTAAATCCAAAGATGTTTACGTTACAATTTCAATGAGAAACCAAAGTGCTACATTAACTTGAATCTAAATTGTAAAGATTAATGACTCTTGTTATTACAAGATCAAGTTGACAGTTGAGTTTTACAATGGTGACTTAATTATGTTGACAGTTGCGGTATTCTCGTGTGTCCTCCATTTGTTTCTTCGTACCAAATCCAACTTACAAAGTCAGCTCCATTTTCACAAGCCATGATTTTTTTGACGCCATGCAGAGGTTTCATTATCAGGGCATTTGTTTTCACCAACTCCATAACAATCCAAGATCCTAAGCTTCCGTTTCTCGAGCCAATGCGACACAGAAAAGGAATAGAGTGCATCAGTACAGTGTATGAAATAATGTTGAGCATAAACCGATTTTGTGTATAATACAGATCACATAACAAATGCCGACGAAATTCATACTCCATAAGGAAGAGTGCATAGCAGCAATATACAAGAGTAAATAATAGACATCAATTATCATTATTATTAAGAAAGAATTGAGAACATTATCAATACAGTATTTCCAACAGCACATGTTAAAGAGGAAAGTGCATACAGAGTTGGATGTTCTTACTGGCATTAGGAACCTTTGTATTGGAGGAGGATGTTTTTTGATAATTCAAAAGGTTGTAGCATGTCCAAACATAGTTGAAATGTCTAGCCAAGGGTATGTTTCACTTGTTACTTCTTAAGCCTATCAAATGCGAACAACCAAAGAATTGAGCATTAGGAAATCCAACAAGAGTTTTATCTTTCATAACAACAAGATATCAATAAGGAGAATGCAGAGACTCAGAAGTAATAGCATTACCAAGAAGATGTCCTAGCCGATTCACAACTGTGCCGACACCTTCAACCATTTTCAAGCTTCCCACTCATCCATCCTATAGCCAAAACTTGCAGAAGTTCAAATTGACCGGCTCATGAAAGAATAAATATAATGTGAGATGCCAGATGTTCCACTAAAACAGTGATGTTGCTCTGTATCTACGTACCACCAAGTCCCTGCGCCACCCATTCTTGAAAGTGCAAGACACTTCATGTGTTGGACTCTCTTCAATATCCTTTACATTTTCATCATCACCTACATGATAAAATGAAACAGGTCAGATGTGCAAGCTCATGAAACCACACCAATGCATTCAAGGTTAATTCACATGACACTTAGGTGCAGCAAGGAGAGGTTGCTTACACCTTAAACACAGTATACACGAGAAACTCACAAGCCCAGATAAATTCAGAATGACTTAAATTTGTACCTGTAATCTATCAAATTTTGAGGCTTTGACTAGACCGTGACTTGGAAGTTGCGTGCACCTTATGTTCCATGCTCCGTGAGTTTATGCCGTAACAACTACAACAATACCCTTGTCCTCCTGGTTCTGGAAAATCTCTCCAAGTTGCATTTGTTATGTCCCAACAAGGCCAAGATCACATTGAAGAGGTCAAGCCCTGTCACATGAATATCAGATTAAAACAAGCAAAAGTCACTTAAATGACTAAGATTGCGACACAACACCTTCATAGCTAACTGTCTCATCACCGCGTAAACACACTTAAAATATGCGAATATGCCATTTTTCAAAGCTTCAGTGGTGTACCTACAAAGATGAGAAGATACTTTGATTAGAAAAGTTCACAAAACAGAAATGCCTATCAGTATAAACAAACCAAGGCATAACAAAGTTTGTTTTCCATCAACCAACTCAGTGATGAACAACCAGGATCTTTACAGCAGGTCATCATCAAACCAAAACCATTACATTTCAGATAAGAACAGGGAATCAAAGATCGCCCTTACAAACCATTTCAATCCAAAGTTCACATCAACATTTAATTCCTAAACAAGGTAATAACAAAATTTGGAACCAACAGTCTTACCAGGAAGATTTCCAAGCTAGCCATGAGCAACATATCTGCAAAGTAATGTTAACACAGGATTATGAAACCTTAAGCACAACACCAAGTTTCATAATAAAAAGAACCAAGTCCCTACAATGAAATGCCGAGTTCTAAAGCTAAATCTCAAGCTTCTTCATTCACCCATGAACAGAGTGCACGTATGTGGTTATAACTCCCGAAGTTTCATTCCGCACCAAATGCATACATGAAAAGATAAGAGTTTGATCAATATAAAGGAAAGCCACAAGAGGAAGAAGTATGCAACATTGATTCTAGACGTCATAGAAAAGATTCAACAGGTGATAAGCGAGTGTTTAAAGTGGTGAAAACTTACCTATCCACAATTTCATATCTTTACTCAAGTGGATGAAGCCTACAAATGCAAGTCTTTAGACAACCAGTTTCCCAACAAGCCACAGATGCCGCCACTTTGGAAAACTTCTGCTCCGAGTCACTCCGTTGCCCATAACTCGCGTCATCATCAGGCCAGAGGTGAGCATATGAAAGCCAAAAGCAAGAACAAGTCATAATATGAAGGAAGGTTAGTTTCAGCAGGCCAAAATGAAAATTGTGCATCAGTAAAAAACCATATTTTACGTGCAGTCAAAAATCCCAAGAGTACACGGTAAAAAATCAGAGTAAAAAACATATATTTTTCAAAAAGCTGCTAACAGAAAAAAATCGTACGATTTCCACTACCAAAAAGAAACCCAATTTCCACCCAAATTTCACACGATTTTTCTCTGAGCTAAACCCTAATTCACACGTAGGAAACCCCTATATAAATACACACTGTTCATTCGGAACGGAGGCGGTAGGAGAGAATAGGAAAAAACCCTATCGTTACTCTGCAAAAATCCACTCTTAACCTTGCCTAAAAGCTCTTCATCAAAACCTTCTCAAGAGCTCACATTAGAGCTCTGTGTAAGGCGAGCTTATCCACACACTCACACACAACGCAATCAAAACACAGTAAAAAAGTTGAAACAAGCAAAGGATAAGAAGTAGACCCAAGTGACGAAGAGGAAAACACAAGAAAGGGATCGAAAGCTTGTTACCTCACCGAAGTTGATTTGTCGGACCAGCTCTATTTAGTAAGTTCATTTCTTCTCTTCCTTAATTTCTTGCTATCGTATCATTTTCCTTCTGAACAAAAATCTCTTGCGTGTAACTTGATTCGGTTAAAGAAAGTGATTTAATCCTGGTTTAAAGCTCTAGGTTTCCTTTGCTATGAATGGTGATTTGGTTTTAGAGTTTCATTTGCAAGAATGAAAGGGGGTTGGCAATTTCTGGTTAAGATTGCAAAGGGGATTTTTGGGTTATATGAGAGAGAGAGAGAGAGAGAGAGAGAGAGAGAGAGAGAGAGAGAGAGAGAGAGAGAGAGAGAGAGAGGTTTGAGTTTGTTTAAAAGTGGGGTTCAGCAAGAGAGACAGATGAAATGAGGGGAAAAGAAGTGAATCATTCCATTTATGATTTCATTGAGCCTATCTCCTCGTTATTAAAGGATCTTTTTTTTCTATTCTCAAATACATTAATGGTTGTAGTGGCATAGAGTTGGATAATGTTCCGCCTAGTAATTCTTGCATGTGAGCATTCATGACCTTTGTCTCCCTGTATGCCACGCCGGTTTTGGGAAAGGGGTCCAGCTGGTTTCTCTTTTCCTTCCTCGTCCCACTAGTGATGGTAGGAGTAACCCCAAAGACTATGGGGTTTTAGCCTGACTGCACACAAAAAAATGGGACATGGATTATGGGCCTTTAGGGTGGCCCGTTTCAAGCACAACCCGCCTTTGGTTTGTTGCTGAATCTTACCTCCCATTTCTTGTCCGTCTTTTTCTCTATTATTATTAAGTGTTGGTCAAATATTTTTAGGTAATGACTATTATAGTAGATTAAGCGTATTATTAATTTTTATCTTTAAGTAAATGATTTTTAGAACATTTCGTTTCTATATATAAATAAAAACTATCTTAATTCATCAACATTTAAGTTTTTTTATTTAATCAAATCATAATTAATTAATTAACTTCTTAATATAAGACAACAAATCATTTTTCTTAATTAAATGATGAAGTAGTGGGTTCTTGGAGTCTAGCACTCCTTGAATCCTTGAATGACCGCTCTCGAGGTGCACGCCTTGAGTTGTGGTCGTTTCGTCTTTCATCTTTAAAACTACTTAACTTTGTTTAAACCTTTCAAAGTAGATGAACCCTAATTCAAACGATATGCCTACCCTGGTTTAATTTACATAAGTTAATATTTTCAAATTGTTTGCTTAAATAAATCACGAGAGAATCGAGTTCTTGGAGTCACGCATTCCTTGAATTCGAGAATGATTACTATTGAGGTGTACGCCTTGAATAGTATGTCATTCGAACTTTCATTCCTAAAACACTTCCCATAATTATTTGGACAAGTACATTCACTGTCCAACAAACATATTTCATAATTAGTGGAATGAAAAAGATATCGTTGGGATCTAGCATTCCAACGATATTCCAACTAATTGGTTACGAGGCTGACGTCTCGCTTATCGAATAGTCGTCATCCCTCCTAAACATACAACCCGTCTAACCTTGTTTCTCACCCTCGTGTGATTGAATCTAAATCTATTTCAATTCAAACTCTTTCGCGTCTAAACCGTCCATCGAACACAACTTTCTAAATTGAATGAAAAAGGTATCGTTGGGATCTAGCATTCCAATAATATCCCGATTAATTGATTGCGAGACCGACGTCTCGTTTATCGAGCAGTCGTCATTCTCCCTCAAATTACTCAACCAAACTCCTCTTTCTCTCCCCCGTGCGATCGAAACCTTTCAAACACTAAATTCCTCGCCCTCGTGCGATTTCCAATCCAAATACCTTTTACCAAAAAAACATTGTTTAGTCCCTTCTTCCGCGCATAACAAACTCGTGCTTCAGCCTCCCCTAGCGAGTAGACAAGCCAATGTTTAGCAGTTAGAATGCGACCTAAACTCTCGTTCAACTCATACACTGTTTTCCAAGAACATTGTTTAGTCCTTTCTTCCGCGCATATGAACTAGTGCTTCAGCCTCCCCTAGTGAGCAGACAAGCCAATGTTTAGCAGTTAGAATGCGACCTAAACACTCGTTCACATTTCCAAACCCTTTTACCATAGTTAGCCGAACTACGGCTGCTCTGATTTCTCATTTATCAATGAGAATACGTAGGCACAAGATTGCGATGATCTTGGCGAGCACAATCCCCCTTTTTTCCCGTAGTCCCACGAACTACGAACGCTCTGATTTTCCACTTCTTACAAGTGAAGATACGTAGGCACAAGGGCCCCAATCCTTGGCGAGCACCCTATCTTAAAACCAACCATTTCCCCCTATAGGAGAAACCTTAGAAGAAAACTAACAAGCTAGCTAACTTTACTCTCGAATCGAATCAAGAGGTTCCCGTTGAGTACAACGGACGTAGAGGGTGCTAATACCTTCCCTCTATGTAATCGACTCCCGAACCTATAATATTGGTTGCGATGACCATGTTCTTATCTCCTTAAAGGTTTGATCAGTATTTTCCTATTCCATCCTTAGAATGAATAAAGTTCGGTGGCGACTCTGTTTCAAACGTATTTTCCGCGTCCATCGCGAGGATCGTATTTTTCGAGGTACGACAACAGGCTATCAACTTCAGAAGGTCTGTGATTTGAGAATTAGATTCCTCTTGTTTAGACATCCAAGTCTTAATCTCATCTATTATTTGTTCTTGCTTGACCATCCATGTTCTGATCTCTTTGTTGCTGGCTTCTAGCAGAGTAAACTTTTCTTCTAGATCTGGTCTTTCAGTCTTGATCTCAGAAGAAGCAGGTGCAGATGCAGATTCAGTAGCAGGAGCACTATCAATGACCATTGCAGATGCAGATGCAGGTTCTTGAATCTCAGAAGTAGAAGTTTGTTCCACAATCATCAGAGCTGACTGATTTTGCACAACAGTTTCCTCAGCAACAGCAGCTTCTGGAGGAGTATCTTCAGACATAGGATCATCAGCAGGAGCATCTTCCAGAGCCAGAACTTGAGGTCTTCTCATGTTCAGAAAATTCTATCTGATTACTTTAGCAAATTTCACCTTTGCATCATCAGAGCAAATGGTGCGAAGATTTAAAGCAACTGTGTAGAATCGTGAGATGAATCTGTCCCAAGTAGCTTCAGAAGCATCTGGGTTCACACTTGACAAACAATATTTCTTCACAAAGGATATCCACACATTCATTTCCTTCTTGAAGCCATCAAAGAGCGTACCAACATCCAATCTAGGTTTAGGTCTTAGGAAGTTTTCTAGAGAGGGTGTTTTTGGTTGTTCTGGTGGGGATGGTATTGTGAAGGTTGGGATAATGAACAGAGGGCGAGGATATGGAGTAGAAGATGTTTGGCCAGATGATTCAGCAGAATCTTGAGGTCTAATGTAAAAATGTTTGAGTTTGAGTCCAGAGGGAAGGGGATTAGAGGGATGAGGTTTGAAAGAAGTAAAGGATACAAACTCAGATGTTCTTGGTTCATAGCCACAGAGTGAGGGTGGTGAGTTTACTTCTAGGGGAATATTAGATTCAGACAAATCAGATGAAGCAGAAGAATGACATGATGTTGAAGAGACATCAAACACCATCTTCAAAGGTTGAACATCAAGAACCTCAGAATCAGATATGAATGATTCAGAAGGTTGATGTTGTTCTGGTTGAGGAACTGTTGGTTGTGGATCAGATGGGATGGGTTGTTCTGGTTGTGGTTCAGGTTGTTGTGGAGTAGGTTCTTCTGGCAGTGGTTTAGAAATTTGTGGTTCTGATGGGGAAATATCAGATGATTGTTGTGGTGTAGGTGTTTGTTTGTCAGAGGGAGGAATATCAGATGGTTGAGAATGTGTTGGTTAAGAGTTATACTTTTCAGATGGAGTTGCTTGTGGTTGGGGTACAGAAGGAACTGTAACAAAAGGTTTCTTAGGTTTAGAAACACGAGGAGGAGAAGGTGAAGGTGATGGTATAAGTTCATGGAGAGTTTGATCAGATGTTAATACCTCTTTGACAGTTTGCAGAATAAAATCTAAACTTGCCTCTGGAGAATTAACCTTTTGCTTCTTGACCCTTTTAGGTTTGACAGCAGCAGCTTCACCAGTAGCCTTCCTTTTGGGTTTTGAAGATCCTTCTTCAGCAACCTTCCTCTTCTTCTTGTGTCTTGCCTCATAAAGATCTGGTGTAGGTTCACCTGCTTTCTGAACCAGATTTGCTGGTAGAGGAGTTCCATCCTTCAGACACGTAGCAATGTACTCCATAATAATTTCCCTTGGTTCATTAGCAAAGAACATATGAAAATCATTCAGAGGTATCCTTCTCTGGCTAACCTCTTCAGAGTTTATTTTCTTTGGTGCAGAAGCGAGCTCTTCTACAACTTTCATCCTCTGAAGACTCTTCCCATTCAGAGGTTTTCCTATTACAGAAGCTAACTCTTCCTTCAATCCTGCTTCTGTCAGATGTCCAACCAGACCATTCTCAGTCAGAATGTCTGAAATAAGTCTTCCCATAGGAATCCAGATCCTCATCTTCTGATTTTTCGTTCTGGCTTCTTCCCTTGATTGTTTAACATGTGTCCACAGATGATTGAAAAGTAGATAAGGCATATCCACTTTTGTACTCTGACTCAGACAGTACATGAAGTACATATGATCAGTGTTTACATAATCAGGAGAGTTAGAGGATTTCCTGTGGTGAATGCAACCCATAAAGATCTTGGCCCAAATTCTGTAATTTGGCTTCAGATCTTTCACCTTGTTAGAAGCTTCTCCAGATAAGCAAACTTCCCTATACACATCAGTCATATCCACACGCCCAGTTGGCAGATTAGTAACTCCATCAGTTTCTTCATAGCCTATGAGTTTCCTTATCAGATCTTCAGTTATAACAATTTCCTTCCACAAAACATAAGAAACAATGAACTTAGGGCAAGTAGTAGCATGAATCCAAAATTCCTTTACCAGACAAGGATAAACTGGTCCCATCAGCCTATCAAAGAACTTAGTCCAACATTGAGCATCAACAATGGGACGAAGATCATACCCATTTTCAGTAAAAGATTCAAAGTCAACAATGGATTCACACAAGACTTCCAGCTTGTCAACAGGTATGAGTAATGTTCTAATAGGTTCTTTAAAGGCAATAACACCCATATTTGAAGATGAGACAGCAGCCATAGAAGATTGGAACTGAGCTGAAGTTGATGATGAAGTAGCCATTGATGTTCTTGAAGATTTAGGGTTACGAATAGTTTTGGGTTTGGAAGAGAGATGAAAGCAATGAAACAAGAAGAAATGCATACAAGGGTGTTCGTGAGAGTGAAAAGTGTGAAATGTGTAAATTTGTGGAATTTATAGGAGAAATTAGGGCACACATAGAGTCACATGTTCAGCACGCTTACACTTAGCATTTAATAAAAAGAATATAATCATTTCAAGCAATTAATGATTCTGACAATTGGGGGGAAACGAGAAACTCAATATTCAAAAATAGTACCTCAAACGTCAATTCAGTAGTGTGCACTCCACCTTTTCAGATTTAGAGTTACACGTGTTTGCTTGCATGTGCTTCTGAAACTTCTTTGAGAAATGAAACGTTAGCCAACGTTCAGATCCTCTGAGGCTTGTTAGTTCAGATTTGCACATAATAAACAAAATATTAAACAATAAATAAATAAATGTAATACTTCAGAGTCATAACATTTTCATCTGAGAAAAATTTCTTCTGATAAACATTTTATTCTGAACAGAAATCCATACTTATATTTTTCAGAATAAATTTGAATCTATCTTCAGCAAGGGGTTTTGTAAAAATATCAGTCAATTGATGATCTATATCAACAAAATTTAAACTGATAATTCCCTTCTGAACATAGTATCTGATGAAGTGATGTTTTATCTCTATATGCTTAGCCTTAGAGTGTAAAATAGGATTTTTAGACAAGCATATAGCAGAAGTATTATCATAAAAGATTGAAATGTTACTCTCATGGATCTGATAGTCTTCTAGTTGACTCTTCATCCAGAGCATCTGAGTGCTACAACTAGCAGCAGCAATGTATTATGCTTCTGTTGTTGAAAGCACAGTAGTGGGTTGCTTCTTGCTGAACTAAGATATCAGATGACTTCCAAGAAACTGCCAGCTTCTAGAAGTACTCTTTCTTTCAACTCTGTCTCCAGCGTAGTCAGCATCACAAAATCCAACTAATTTATAGTCATCAGATATTCTGTAACATAAATCCACATTAGTAGTACCTTTTAGACACCTTAGAATCCTCTTAATAGTCGTTAAGTGAGATTCTTTAGGATCTGATTGGAATCTGGCACATAGACAAACACTGAATAAAATATCAGGTCTAGAAGCAATCAGATACAGAAGAGAACCAATCATACCTCTGTAGAGCTTCTGGTCTACCTTTTTACTTACCTCTTCCTTTCCAAGAGTGCTTGTGGGATGCATTGGAGTCTTTGCTGATTTGCTTTCAGTCATGTTAAACTTCTTCAGAAGCTCCTTCACATACTTAGTCTGATGTATGTAGGTGCATTCTGGAGTTTGATTGACTTGGATTCCAAGAAAGAATCTGAGTTCTCCCATCACGCTCATCTCAAATTCAGCTTGCATAGAAAGAGCAAACTCCTTTCCCAGCGTAATATTGGTAGATCCAAATATAATATCATCTACGTAAATTTGACAAATTAACAAGTCTTTCTTAAATGATTTACAGAAGAGAGTTGTGTCCACTTTGCCTCTGATAAAATTCTTTTCCAGAAGAAAATTACTCAGCCTCTCATACCAAGCTCTGGGAGCTTGTTTTAAGCCATAGAGTGATTTCTTAAGTTTGAAAACATGTTCTGGAAATTTATCATTTTCAAAGCCAGGAGGTTGGTGAACATAAACTTCCTCTTCTATAATACCATTTAAGAAGGCACTCTTAACATCCATCTGATAAAGAGTGATGTTATGTTGTGCAGCAAAAGAAATGAGTAGGCGTATAGACTCTAACCTGGCCACGGGAGCATAAGTCTCTGTGTAGTCAATTCCTTCTTGCTGACTATACCCTTGAGCAACTAGCCTTGCTTTTTTCTTAAAACTTCTCCATGCTCATTCAATTTGTTTCTGAAGACCCATTTAGTTCCAATAAAATTGAATCCTTTTGATCTTGGAACCAGATCTCAAACGTCATTTCTGGTGAATTGATTTAGCTCTTCTTGCATAGCAAGTATCCACTCATTATCATTCAGAGCTTCATCCACTGAAGTTGGTTCAATGATAGACACCAACCCAAAAAGTGACGTTGCAGATGATTTGAGAAAAGACCTTGTTCTGATAGGGTCATCCTTATTTACAATTATCACATCCTCTGGGTGAGAGGCTTTGATTCTGGATGATGATCCCTTAACATTTGGTTCTTCAGAAATATTCAAATTGTTCATCTGAGCAGCCAATGGAGTTGCATCTGGCGTTGCTTCTGGTTCTTTCACTTCAGCCTTTTCTTCATCTGAGTCTTCAGAGTCTGTGAGAATGACTTCTCTATCTGCAGAATTATCAAGCTGCTTTGGCTTTTGATTGCCAAGCTTATCATCAAATCTAACATGTATTGATTCCTCCACAATCTGTGTCTCAGTATTGTATACTCTGTAGCCTTTAGAGCGTTCAGAATACCCAAGCATGAAACACTTTTGTGTTTTAGAATCAAACTTGTTCAGATTCTCTTTAGTATCCAACATAAAACATACACATCCAAAAGGATGGAAATAAGAAATGTTGGGCTTTCTATTCCTCCATAATTCATAGGGAGTCTTCTTCAGAAGAGGTCTTACAGACACTCTGTTCTGAATATAGCAAGCTGTGTTAATTGCTTCTGCCCAAAAAAGCTTTGCCAGATTAGTCTCTTTGATCATGGTTCTGGCCATTTCTTGTAATGTTCTATTTTTCCTCTCTACAACTCCATTTTGTTGAGGAGTTCTAGGGCAGGAGAAATCATGTGTAATGCCATTTTCTTTAAAATATTTTTCAAAATATTTGCTTTCAAATTCACCACCATGATCACTTCTGACTTTAATAATTTTAAAATCTTTTTCATTCTTGACTTGTTTGCAGAAGTCAAAGAACACAGAATGTGACTCATCCTTGTGTTTTAGGAATTTAACCCATGTCCGTCTGCTGTAGTCATCAACAATGACTAATCCATACTTCTTGCCTCTGATGGATACAGTTTTCACTGGTCCAAACAGATCAATATGAAGTAACTCTAATGGTCTTGAGGTTGAAACAACATTTTTAGTTTTAAAAGAAGATTTTGAAAATTTTCCTTTTTGACATGCTTCACAAAGAGCATCTGAGTTGAACTTCAACTGAGGAAGTCCTTTGACCATATTGAGTTTATTAATCTGAGATATACGTCTCATACTAATATGCCCTAATCTTCTGTGCCAGACCCATTGCTCATCATTAACAGACAGAAGGCATTTTACATTTTGAACCTTAAGTTCTAAAAGATTGATTTTATAAATGTTGTTCTTCCTCTTTCCATTAAATAAGATTGAGTCATCCTTTTGACTGACAGCCTTACAACATTTTTGATTGAAGATTATGTTATAACCATTGTCACTTAATTGACTTATGGACAATAAGTTATGTGTTAATCCTTCATCAAGTAAGACATTAGAAATAGAAGGAAGATTACCATTGCTAATAGTTCCAGAGCCAACTATCTTGCCCCTCTGGTTCCCTCTAAATTTGACGTCTCCTCCAGATCTAAGTTCCAGGCTTTAGAACATATACCTTTTTCCCGTCATGTGACGCGAGCAGCCAGAGTCCAGGTACCAAGATTGGTGTTTTGACTTTGCTGATAAAGATATCTGCAACAGGTATTATTTTGTCTTTAGGTACCCAGATCTTTTTGGGTCCTTTAGGGTTAGTTGCCTTAAAGTTTTGTCTGAACTTCTGTCTTCTGACAGCAGTTTTGTTCTGACTAACTTTAGGTTTAAACACAAGAATGTTCTGACTAGAACGTGTGTGTTTAATATCATTAAGATGACCATACTTAAAAGTAGAATACAGAGGAGTATGCTTAATGATCAATTTATCAACAGATGTTGGATTTAAATCCTTCTCAGAAGAAGATTCATATCCAATACCCTTCCTGTTATTTCTGCTTACACCATAGATCATTGAAGCCATCTTGCTTCTCTCTAGGCTTCTTGCCAGAAATCTCTGAAAACTATAGTCATATTCTTCTAAAATATTTTTATATTTTGACTTAGTTTCAACTTCAGAATCTTGTTGAGCTTTTTCTAATTCATTTTTTATTTTTAAATTGTTTGCTTTGAGCTCAACAACTTCTGATTTCAGAAGATCATTCTCAGATACAAGATTGTTTTCACGCTTCTTGTATTTTAGCTTAATCTTACTCTAGTTTTCCAACATTTCAGATAAACTCTCAATAAGCTCTGCTCTAGAAAGTTCAGAAAATACCTCCTCAGAATCTGATTCTGATTCTGATCCATATGTTTCTGCATGGTCTTCTACGTCATCCATGAGTGCCATGTTTGCACATTCTTTATCTAAGTCTGATGAAGATTCAGATGCATCTGAATCATCCCAGGTTGCCATCAGAACTTTCTTTTTATGATCAGACTTCCTTCTTGGCTTCTCCTTCTGAAGCTTTGGGCATTCATTCTTGTATTGCCCAGGTTCCTTGCATTCATAGCAGACAACCTCTTTCTTTCCAGATCTTCTGTGTCCAAAAGACTCTTTACATTGATCTGGTTTCTTGAAGTTCTTGAACTTCCTCTATTTATGCTTCCAGAGTTTGTTGATCCTTCTAGACAGCAGGGACAATTCATCTTCTTCTTCAGAAGAAGATTCTTTATAACTTTCTTCTAAAACCTGCAAAGCTTTGGCAGATTTGTTAGACTTTAAAGCAACAAACTTACCTTTTTTCTGGGGTTCGTCTTCTTCTAGTTCAATCTCATGACTCCTCAGAGAGCTGATCAGTTCCTCTAGCGTGATCTTGTTCAGATCCTTTGCTAGCTTCAGAGCAGTGACCATTGGTCTCCATCTGATTGGCAAACTTCTGATGATCTTCTTAACATGATCAGCAGTGGAGTAACCCTTGTCCAGAACTTTCAAGCCAGCTGTGAGAATCTGGAATCTAGAGAACATAACTTCTACAAATTCAGATTCCTCCATTTTGAAGGCTTCATATTTCTGGATCAGCGCCAGAGCCTTTGTCTCCTTGACTTGAGAATTCCCTTCATGAGTCTTCTTCAAAGATTCAAACATACCAAATGTTGTTTCTCTGTTAGTAATTTTCTCATACTCAGTATGAGATATAGCATTTAGTAGTATGGTTCTTGCTTTATGATGATTCCTGAATTCTTTCTTCTGAGCTTCAGTCATAGATTTTTTGTCTATCTTTTTGCCATCCCCATCAGTGGGGTGAACATAGCCATCAATGACTAAATCCCAAAGGTCAGCATCATATCCTAGAAAGAAGCTTTCAATTCTATCTTTCCAGTAGTCAAACTTCTCCCCATCAAACATAGGGGGTTTAGTGCTGATTCTATCTTTGTCCTCATATCTGTTGTTGTTGGATGTTGAAGCTTCATCCATAATGTATCAACCAAAATATATCAAGAGTTTTCTCAACTGGATATTTTCTGTTCATGGTAAAGTGAGAGCACTAACAGAACCGGAGCTCTG
Source organism: Lathyrus sativus (assembly GCA_963859935.3). Taxonomy (NCBI): domain Eukaryota; kingdom Viridiplantae; phylum Streptophyta; class Magnoliopsida; order Fabales; family Fabaceae; genus Lathyrus; species Lathyrus sativus. Next base: position 441,103,241 of record OZ012738.1, on the reverse strand, counting down.
ATGCCAACTGAAGGTGAGACAAACACTTAGAGGGGGGGGGGGGGGAATAAGGGTTTAGAAAAAATATGGCAATAAAAACAACACAAGATTTTTATCCTGGTTCGTTGAACTCAACTAATCCAGTCCACCCTATCAAGGTGATTTGCCTTTCTCCACAAGGACTTAATCCACTATATTCAAACAGATTACAATGTCAACCACTAAGAACAACTTTCTTAGTCTTCTCAAGAAATCCTGACCACAACTTGGTCTTCTTAAGGAATCTTTTACAAATAAATGTAAACTAACAAGTGTTTAAAATGCTTCTAAAAAGCTATATCACAAACTGTGATTTTTACCCTTAGATTAAGAACGAATAAAAACTATTCAGCTTTGAGTAAGAAAGATTGTATGAGAGTTGTTGAATAATTTCAATGAGTTTTTCAATAGTTCGTTCTCATTGAAGAGATGTTGAAGACGTCCTTTTATAGTGCTGAAAGTCCGATGCTTGAAGACTGTGCAAGTAGAGTAGCTGTAGCCTTTTGTCTTCATATGACTTTTTCTTTCTCAGAAGTGGAATGTTCAGAGAAATGCCTTTTTCCTGAATCCTTGTGTCTATCACAAATAAGGAATAGTTCCCTTGGAGAGGACGTTGAGAATAGTACCCAGTCTATTCACGTGCTGATATCTTTTCAAACGTAAACAACATCAGATCCTCTGATGTGCTTCTTGTTCTTCAGATTAGATTCAATGATATCAGAGTTGCAGCAACAGTGCTTCAGCGTGAGTGATCTGATCAGAGCATACTTGTTTATCAGAGCCTCTGTACTTGCAGCGTAAAGTACATTCAGAGTCTTCTTAAACAATGCTTTAAACTCTTCATACAAACTCTTCAGCTACGCTTCAGAGTCTTCTGCAACTTCTGCTTCAGAGTCTTCTGCAGCTTCTGATGCTTCAGAGCTTTACGTAGAATACTGTTCAGATGCATTTTTGCTTCCATAATAATATTTAATTTAATATCTGAAACAAAAACACTAGAACAAAAATTAGAGTATATATTTTCTTAATACAAAATTTCATTAGAGTTATCATCAAAACATAGAGATATAATTAAACACCAATCTGTGTTCTAACAACATCCTGTACGGTGCCATAGACACGGGTCTGGTACCAGGTACAAGGTCAATAGAAAATTCAACTTCTCGTTCCGGAGGAACTTCAGGAATTTCATTTGGAAACATTTCAGAAAAATCACGAACAACTTCTAACTCATCAATTATCGCTTGATTCTCAACGGATAATGATGCCACCAATGCAAACACCTGAGCATCTTCTAGCAGTATCTGCCTCATCTGTTTTGTAGTTACTAAACGGGCTCCCTCCTCCTCAGGAGTAGAAAACCTCACCGACTTATTAAAGCAATTAATATGAACGCAGTTATACTCTAACAAGTTCATCCCTAAAATTACGTCCATCCCACTTAGTGGCAAACAAACTAAGTCAACCAGGAAATCTCTGTCAAACATTGACAGAGGACATTTCAAACATACCAGAGATATAGTCACTGATCCCTTAGCAGGAGTATCAACTAACATCTCCCCATTCATGTGAGATAACACAAGACCCAAACGTTCAACACAATCAGCAGCAATAAAACCATGAGAAGCACCAGTGTCAATAATAGCAAGTAAAGGAGTATTATTAATGAAACAAGTACCTTCCATGAGTTTGTCATCGCTGGATGTCTGAGTCTCGATAGAGAGAACACCCTTCCACTAGTATTTTCTTTCTTAGGCTTATGACACTTGTCACGTAGGTGTCCCTCTTCACCACAGTTGAAATAAACCATCCCTTTGCGTTTGCACTCAGCAATAGCGTGTCCCAGCTCACCGCAACGGTAACATCTCACTGGTCCAGAGTTACACACATTACTCTTATGACCAGGTTTCCCGCACTTATAGCAAACAATACCAGCAGGGGCATCTCCCCTACTAGTTTTCTTGTCATCAGTTGCTCTCTGTTTCCCTTTGCCAACTGGAGGGTCATAAGGCTTACCGCGATTCTGCTGCAACTTGCCTCTCCTCTCACTCAACAACTTGTAATGAGCATTGTTATCTTCTTCATAAATTCTACAGCTTTCGACCAAAGCATCAAAAACACGGATCTTCTGATACCCAATTGCCTTCTTGATTTCAGACTTCAATCCATTCTCAAACTTGATACACTTAGAGAGCTTAGCGGTTTCTGCGTTGTAGTGCATATAAAACTTAGCCAACTCTTTGAATTTCGCAACATACTCGGTAATAGATTTGTCTCCTTGCTTCAGTTCAAGAAACTCAATCTCTTTCTTACCACGAACATCTTCTGGATAATACTTCTTCAGAAATTCCCTACGGAATACAGTCCAAGTGACCTCCTCACCTGCAGCTTCCAATACCGGGCGAGTCTCTAGCCACCAGTCATCAGCTTCAACTGCTAGCATATGAGTCCCATAACGAACCTTCTGTGCTGGAGTATAATCCATCACACGAAAGATTTGCTCCATTTCCTTCAACCAGTCTAGTGCACCATCAGGATCGTGCCTACCCTTGAATGTAGGTGGATTCTCCCGCTGAAACGTTACCAAACTGCGAGACCCAGCATCTCCAATAGGATTCAGCTGATTTTCTATAGCATTAGCTATAGCTTGCAGAGCGGCAATAATTGCAGCATCATTCCTTCCAGCCATTTCAACTTAAACTGCAACCAACAGCAGTCAAATTTCACAAACAATAATACTCGATTGTTAGACACAACGACTGACTCGATAACTTGGTCGGATGGAACGACCAGCTCTGATACCACTAATGTAACACCCCATTCTAACCCAACAGATAAACAAGAAATTAACAAACAGAGTGCACAAAAAAATGGCTAAGTGACGATCGTGATGGAACCGTCACGGCCGTGATGGTCATAACGATCGTGATGGAGTGGTGACGGTCGTCACACTCACAAAACCTGGGCGTCACATTTTCAACTTAAACAGACCATATACACCTGCAACACCATCATTTAGTAACATACATAACACAGAATCAGATGAACAGATTAGCATCTCAATTACAAGACAACCTGTTATTTTGCAGCGAAATTTAATACACTTCCAACATTTAGAATAAACCAAAGCAAGACCAGAAAAGTCTGCAACTAATTCCATTAAAATTCAGCAAGTAATTATCTTGCATCAATTCACAAAAACAACTAGTTCTCGACCACGAAATCAGTCCTACCGGTTCATCGGCCTAGTGCATACAACCAACATTTGGCACTATCAGAAGCAATCAATCTAAAGAAAAGTACTTAATAAAATGCGGCAACAAAGAAAACAATTAAAAACAATAACATTAATCGTTCATCCCCCCAAGAGTGCTACGTATCAGAGTGACCAACGACCTTAAACGAAAAGCGACACTCTATTCCGGGTTACCTGCAAATTACCACCAACGGAGGTAACATACAACGTAAAGGGTGAGATATCAAAATTATAACATAAGGCATGATAAAATTCATGTCAGGATCATATCACAACAGTATAATTCTCGCAGTTCTCCAAATATTATCACAACGAACTACCAGGAAATTCATCATTCATATTCACAACAATTAGCAAAAAAAATTCAGCAACTCATCATTACTTGCAAACACATAATGACGTGACACTATGCGACTCAACTATGCATATGCATGTGGTACCAATTTGGAGCAGCACTCCACAACCAATTTATTTGCCATTATAGGCCGCCAATACAGGCACAACCAAGGATGATATGCTATGGGATGCATCTATTATGGACTACAACGCAACCACAACAACTACGCAACAAAGCATTAAGCCTACAACCAAATTGTCCATAACCGAAACATCGCAATTTCATACGCATCATATAACCAAAGTTTTCACATCAAATCAAGTAAGAGCATAATAACAACATTCTCTCAACAAGTAAAGATTAGCGCGTGTCAACACCGTTTCCAATTATTATTACACAGAATTAATGACATAAAACACTAATTCAGGCACCGGCGAGCATTATCCCTAATATTATCAATTCGTAGAAATTAACCTCATGATTCAATTCCCGTCATGAAATTGATCATACCCATAGTTATAGAATTGAACCCCACCCTTACCTTTGAATTGAGGAAAACTCTAAACTCTCGGTTCCGGTTTGCTCTCCGGTGACTCTTCTGCAACTACCTTGAATTCTCTCCGGCGGTTAATTCCTCTGTTCTCAATTTCCCCCAGCCACGTTCCTTTTTCCTTTTTGCCCCTTCTCCTCAACCTTTTTCCTTAATTTTGGTTCTGAGCAGTTTATCGTGTTTTTCCTCTTTTCCCCCACAACTTCTCTAATAACTCCCCTATTTCACTTATTCCATCCACTAATAATAATAATAATACTAATTATTAAATTATCATCATTATTAATTATATTATATTATTATTAAACTCTATATTTTATTAAATGATTTCCTATACTTTAAGGACACCCACCAACGCTCTCAGACACACTCCCACATAAAGGCACACCAACAATTCATAAATAATTTAATTGAAAATGAACGGGCATTACAGTCATCATCAAAACCAAACACTTAGTCAGTTGATTGCATCTTTGCTATCAACAAACTTCACTACCTTCGATTACCTTGACAATACCTACAAGCACATAGATCCACATCATTAAGTTGAACGACTTCAAACTCGCTAGCCAGAATCAGCCTTAAGGTCTCCATCTTGTATTAGTAGAGCAAGTTACGGTGCAATGGAGAGAGGGCTGGTCTGCAAGGCTAACACTCTGATGTCCAAGTCAGTGAGAAAAAAATGATGAGTAATGTGTGAGTGAGAAGAAAAATGAAATCATGCATTTTCCTTCGTGAGGTACCTTATATATGCAAATTAGTTGAGGTGTTCATGACATTAATCAGATGTGAGATTTTACCTTATTAGGCCTTTGGCCGAACCAGAACAATCACATTCCATAGTTTGGAAATTGTAGGACGGAACACGACAAATTCTTCATTCCATACAAATTGGAGGGGGGAAAACATGGTGGCAAGTTATTTAATGGAATCCATATCACTTTATTTTGTTCATTTCTATTCAATTTTAAATTATCCATATAACGGAATACAACTTCATTCCATCTCATATCGCTTTGCTCCATCTAATTTCATCAATCCAACCTAAGCCTTAGGGTATCCTTGGACTATTGGAATGTGATGGAATGAAATGAAATGGTATATAATCATATTTCATTGTTTGAATATGCAAATAATGGATGGAGCGAAATGGACACATGATGGTATCCATTCTATGCTATTACATCCAATCCTTTAATTTTTCATTCCCCTGATTTGGGGTGTAGGTAATTGAATAAACTAATTTGTTTTGTTTCGTTCTGTCAAATTATAATAAATACACAAACAATGGAATATAATATATGTTCCATTTTGTTCTACTCTACTTCATTCCATCACGTTCCTTTCTACTTACACCGTTCTAGTCAATCAATCCAAACAGAGCCTTAAACTCTATTTGCAAGTTGATTTTCGGAGGGTTTTAAAGGGATGAGGTTTGGAGGGTTGCACCTATATTTTTATACATACTCCAAAAAAATTAAAAATTAAGAGAAAACAACAAAATATATTAGCATATAATATCATATTATTTAAAAAAAATGAAATACATATCAAAATATAGACGCGGACCTACAAAATCATCCAAAACTATATTACAAACAAACTTTGTTTGTAAGTTGGTTTTTGGAAGATTTTGGAGGGAAGAATTTTGGAGAGTCACATCTATAATTAGATATGCATTTATTTACTTGGAAATTTGGTTAATAAAAACAAGTTTCTATTAATACTTAAGGGATTATACTTGAAAATGTCCCGAGACATATTTGTGTGAGTTATCATCTTTGAACATCATGTTGTTTATTGAAGTTGAAAAAAAAATGCTTGGGAGAAACATGGTTTGAAATTGGCTAAACTTAGAATGAACAAGATTTTGAAAACACAATAACTAAAATCGAAATGTAAATGAAAGTAAAATGACAAGAATCGAAATGTAACCTAAATGCAAAAAGACTTGAATGTAAAATGCTTGAAATTTATGAATATGAAACACATACGTACATTTCTCACTCGTTTCTCAATTACACGAATACTTTGAGTATGTATAAATTGTAGTACAATTGTGGACCCTTACAACATAGGTAAGCATCTCCTTATATACTAGTTTAAAATAACCACCTACAACGGTAGACTAAACATATTACAAAACGTTGCACTTCCATGCAATTCTTGTCTTCGACGAACTTCCACGTGTCTTAGAGTAACCACTTTATCTAATACAATTCCCGCTCTTTCAATCAGGCAAAATAACTAACTAGAACACTTGAAAATTCTACTAAGTCCAAAACTCTGTACACTCCTCAACCTCTAACTACGCACTTCGACCAACATTATCATACATGACTTTCGACATGCTCAAATCAAATCACTTCATGATTTTGATTTACCATATTCGATTTCAACTTCCACCATGAACTTCTTATTTGTTTTACTTGCCATTTATATTTAGGTAGAAAATCCAAGGTAATAAATTGCCCCCCAAAATTCCATGTTTCGATTTAAATTAGAAAAAGAAATGTGACATTTTTTAGTGTATTTTCAACACTGCTTCCACTTCTCTGCTGACGCCATTGTTATCATTACTACTTTTACTGCACATTATCATTTTCCATGAGATATGTTTAGAATCTCATCATACATTTGTATTTCGTAAGAGGTCATGAATGTGCACGTATTCCTTAACTACTCGACTCACATCAATGTTCTCACTTCGTAACCCCCGAAATCGCTTCAATATCTCCATGCGGATGCCATATGTCTGACCTTAAGCATGCAAACAAAATACTATAAATACTCGGGTTCACCTCTCTTCTCACCTTTTTCATTTCAACCATTTATGTAACCTTGCACGGAAAAAACTTCACTTTCTTCAAAATTTCTACTTTCAACAATGGCATCCACTAAGACCTCAACTTAAAGGTTTGATACTGGAAAGAATCCAAAGGCTTTCACGATTCTAGTAGAGGAAGATGAACAAGGTAGAAACTTTGTTCCTGAACCCCCATTATTAATAAAGAAAATCTCCAACTGGGAAAAATAGATACTCATTCCCTTCTCTCTAACTGATAAACTTTTTACCTTCTTTGGACCGTTTCCGAATGCAAATTCAAACGCTGGGAAAGTTACGCGCTTTTTCCCAGGTTATTGAGTCACCATACCTTAAGAATTTGAAAAACATTCCCCCGACTTGTCCTTCATGGATAAACTTGCACGCGTGTTTCGATATGCACCATTTACTCAAAGCAAAGAGTAATTGGATTGGCTTGACAAGGTTCAATCCCAAAGGAAAAAACAATGGCAAGATCTAGGCATTTACGACATGGTTAAAATCTCCAGATTTGGTCCTAGGTATAACCTGACCATGTTACTAGCGTCGATCTTCTTCTGGGAAGGATCGACCAACACTTTCCAATTCCCTTGTGGTATGTTAACACCGACCTTATTCGATGTATCAGCCATCAGAAGTTTAAATCCCCTAGGAAAGAATTTTACTCTGACCTTGGAAACCACCAACCAATTCACCATCAAATGATTTAGTTTCAAAAACTTCATCCTTGACAATCATGACAAAATGAACACTGAAGTCTTTGACTAGGAACACATAACCTTCTTAACCTTTTGGCTTTCCTACTACGATTTCTGCTCCAGCTCTTTGCAGGTAGCTAAAAAGTTTGTGCCTTTAACCATCCAACTTCATGAAGGTCTAAAGATCTCTTTAAGCAAACTTCTCTTGGCCAATCTCTACCAGTCACTTAGAGAAGCTTCATACAAATTGAAACATCTCCCTGAAACCAACAAACCCTACCTAGTCTTAGGTCTTTTATAGGTTTTGTAACTTTGGATGAATGCAACATTTGAACCAAAACTTCATATAACCACCTTTCCACCCTTGATAGCACAAAATTATTGCAGAGCCATCGAAGGCATAAGGCTTGCTCTGTCTACTCCTCAAGAAACTCCTTCGGAGAAAATACTTATGAAATACATCAACCTATTCCTTGAACTGACCATTTTTGCTTCAAGAATGGCTCCTTTTGTGGATCAATGTATTGGTCCATCTTGGTTCAGGAATAGATTTCCAGGAGTCTCTCCTTCAGCAACTGCCATGTCAAACTCCCGTCTGGGCAGAATTTTTGACTCTCACACTCTTATCCACAAGAATCGAGACTAGGACTCCTGGCTATGGCTTTGTTGGATATCAACCCAACTTAGTGGCCAAGAAGTTTAGCTTTAGCCAGTTGCTTCCACGTTCACTTTACACTTGGGAAGAGGACATTTATTGTTCGAAATGAAGATTCAACATTTTAGACTACAAAGCTTGCACCACATTTGCTCGCGACCAAGTCCTTAAACTCCCTACCTTCCAATTTCAACAATCATTTTTCATGACAGTTGAATACCACAACTAGTGGGCACAGTATTTCAATGGCCACTTTTCAGAAGAAAACTTCTGAAAGAGATTATCTGTTGCTTTCTCCAATGTACCAAAAGATCCAGAACAACAAGGTATATGTTTACTATTGTCTTTGAATCACTTTAAATCTTTTGACCTTTCTCATACTTTGATTGTAGGTGAACCTGAAGTACAGGTCGACACTAATGTTGAAGGACCTTCCAACGCTGGTGAAACAAAGAAAACAGAAGAGTCCAAGAAAAAGTTAACTCTTTCTTCTCTGACTTTTCCCATTATTGAAATGATTCTAATAGTTTTCTTTTTAGAATTGAAAGCGTGACCCTCACTCTCTAATTAAAGCTAAGAAGAAGAAGAAGCCCACGACTACTCCGACTTCAGTATACCATTAGTTTTGAATATTTTAGTAATTCTTCAGTCATCAATTCCTCTAAATCGATTTAACCTTTATTTAGGCTGCTCCAAAACCTATGGAGACTCTGGCTACTGATAAAAGTTAAGAGGATATTGAGGAAACCCTTATCTTTTCAAGGCCAAAACCTAAAGCTTCTCCCAAACCTAGAATACGCTAGAAAAAGAAAGGGATTCCTCGAAAAACAAAATCTAATAACAGTACCACTACTTCGACTTTTGGTCCTCCCCACAAAAATGAAGGTAAAGAAGCAGAAGCAGAAAATGAGGAAGAGAAGAAATAAAAGAGTCAAGGAAGAACTCAAGACCACCCACCTTTTAAAAATTAGGAAACAAACGACCCTCAAGACAATTTGGTTGAAGAACTGGAGAAAACTGAACCTAAGGTATTCCTTGACTTTCCTTGTGACTTCCTCTTTTAACTTTGCACTTCAGGCTTCAAATCATTATTTCTTCTTTTTTCCGGAAAACCCAGAGACGACCATAGATGAGGCAGAAAAATCATCAGGTATCCCTCGCTCAAACCCTTATGAAACAATCTCTCATATCCATTGGTCGGATTACCTTGATTATAGCATTTCATCTATTCAAACAAATAACTAACCAATAAAAAAATAGGTGCTTCTCAACAACCTCAACTTGAGGTGCAAGGCAACTTCAAACCACTATCTCCACAACACGTCAAGGAATTGGAACACACTACCTCCTCCGTCCAAGACAACATGGCTCAAGATGAACCACAACCTGACAGCCCAGTAAAAACTACTGAAGAACAACCTATGTCCAACATCAAAATTGCCATAGTCACACAGAAGGATCAACCTGTCAACAAAGAACTAGAACAAGATCAATCTACCATCCATAATTCAATGTTCAAAACTTCTTTGAGCCAATAATAAACCCTTGATATCAAAAGAAAACATCCAACTGAAGCTCTCAAAAGGCTCTAAAAGCTTCGCAAGTTGTTGTCGAGCTCCAAGTCAAGTCATTCCTCTGATGCCTCGTCGACTGATATTGGCAATGACTCAGTCAACCTTCTAATTCAACAATTGAGAGCCAACTTCTTTGACGTCGACCTTCTCAAACCTATCAAAGAACATGATCGACTTGAGGTTGATATTCAACAGTCGCTGGATGAACTCAACAAACAACGGTTGTCCGACTTCATGGTTCAACTTCTCTTCGAATTTAAGGCTTATTTTGATCAAGTATGCAAAGACATTAGTCTCAAATAGACCAATAAATCCCTACTCTGGAAAGTGAGAGAGGCTATGAAAGTGCCCTAGGACGCAAGTAATGCATATGAGTAGGAAGTTGATAAGCTCGAAACCAAGCTCCAAGAATACACTGACCAGAAAGATTTGCTTGATAATAAAATTGCACAACGTCGAGCTAAGATTCTCGAGTTGAATAAATATATTTATAGCTTGGAGAAGGAGAAAGTTGAATATCCTTGGTAAAAATAACTTCCTACCAGAGAAATGATCGATGAAGAAGCCACCAAAGGAGTGGAACATGCTGAAGTTGCACTCAACTTAGGACTTAAAATCACCTCCTTAGAAGAAATTCATGATGGACTGGCTACGAGACTCGACTTCAACAAGACCAAGCTCGAAGAATTCAAATCAAAATTCCCATTTTAAATTGTATTTCATTTATTTCCCTCGCTTTTGGTATCTTGTAATTACAATGCCATTTTGGCACTATCTAATACCATTTTGGCGCTTTTGTTTTCCTATTGCATACTATTCTCTAGCAATTTTAATTTCTTGTAGTATAGGCTTATAAATCTTAAGGTATTTACCATTTACTCTTAGAATTCATTTATCAACAGCTAATTCTTCGATTTCATAAGCATTATTCCAAAACACTTGATTCACCCGAAATGGACCCTCCCAATTAAGGGACCATTTGCCCAGAGCTTTGTCTCTTTGATCTGTAGGTAGTATGACCTTTCAAATGTAATCTCCAATCGAAAAATTCTTTTATCTTAACCTTCTTATTATAATCCCCGACTACTAATTCCTTTTGTATTATCAAGACATCCAATGCTGACAACTTTTTTTCATCTAGATCGACCATCTCATCCAGCATCATTTTCCGATAATGCTCAAATAGAATCTCGTCCTGCCTTTAGATTCGAACCGATTGTAAATAGACCTTGACGGGAAAGACAACTTCATGTTCATAGGTCAACCGAAATGAGGTCGTATTTGTTGCCTCTTTGGGAGAGTTCTGACATGCTCATAAGACATGGTCTAACAGGTGGCTAAATGTCTTTTATGAGCGATGCTAAGGTCGCATTACAGCAGTTAGGTGTTTGTCGCTCTTTGTCTTGAGCCTTACGTGTTACATGTTTGCAATAGAACAAAAATATCATGCCCTTTTTGAAAAGGTTTATGGAGAAAATCCTGAAGGACAAAATGATTTGCATTTGTTCAAGAGTTTTAATGAAGTAAATTGACTTTGTTTGAGATGCGTATTGCACTAAAGTCTATGACATAGGAGCAAATGTTTTGCAAGATCGCCCCTAAACGAGACGTATGCCAAGCACTCTAGAATAAGTAAGGAGAGGTTCCCACTGATTGTTTCCCATGTACTTAAGGCTCATGACGTACAATACTCATTGTATTTATTACGTGTTTTGATTTGATTTGAGAGAAAAGAAAGAGACTCAAAGGGAAAAGAAAAATCTAAGGGAACTCACACCTACATATTGTCATGCCAAATTATCCTATAGTTGAGGATGAGAAAGGTAAGTCTACCTAATGTTATCATACAAGAGATGTACCTAAGATTGAGGTCAAAAGGGTGCTAACATAATGTTATCATGCATAGATTAACACCTAATGTCTATCCTACTCCAAGTTTAATAAAAAATTAAGTTGGACTAGGAAGCCCTAAGGGGACATGCAAAAATAAACCAAAATAAAGAAAATAAACCAAAAACAGCAGCAACAATAGCGCTTCAGCTCAACACAGCGATAAAGTCCAGCAACAAACAAGACAACATTTAACAACATGCATTTTCAGAACAGAACATGTGTGTGTCACGGTGAGAATTGGATATCAAGATATTGATTAACTTAAATCACAAATCACCACCGATTTTTAATTTATCCAAGGGAATGGAAAAATAAAAAAATAACCCAAAATATGCAATGCAATACAAAGCAAAAGAGAATCTAAGATTCGGGGGTTGGTTATACCTAAGGAAGATGTTATCATCCTAAGTATCTATAGTACTCTACAGAAACCTCTTGTTTTATTATGTTATTTATTATCTGTCTGCTAAAGGTAAAAGGTAAAGGGAGACCTAAGGTGTTATTTCTAAGTATGCTCTCCATGACATTGCATCTCGTGCCTACGTATCCTAACAGGAATGGAATCTGAGCATTCGTAGTTCCTCTCAAAGGGTAGATAAAGTTTGTTGATTGGTTTTAGGAGAAGAGATAAGTTGTCATCTTAAGGAGAATACTCAACTAATCCACCACAAACATGCGGAAAATGGATCTTTACTTCACATTAAGAGAAGGGCTCTATTCGCCGTGAAAATTGGTGAACAACCGCTGGTCTTCCAAATTGTAAAAGATTGTTTTTACTCGCAGGATCAACCACATGAATCCTAGGACATGTGCTAATTGATCTTTAAAAATGTTTGGAAAAACAATGAACACTTCGACAGAGTTCACGATAAAAATTACTTGTTTCAAAAATGAAAATGGAATTGAACACAAGAGATTAAAGTCGAAAGACTGGTAAAAAATGTAGAAAGTAACTTGTGCAAGGAAAAGATAAATTCTTAATGAAAAGACTTATTGAATTGCATTGAAATATAAAAATGGTGTTGCATCAACTTACATTCTCATGAACTCGTTTCTCTACATGTGGGTACTTTGAGTATATTGAGGAATTTGTACACAATTGAACACACACACAATCCTAACACTAAGACTTACTATTTATACTAATAGAAAATAACTGCCATCAACGAATAACAAACTAGATTGAGACAAGTGGCATTCTGCATGTCTTTGACTCTTGGAAGCACTCCACATGTCTTCTTTAAGAAATGTATAAGAACAAACATTCCCTCCTTTATTTGAATTCAAATCTTCCCGTCAAAATGCCTTCAGAAGCACCTCTGTCGAATCACATTTCTCAACTGTTAGAAAATATTTCTAAGTCAATTAAATAGTTCCTCCTTGCAAAGGGACGCCTTCAACTCACACTACAAAAATGTAGTTTTGGTTGAAGTCGTCTGATTTCTTCAAAAACTCTATTACTTCCTTTTAATCCAATTCAGGCGTCGAAATTTAGAGCAAACAAATTGCCCCCCCAAAAATTTCATTTTCGACATCACTGAAGAAAAAAGCATTTTTTGATAATGTCATTCGACGCCTCGAACGACTCTTACATGACTTTGATGTTTATCACTATTTTAGAAAACCCATGACGTCACGATCATCATAGCAGTTTCTGAAACATCTTATCAATGCATGCCAAAATCTCTAGCCATCGTCATGATTTCTAGACTCTAGGAGATCATAGGGCTAAGCATTAACCGCCAACGTTCCATCTAACAACCCTGGTGGAACACGTGTCCCACTAACCATCAGCTCTTATAATGTTGATTTGAAGTCCCTTAAACTTCCACAAGCTTATAAATACCTCCATACTTAGCCATTTTCATTTTTTTACACATCTAAAAAACTCTCAAGTATTTTCTTTTCTTTCCACCTTTCAAATCTTCAAAAAATTACCCAGATTTCTTCAACCTTCAATAATGACGTCTTCAACCACCAACATCATTCCTGAGCCGCTTGAAGAAGAAAAGAGAAAAATCTATGAATCTTAGGTACTTGTTCCTGTTATTGTTTCTGGTAAACGACATGCATTATGCGGTCCTTACCTGCTCTTAGCTTTGATCATAGAAAATCTAAGGACTTTTTTCCCTTCTTATCGCAAATCCAAACCCATAGGGAAAGCCAATAAATCTAGGATTGAAAAATCCTCTTATGATGTAGTAGCGTTGAATAACATAGACTTAAGGTATATGAATAACAACTTTAGAGTCTTTTGAGCGACCCCATCCTTTAAAAAATCTGATGACTATATGAACTGGTTAGCAAAGGTAGAAAAAGTTAAATCCTAAACCTGGAAGAACATGGGAATCTATTACCTGATCATGTTGTTGAAGACGGGTCTAGATTAATGTTCAACCATGTTTGTCTCTTATCTGTATTTTTGGGATAACACCCATTATACCTTTCATCTCCCTTGTGGGATGATGACTCCCACATTATTTGACATAGTCGTTATCACAGGGCTCAAACCTACTGGAAGCGCTTACGACCCAGACATAGAATCTGATGACTCAATAGGTTTTGCATATGCTAAGGCTACATATTCACATTTCATAACACATTACTATGACCAAACAACTCATGAAGTCTCGAATAGGGAACATATAGCCTTCTTGACCGTATGGCTGTCTCACTGTGTCTTCTGCTCGAAATCCCTCCAAGTAGCTAGAATATATCTTACTCTGGCCACTCAACTTCATAAAGGCCATGATCTTAGGGAATCTTAACGAATATTTGAGTGAAGGAGTGGCTTAACTCAAAGATTTGGGAGAAAAAGGTAACCTTTTGCTATCTGGCCCCCTTTGGCTGCTACGACTCTAGCTGAACACATCATTCAAAGCCAGTTTTCCCAACAAGAATCCCATAGATGAAGCATTGAATAAATTAAGAAAAGAAGAGTCGAAGGGACTCGTATGGTCAAGATTACTCCTAGTGAAGAAGGACAATCTCTCAGGCCAACATTCTTGAGTTATGTCATGATGTTTTCCAAACGTCATGAATTCACGTTGAACATGGCTCCTTTTGCTACATGGAAGTACAACCCTGAGTGGTTCACAAGACCTTTTCCAGCCCCAACCAAAGCTCAAGAAGCATAGTCTTTACTAATTTGGAAGGCCTTTTTGATTCCAAGATTGTTAACCCTTCGACTGAATCTGCCAAAGTTTCAAGGGACTCTGATTGCTTACCAACCAAACTTAGTTGCTCAACAGTTTGGGTTGGTCCAAGCTCTTCCCAAGTGTCTATTTAAGAAGAAAGGTACTCTTCTTCATCATCATGTGAAATATATTGAGGAGATGACTTCTACACAACTTGCTTGTTATGCTAACAAGGCTTAACTCATTCCTATTAGCTTCGAATCAAGTTTTATTTGTACCCCAGAATTTAACAACTGGTGGTTAAAATGTTATGTTGAGGAGTTCTTTGATGCTCCTTCATTCACTTAACTTATTAACCAAGCTTTCCTCTCTGTGCATGAGAAGACCAAGAAAGGTATTTATACACATATCAAAGAAATCCAAGCATTCCAGAAGTACTTTGAAACTGTTTATCGACTAAATAATCTTAGTCGAACCGTCCATGATGCAACTGTTACGCCGAAGTAAGAGTCTCTAAATAAAATGGAGAGTTTACAACTCCCTTCGTTCATTCCTCCTGAGGAATGATACACAATGGCTTTCGACAAGTTTCCTCCCAAATTTCCTCGACTGCCAACTGCTGACTTTAGAGTGTCCCTTTCCCGTCCATTTCTAGACTAGTTTATCTGTGGGGATTTTATAAAAATCCTTCGCCAATAATCGAAATCGAAGGCTCAACAGGTGGTTGCGACTAAGTATACTTTAGACAGTTTCAAATGGCCTCTTCATAGCGGTATTGAAGATGTTTGCATCGAGTCCGAAATATATGAAGGTGTGGAATGAGAGGTTTTCAAACTATATTTCTCTTATTAAATTTTTATCATCTTACTTGCAATGACTTATTTAAATTTCAGCTACCAAAGTTTCACCCAAGAAGAAAAATTAAAATGAAGAGAAGATAGAAGAAAGCAGCTAAGTTGCTAAGGTAATTTTTTCTTACTCATTTCTTCTTTACTGCATAATATCATGTTGTCTAACACTTCGAATCTTTTCTCCTCAGAGCTCTCGAAGAACACCCCCTACTCCAAAAAAAGCACAAATCAAAAGGAGCTTCCAGCCATATAATAATTGAATCGGATAAGGAAGATCAATCTCCGCCTGAAGAGAAGACCCTTAAAAGGAGGAGGAAACAAGCCAAAATAACTGAAGCTTTTAGTCAACCGAAAACAAAGTTTGGCAGGATCTCGACGAAGGCATCCCCCGCTTGCAATATTCTGGAGCCTACCCCTAAGGAGATGGCGAAGATAGCTGTAGCACAAACTGAGAGTGACAACTCCAATCCCGGGGCTGATGATCCTAAGATAATTATTGTGCTTAGAACCTCATAATTTTCTTTACCATCTATCCTTCTAATTCTTTGACTTTTTTTTTCTTAGGTTACCAACGATGTCAGAGGATAACCTATGGTGCAGCAAATCATTCCGACAACAATCAGCGACCCTAGTTATCACCCAAAAACTTCCTCTGGTTATGCGAAAGGTTCTACCAAAAGGTCAGACGAAGTAATCCAATCTGAAGGTGCTCCCAAGAAAATAACATTCGCACCCGCTGTTGAGTTTCCACATGTCGAGGCAACCCTTCCAAAAACAGACTTGGTCGAAAAAGAAGTTGTTGATCTCTCAGGAGATACTGTGATTCCCAACATAGAACAAGTTGTTGAGGATAATCTTGAAGAGAAATATCCCATCAATGAGCAAGGTGAAGATGACAGGTTGTTGGTTGGAAGTTTCGACTAAGGAAAGGCAACACAGAGATTGGCTTGTGGGTTGACAGGCTGGGAAAGGTGGTAGGGGAAACAATGTGAGTCGACGCCAGCAGAGGGAGTTTTGTGAGTCAACTCGGGCCTATTTCTTCAAAGATGTCGACTGAGGGGCAAGGAAGCCGACATGAAGTAGAAGAACGTCTGAGCAGGAAGATAATTTGAAAAGCTGAGAACATAGGAAGTTACAGAAGTGGTGGAAGGACACATGACGCCACCAAGATCAACATAACAGTTATTTTATTTTCCTATTTAAGGAAATACCCATTTTCATTTTAAAGGGACGCAATTTGTAACATTGTAAGGAAAAAACACTATGAGTACCAAGCGTTAAGAGAAAAGAGTTTCATTCCTGCAAAATGTATGATCACGTCCACATTTCCTCTTAACAGCAATTTATATCATTAACTTTAAAGAGTTCTTGTCTTGTTGTTTTTATCTTTTCTTGTTTATGCATTTGTCTTTATTTAAGTCTACATAGTCTTTCTCAAATTTATCTTCAACCTATTCTAAACAACACCATTCCACCACCATCTCATGCACTCGACCGGTACGTTCTGGGACTTGTTTGGCCGGTCCCGCAAGTAAACTTGCGTTAGGAGCTCAGAGGTTTTTTGCGCGAAAACTGCATGCGAACAAATTGGCACACCTGGTGGGACCCGTCGATTTGGGTGTATGCATCTACACAGTGGTAAGATGGTGATACCACGTCCAAATGAAGAATCGTCTTCGAAGGGAAATACAGTTGTGACTCAAACAACCGATGTTGGTACTAACACTATGTCTACAGTTTTGACTGCTCATAGTGGGTCTTTCGTGACGTCACTCGGCCGGAACCTAGGCCTATGGTGACAGGAACTGGGGGGCAAGATATGCCTAGTTTCAAAATTTCCACACCCCAAGCCTTTAGGATGCTGACAAATTTCATGTCGAGCCTGCATCACAGCAGCCCACTCTATGGAGAAAGCTCTTCGCCAGATTTTTTGCTGTATCAGGGGTTAGGGCCTTTGGTAAACCAAGTTACTAGGCCCCCAGAGTTTAATGTTCCGTCACATTCGATTCCAACTTTCACTTCAAGTTTTGTCACCATTATGAGACAACAGATGGATGAAAGTAATCACGAAATGGTCCACATGTTGACCCAGCAAATAGGCACCATATTAAGACCACTAATACAAGATTCGAATCAGAGTTACCAACAATTGGCGACTCAGATGACACGGATAGGTGATTTTTTAGGCGCTCCTAGGGCCTCAGGTCGACAGACGCCGCCGCCTCAACCGGAGACGCTATTTCGACAAGACGTAGTCTTCGGCGAAACAATTAACTAGCAACCCCATGAGGTTGAACACACACCCAGGGTGGCCCAAAGGCCTCCCGTTGTTTTAATTCATAGGAACCAGGACCCATACTATGTGGTCAATAGGCTCGACACGAAGCCATGGCTGGCGAGTTATGGTTCGCAACGGGGCGAACCCAGGCTTTTGACGACCAACATATATGTCCCCACTACCAGACTTTGTTCTGCAAACAGAGTTGCCTAGAGGGTGGAAGGTGCCAAAGTTTACCAAATTCTCCGGAGAGACCGAAGAGTCCACCGTCGAACATGTTGCCAGATATCAAATCGAAGTTGGCGACATAGCAAATAACGAGGACTTAAAAATGAAGTACTTCCCAAGTTCCCTCACCAAAAATGTGTTTACTTGGTTCACCACCTTACCCCGACAGTCTGTCCATACCTGGGCATAATTGGAAAGAATGTTTCATGAACAATTTTACACGATACAATAGAAAATTAGTCTGAAAGAGTTAGCCAGCGTCAAACGAAAGGCTACAGAGTCGGTGGACCAATATCTTAATAGGTTTAGATTGTTGAAAGCGTGATGCTTCACGCAAGTCCTTGAACATGAGCTAGTCGAGATGGCGGCTAGAGACCTAGATTATTCGATCAGGAAAAAGTTAGACACACAATATCTCAGAGATATGGCGCAGCTAGCTGGTAGGGTCTAACAGGTTGAACGTTTAAAAAATGAAAAAACCCAGGCTAACAGATACCGTAAGAAAGAGAAAGTTTCATACGTGGCCGCTGACGAATACTCTTCTAACAATGAGGAACTCGTAGACTATAACGAGGTTAACGTGGCTGAATGGAAGTCAGGACTTCCGTGCACATGCAAATCATTAAAACCATCGAATGGAAAAATCCTGTCGAAATCGAAAAAATAGATAAATATGTCGCGGAAATGTATACTTTGATGTATCTAAGTGCGATGAAATATTTGATTTATTAGTTAAAGATGGTCAGATTATTGTCCCTCCTGGGACAAAAGATCCCCCTTTAGAACAAAATAAGAAAAAGGGATTTTGTAAATTTCATAATTTCCTTGGTCATAAGACATCTCAATATGTTCTTTTCAGGGACTTGGTGCAGAAAGGTTTGAAAGAAGATCGACTTCAATTTGGCGAAAGGCCAAAGGTGCGGGTGGACATAGATCCTCTGAAGGTCGAAGAAGCCTTATATTCTGAGCTATATGTATGCATAATGGTTGAGGCTACTGAGGGTCTCAACAAGCACTTGACAACCGAAGCGTTTGAATGCATGATGATCGAGACTACTGATGGTCCCGACAAGAAGTCTGAGGAGAAACTCAAGACAGTCTACCCTAAAGCTGGCGAAAGTCTGACTGATTTCTAAGAGAAATGCAGGGTGATCGGGTCAAAGGTGTATTATGCCTAAAGTACAACGCCGTGTTTGACGAAAAAACTGTTGAGAAGTACGAAGCAAGTAGGAAAATGGCGCTGCAAGGCAGTAAGCCACCAATCCCTAGGTTTGTATTTGACCCAAACGATGCTCCTCTTTGAAATGAAGAATACAAGAGGCTATTCCAGCATGCACGACCCAAGACGTTTATGTCGCCGTCAGATACTCCACAGGAAAGCGACAAAACATAGATGGTGACGCCAACAGTAATACACAAGTAATTAGTCGACAAGGCCAGACAACAACTTCGGAAAGTCGGAGGCTTGATTGCATCTATGACAATGAGTATTTGGGGTTTGAGAAAAGCCCATCCATTGAGCTGCAGAGAATGCAGGCGCAAGACCCACTCAAAGAAATTGACTTGGGTGATGGGGCAACGAAGAGACCTACGTACGTAAGTGCTAAGATTGGGTCGAAAATGAAGGTCAAGCTGATCGAGGTATTGAAGGAGTACAAAGATTGCTTTTCCTGGAATTATGGTGAAATGCCTGGCTTGAGTAGGAGTGTAGTAGAACACCGACTACCAATTCAGCCAGGAAAAGGCCAGTAAAAGAGCAGCCACGATGATTTGCTCCAAAAATCACTCTAAAGATCAAGCAGGAGATGGAGAGACTGCTAAAAAGTAGGTTCATCAGAACTGTAAGGTACGTCGAATAGTTAGCAAAATTAGTTCCTGTTATTAAGAAAATGGGACTCTGAGAGTTTGTAGAGATTTCAGGGACTTAAACAACACTACCCTTAAAGATGAGTATTCAATGCCTGTGGCAGAAATGCTGATCGATTCGGCTGCGGGTTTCAAGTATTTGAGTATGCTCGATGGGTACTCTAGTTATAACCAAGTCCTCATAGCCGAAGATGATGTTCCCAAAACGGTGTTTTGGTGCCCTAGGGCCTTAGGAACGTACAAATGGATTGTAATGCCATTTGGTTCAAAAAAACGTCGGAGCAACTTATCAAAGAGCCATGAATGCTATATTTCATGATTTTATTGAGAAATTTATGCAAGTGTACATTGATGACATTGTCATAAAATCCTCATCAGAGAATGGTCACTTAGACCATCTTCGACGTTCATTTGAGAGAATAAGGAAATATGGATTAAAAATGAATCCACTAAAGTGTGCTTTTTGTGTACATGCAGGAGATTTCCTGGGATTTGTAGTCCACAAAAAAGGGCATTGAGATCAACCAAAACAAAACCAAGGCAATTTAGGATCTCAAACCTCTTTCGACGAACAAAAAAACTCCAGTCTTTGTTGGGGAAGATAAACTTTTTGATAAGGTTTATATCAAATCTAAGTGGTAAGACAAAGGTGTTCTCACTATTGCTCAAGGCCAAGAAAGAAAGTGACTTTCATTAGGGATATGGGCAGCAAGAGGCTTTTGACACCATCAAAGAGTATCTCACGAGGCCTCCCATTTTATTGCCACCTAGTATGAATAAAAGCATGAAGTTATACATCACTGTGTCGGACGCAACTATAGGAAGCATGTTAGCGTAAGAGGATGGTTATGGCGTCGAAAGATCCATTTATTACCTTAGTCAAATGTTAGTAGATGCTGAAACTAGGTTCACCATGATCGAAAAGTTGTTCTTATGCTTGTACTTCTCATGTATGAAATTAAAACAATATATTAAACTAGTTGAGGTTTACGTTTCGTCGCATTTTGATGTTATTAAGCATATGTTGTTTAAACCCATTCTGCATAGTCGAATTGGGAAGTGGGCACTAGCGTTAACTGAATTCTCCTTGATGTATGTCCCTCTAAGGGTAATGAAAGGTCAAATAGTGACATAATTTATTGTTGACCATGCAATGGTCGAATCATCGTTGTGGATGGTCGACACCGATCCTTGGAAGTTATACTTTGACGGGTCAAGTCATAAGAATGGAGGGTCAATGAAAAATATTCTAATAATGAGGCAGAATATGAAGCCTTGATCACTGGCCTCAAGATTCTTAAGGATCTGGGTGCTAAGAGAGTCGAAATAAAAGGCGACTCTGAACTGGTGATTAAACAGATCACGAGAGAGTATAGATGCGTCAAGGAACACCTCGTGGTGTACTTCACGATGGCGAAGCGACTCTTGGAACGCTTCGAGGTTGTTAGCATTACACACGTACCCAGGATATAAAATCAAGAGGCCAATGATTTATCATAAATCTCCTCTGGGGTACAAAGTGTCGGTGGGAAAGCTGATAGACTTCATTGAAATTAAGGAAAAGGTGGTATCGAAAGTACTGCCATCACCAGGCTTGTCAGAAGCCGATTGGGGGGGGGGGCAAACATCCCGATAGAGAGTTTAATTAAAAGTTTAGAAAACTGTGAAATCTTTGCTATCAACAATCTATCACCGTCAGACTAGAGAAAACCAATCATCGAGTATTTGGAAAATCCAGTGGGAATGACTGATAGGAAGATTAAGTATAGAGCTTTAAGTTACGTCCTAATGGGGAATGAGTTGTTGAAAAAGACGTCAGAAGGGATGTTGCTTAAATGTCTGGGAGACACAAATGTGTACTTAGCAATTTCGGAAGTCCATAGTGGGATATGCGGGGCTCACCAAGCTGGCCATAAAATGAAATGGTTGTTGTTTTGACAAGTTGTGTATTGGCCAAGCATGCTCAAGGATTGCATAGACTTTGCAAAGGGGTGCCAAGATTGTCAAAGACACGCAAACATCCAGCATGTGCCATCCATCGAATTGCACACCATCGTCAAGCCATGGCCCTTTCGTGGTTGGGCGTTGGATGTTATAGGAGAGATTCCACCAGCCTCGTCGAAACAGCAAAAATTTATCCTTGCGGGAATAGACTATTCCACAAGTGGATAGAGGTTGTACCTTTGGTAAAAGTAGACCAAGAGATTGTGATTGAATTTATCCAGAACCAAATTTTGTACAGATTCGGGATTCCTGAAACCATCACGACGGACCAAGGTTCTGTGCTTATTGGCCAGAAGATGCAGGAGTTTACAGCAGAGACATGTTTTAAGTTGATCACTTCGACACCGTATTATGCTCAGGCAAACGGTCAAGTCGAAGCTGCCAACAAAGTGGTAATTGGACTCATTAAGAAACACGTTGCCAAGAAACCCAAGAACTGGCATAAGATGTTAGATTAAATTTTATGGGCCTGTCGAACGTCCCCTAATGAGTCGACCAATTCGACTCCGTTTCGTTTGACATTTGGTCATGATGCTGTTTTTCCAGCATAAATTTATTTACAGTCAATTAGAGTGCAACATCAGCATGACATTTCGTCGGAGCAATATTGGAGGATGATGCTAGATGAAATTGTGGACTTAGACGAGGAAAGGATGGCAGCGCTAGACCAACTGTCCCGCCAAAAGGCACGGGTGACCAAAGCATACAATAATAAGGTAAAAAAGAAGACCTTTACAGTCAATGATTATGTGTGGAAGGCAGTGTTGCCGATGGATCGAAGGGATCGAACATTAGGAAAGTGGTCACCAAAGTGGGAGGGACCATTCCAAGTAACCCAAGTGTTTAGTAACAATGCATACTGTTGCACCCTAAAATTTGACCAACCGGGTCCCATATTTGGTTTATGGTTCGACGCATTTCGCATTCGCATTCGCATACCGCACGCAGTGCATTTTCTCATTCATATTGATTTTATCGGGATTTCAGCCATGTTTTCACATTTCGGGTATTTCAGACCGGTTCGAATAATCGGAGGTCATTTTTGAGAAGTCACGCGCTTCTTGGGTGTTTTCAGCTTACGCAGTAATTTTGGAGGTTCTTGGTGTCTGGGTTTACTGTTTGCTTCGATCTGGTCTCGCGCTCTCTTTTATGTTGGTTGTTTGCCTTTGTTAGCATTTTTAGGATTTAATAGCCTTTTCTAGATTTTAAATAGAAATTGATATAGGTTTTATAGAGATTAATCTAGAGGATTAATAGAAATTAACATAGGATTTATAGATTTTAATATAGATTTTCTAGAATTTAAATAGATTTCTTTTAACATTTTTAATAGTTTTAAATCATTTTTAGCATTTTTAGATTTCTTTTAAATAGGTTTAATAGATATTAATATGCTTTTTCTATTATTTGAATATCAATTTTTAGAGGTTAATTAGATTCTTTAGGTTTAATTAGAATATTATTAGTTTAGGATTAATTGTCTATTTGTTTAGAATTAATTGACTAGGTTTTTAGTTAGTCTAATTCAGATTTTAATTAGTCTTCATAAATATTAATTTTCGTTTAGAGTTTAATTAGATTCATCCAGTCCATTAATTAGTCAAGTTTTATTAGGATCTTAATTGAGTCTTTGGATTTAATGTCTTGTTTTTAAGTCAGATTTTATGCTAATTGGGTCACTAATTGTAGTTTAAGTCTGGTAATTCATTAATTAGTCCAAGTTTTATTACAGTCTTTTTTTTGTCCGTGCATTTTCGTGGGCCCAGACGTTTTTGGAGGCCCATTCCTCAGTCCATGACACTTGGCAGCATATAAGAAGTGCCATGAGTCTCATTCTCGAGAGCCACTCCATTCTTCACGCCATGTTTCACACTCACACAAAGCCACCTCACTATCTCTCTCTCACTCTGCATGCCCCCCCCCCCACGTGGCTCTCCCTCTCTCTTCCACCTCCACCACCACTTGGCATTCCCTCCCCGAGTCCCTCTAGCCACGTGTTTGCTTCCCACCTTCCCTCTGCATGCAGCGACGACACCTAACCCTCGCCGGAAACACTCCCCGCCGGCCATGCAAGTCCGGTAGCCACCGTAACCTCTCGCCGGTGACCACCACAACCGTCGCCGGAATCTGCAACAGTCACCTGAAAACCCAAAAACTATAAGAAAATTCATCTTTCTTCTCCGATCTTCATTTTCCTCAGGATTCATCAACCAATCACCAACGACCTTCATCTCCTTCATCCGTCATGTTCATCTAAATTCCACCGGAAACTTCAACTTCTCCGGAAAATTCATGCGTACTCATCTTTTTTCCAGAAACCGATCCAAGCACCTTCATCCGTTCTCCAAGAACCTTCAACGAAATTCATCCAATTTCCAGGAATCCTCAAGAACGCCATGGTGTTCTTCATGAATTTTCCAGATCTGTGAAGATCTCTCAACAACAACAACTTCAAGATTCATCATCTTACAATTTCCAGAACCTTCCTCCAAGATTCATCCGTAACCATTTTTAGAAGCCCTAAACCTTCATAGATGTTCATCCTTGCTTCAAGAATTTTCGTGCTCTGTCCGTCTGCTTTCCAGATCCTCAAGATCCAAACGCAAGAGACCTTCAAGTGATTCCAAATCGGACACGATGAGCAGTTCAAGATCCTTCATCAACATCATGATCTATCCGCGCCAGATTAGCCACAAAGCTGTAAACGCTCAACATGCAAGGTCAGATCAAAACTATAACGCTCCCGTCAAATCTTTAGAGAACCACGAACAATAACCTCCATCGCGTCATCACCTTCATTGTTTCTTCACAAGATTTTCATTGTTTGGGGTTATTTTCAAGATCTACAGTTTGTGAGGTTGTTGTGAAGAGACGGTGAGAAGTAGGAGGGGAGACGGTGAGGGTGAGCGAAGAACCGCAACGGCGGCGGCGGAATATGAGGGGAAGATGAAGAAGGTAAACTAGGGTTTCAGTTCAGATTGAAGGTTCTGGGAGAAGGAAGAGGAAAGGGGAAAGGTCGTGGACTGGGTCGGTGGGCTGAGCCCTTAAGCCCAATTGCCATTTCTTGGCTGCGTACCCCTCCGTTTCCTTCGCTACACCCCCTCTGGCTGTGGTTTTTTTGCTGGATTTGGGCTTCACCAAAAGGCCCAACCGTGGCATGTTGCTACCCCCTGTTTTACTCTTACACCCCCTCCCCGTGTGTGTGCTTTGTGTGGTGGGCTGGGCCCTGATTCTTTTTACTAATTACATATCCCCCTGTAATCATACCCCCTCCCTGCATTACATTCATTTTTAATATTTCTTGTATGATTTCGTTTGGTGATATTTTTTTAGGATAGTTTAATCTTAGTTTAGAATAGTTTAAAAAAAAAAAATCCTAGAATAGATTTAGTTTTAGGTTTATATTTCTTTGGGAAATTTAGTTTAGATTTCTTTTAGGCAATTTAAATAAATTCATTTAGAAAAGAATTTAGCATATTTTTATTTTAAAGAATTTAGGAGTTAGATATTTTTAGGGACTTATAGATGTAATTCTTTAGAATGTTTTCTAGTAGAATTTAATTGCCGTAGCATTTTATTCCCATTTGTTAGCGGACTTGTCTCTCATTTTCTCTCCTATCTTAGTTTCTATCTGACTTTTATCTTCGATTTTATTTCTGGCTGGCCGTGTGACACGATTCAATTGGAGAATGATTTTCGATATCATTTCTCCATCTTGTCTTTGACACGGATATCGATACGCTACCTCTTAGAGTTCGATTTCTCGTATAAGTCGAACCATGACAGTCTAAGCGTTACATTGTTCTTGGTTCGAGCGTCATCATCAAAGATCCAGGGAGGAGAAGATTGGAATGGAGCTTGCGCGTACGTCAGGAGCCCCGGAGCTGCTTAGTTCATTATCATTGACGTATTCAAGTTTTCAGGCAACCAGCGAGTGTTGTGGGCTGCATCATCAGAGACAAAGGAAGTGCCAGTTGAGGAGTTTCTTCTTAGGTTCTTGCGTGCGTGTCCCGAGTTCCTTCCCGTTTAGGCGTAGGCCTGCTTCCTCTTTGTTCTCGCCCTGTGCGAGTGATTCCCTGTTTCTCTCTCTTGCTCCCGTGCAATTGAGATTCGTTTTCCCGTCGAACTACGTTAGCTCTGATCTCTCGTGCCCGACGAGAGTACGTAGGCATAGGATGTCGTATCCTAGCGAGCTCCCTTTTCTCCCTTTTCCCTTTTTTCCCGGTTTTAGCTGTAGTAGGCTGAACTACAGCTGCTCTGATTTCTCATATTTAATGAGAATATATAGGCATAGGATGCGATATCCTAGCGAGCACACTAACAACTAACCTTTCTGTTCTCTCGCTGCTGTGCGATCGAGACTTTCCCGCTGACGACTGATTGTTTTCCCTTTCTCTTGCCCTTGCGCATTTGAGACCAGACCGTAGTTTCTAGTTTCCGTAGGTTCCCGTACCTTTCAAACCAGTTCAATCTCTCACTCCTGTGTGAGAACACCCTGTCTAGCCGTAGTTAGCCTGAACTACGTAAGCTCTGATCTTCCATGTTGTGTGGAAGTACGTAGGCACGAGACGCGAAATCTTGGCGAGCCAATTCCCCTTAGTTTCCCAAACTACGATGACTCTGACTTTCTCTCTTGAGAATACGTAGGCATAAAGTGCGGCGCTCTATCGAGTCAATTTTTTCCGTTTAGATTTAGCAGTCGTAGATAGATTGTTTTGCATCCTTTAGACAAACCAAGCAAGCGTGGATCCCGTCGAGTACGACGGACGTGAGGGGTGCTAATATTTTCCCATTGCGTAACCGACTCCCGAATCCAGGATTTGGTTGCGATGACCATTCCTTTCCCGTCTTTGCGGTAGGTTTACTTCGAGCGTTTCCTTTCCCTCCATTGGGATAAATAGCGCACGGTGGCGACTCTTCTATTCAGCCGACGCTGATTTTCGCAGTAGCGACAACTGGCGACTCTGATAGTTCCCTATGCCTGTGGGATCCAACGTCCCTTAAGAGAGTCAATCCTAGCGCTTGTTTGCTTGTCTTTGGATGTTTACCTTTTGCGTGTTGTATTTTACTGTATTTGCAATTTCCGCATTTCCTTATTATCTGTTGCTGTTGTGCTGTTGGGTGGTTGTTCCTTTGAGAGAGAAGCCAAAACCCAGGCTTGAGTACACACATAGATTTAGAGAGAGATTAATGGTTAGCCTGCTTGCTTAGCTCGCACCAGCTAGCCGCGAAATCTCACTCGGACGAGATTCTCTTTGATGCTTCTTGCCTAGCCCTTAGGGCTCGACAAGTTGTCTGACCCGAGGATTGTCGACTCTGGGAACCGATCAATTGGGAATTCGACTAAGTGAGGCCTCTTCAAGGGATGATGATGCCACACCTTCTGGGTATCGTATCATTGCTCTTGAAAGTCTGTGACGTTGATACCCGCATAGGATGTCGTACCTTGTCAGATTAGGTCCATACCCGTGAGTGGGAGGGTTTTGCAGGAAACCTGACTTCCAGCCAACCCGTCATTTTGGTCTTCTCGTTAGAGCGAACGTACTCCGTCAGCAGCGCAGCAGTATTCAGAGATTGTGTGGGGGCTGTGATCCCGTGTTTGCTGCATATTGTATTGCATTTGCATAAATGTGTTGCATCATATTGCATGTCATACTCCAGCTAGCCAGAGCTCTTATCCAGCCGTTGTTTGATTCTGAAGGTGACTACCCGGTGTTTGGCCTGAGCAACTGTTGATTTTTAGAAGACGACCAAAGGGTTGAGTATATTTGAGCAGAATCGAGCAGCGAAGTCAGTTGAAGGTTATCAGTAGCTATGTCTGAAAGCAATTTCCAGTCTCCTAACACCTTGGCAGGGTTTACTATGACGACCAACCCTCTGTATGGTTCTGCTTCCGAGGCAGACTTTCCGCAAGTGAACAACCTTACTGCAGACCAGCGTGTGCAACCTCCTGTTATGGACCGAGATCGACATGAGCAATTTGTTGTCCGAAATGAGCATCCTCCTCTTATCAACAGTCATGGTGTTGTTTTCCCTGTGTCGAGTATCCGAGGAGAGATCCCAGTAGCCAGGACTATAGACCCAAGAGCTCTTGAGTATGATAGAAGACTCCAAGTGTTGGAAGAACAAGTTAAAGCCTTGAAGGTCAAAAATGTTGTTAACCTGAATGATGCAGGCATGTGTTTGGTTCCTGGCCTAGTGTTGCCTTATAAGTTCAAAGCACCGAGATTTGAGAAGTACAGAGGAGATAGCTGTCCGAAGCAACATTTGGTGATGTTCTGTCGAAGAATGACTTTGTTTGTGCAAAATGACAAGTTGATGATTCACTGCTTTCAAGATAGTCTGACTGGGGCATCTTTGCGTTGGTATATGCAGTTAGAGAGTAATCAGATTCGATCATGGGTGGATTTAGCCAGAGCTTTTCTGAAGCAGTATGATTACAACCTAGACGTAGCTCCTCATCGCATGCAGTTGCAAGAATTGTCTCAAGAGAACAATGAGCCCATCAGGAAGTATGCGCAAAGATGGAGAGAATTTGCTGCCAGAGTGCAACCACCGCTTTTAGACCGAGAGTTAACGAACATGTTTGTAGACTCACTGCAGGATCCATACCATGAAAGACTGCTTGGGCTTCCGTTAAGTTTCTCTGACTTGGTAGTACTTGGAGAACGCCTTGAGCATGCCATCCAAATCAGGAAAATTCAGATTATTTCGAACGGTCAGGCTAGTGAAGCTGAATCTCTTTATGATTACCAAACTGAAGAAGGAGTTGTGATCAATGCAATCATGCCAGATGTTGGATATCCTCGAGATGAATTGGTGAAATCTGTTGGATCAGTATCTCCTGTACCTTGTTATGCTGGACAGACAACTGTGCCTGGGGCACCCTATCAGGAACGTTATGTCACTTCTCTTGCAAATCAGCGAACTCGTGGCCGAGGTTATCCGAATCAGCGCCAGAATCAGAATCGACCTCGTAACAACTTGGAACGAAGGAATGCTCCTTTCCACCTAGTGCCTATGCCGTATAGCCAGTTGCTGCCATCTTTGGTCCAGAGTTCTTTAGTGGAACCGAAAGCTCTTAAGCCTGTTCCAGAGCCTTACCCTCCTGGGTACAATCCCCACGTTCAATGTGGTTACCATGGCGGATCCCCAGGGAATTCAACTGAAGATTGTAAAGCTTTTCAGGCAAAAGTACAACAGTTGATCGACCAAGACTGCATTTCTTTTCGAGAAGGATTTCTGTTTGTTCATACCAACCTCTCAGCTGTCTAAGCTCGTAGATTCAGAGTTTGTTTTCAAGAAGCCAGTGATCCAGACAGGCCGACACCCTCAGCATTGGCAGTCCTCATACTTCTTATCATTTGCATTTGTAGTTTCTTTTCTGTTAGTTACTACTTGATGTTAAACATTGTTTGTTTCAAATGGTAATATTGATAAAGTGACTATGCATTTTTCTGAATTAATCATGTCGCTGTCGCTCATTTATTGCATTGCACTGACACTTGCATTTTATTCACTCCACTTTGTCACTGTGATTAGCAAAGATTGGAGGGAGGATGACGAAACTAAACTCATAACCGATGATCGTATTGCTTTCAGATAAAACCTTACCGATGACGTACAAGACATTGTTTCAAATCCCCCAAACACTGGAGATATAAGGAGTTAGTCCCTTGTTAACCACTTCGAGCCAGGAAGTAGAAGTTTTTTTCGGACTTTTTAACCCTCATGTCTTAACCCGGGGCAGGGCAGTTGTCAGTCAGCTTGACCGAGCGTTCAAATCCTACAGAGGAGTGTTGCCTTTCGAGGACCAATTACAGTTTACGCCTCTCAAGAGGTCGCATCTCGCCAACCACAATGGTTAAACCTCACCAACCAGGAGTAAGACAGTTACAATCCTTTCGGAGCAATAAATACAATCAGTGTCACACGACTTGTTCGAAAGAAAGAAACAGAAAGCCCGCTAAGTAAAAAAGAAAAAGAAAAAGCTGGAAAGCTAATACTTAGGCAAAAATCAGGGCATCCCGCTGGACTGAAAAGGAAAAAATCGAAAAGAACTCAAAAGGAGTCAGTCCATGCAAAAATTAGGGAATCAAAAGAATGAAAAAGAAAGGATATCAATAGAAAAAAATCCCCGGTGAAGTCACAAAGTCGTGTATACAGACACCGAAAACGAAAAGGAGTAACCGTCGCTCCGTAAACCTTGTGAGTTTCTGTAACTATGGTCCTTACCATTCAACATACCTCTCGAAGAGGCGAGCGCTCGAGCCAAGTTAACTGAACTTTAGGATCGGAGATCATCACGTAGAAGGGGTGGGTATAAATCATAACTTGAGCCAAATATCCTTTGTTTCACGAACCGTGAACCCGACCACGATACAACCCTTAAAAGACCTAATTGAGGTAGGGTTTATTCTGAAAGCGCATTACGATAAGGTTGAGTGACCTGACTCCTTCTCGATTTGCTAATCATATCCTTGTTGTATTTTTCACTAATCACATCAGCACTACGTTTGAACCCTGGTTCATTCGTCACTCACAATCATGACACATAAATGAGTGACAGCACAATTTTTTCAAAATCTGCATGAACACTGCATTAAAATTACCATTCGGGATTAAACAATTTTACTTGCAGGTCAGTGGTTGACAGGAAGGAAATTCCAACAGGGAATAATCAAACAGGACTGAGTAATTCAGCAGTCTGGATCAGAATGGTGTATGTTGTGAAACCCTGTAAATCCGGGGCATTGACTTTCAGTAAGTTCAGAATCAGTTAGTCTGAGGATAAGTCCCGAAGCATCAGTTGATCAGGGGCAGTTTATTTGAGAAGCAGTTGATCAGAAATGAATCTTCTCGAGAGTCAATCAGGGGCAATCATTTAGAATGTTGTGATTTGAAAGCAGAACCTTCCAGTGTGTGATCAGATCAGGTTAAGTCGCTTATACGCTCATTCAGGGGCAAGCAAGTTCAGGAATAGGGAAATCATCCATGTTGAAAGTTGTTCGATTGAGGTTAAATCCTTTTGTTATACAGATACCGGGGCAGGTAATCTCGAGGTCGTCTCGTAGCAAGCTGTTCAGAGTGATCTTCCCAAGAGTTATATTGGGTCAAGTTAAGTTGTACTGGGGCAAGTTATTCAAGCAAGTCTGTTTATCCCCAGCAAGAGTTGAGTATCGGGGAATCGTGTCGTTACTCTTATCAAAAACCTTGACCTTCCGAAAAAGGCCTTACTGTCGTTGGATCGTTATCCTACAATAAAACCTGTTACGTGTCAGAACTTTGTAACCAAGTCATTTTCCAAAGTCCAGTTCTCGCCTGGCAAACGGTAACCAGTTCTTGTCTGGCCCACATTTCTGTAAATACCAGTTCTCGCCTGGTACATGTTTTCGTTTAACCCGTTATCGTATGGCCAACCTTTCCGTAAACATCAGTTCTCGTCTGGTGTGGTTTATTGTGGCATCAGTTCTCGTCTGGTGCATGTTACCTTTTAACCAGTTCTTGTCTGGTCATCAATTCTCTAACATGTTTGTTACATCAGTTCTCGTCTGGTGTATGTTATTGTTACCAGTTCTCGTCTGGTCATCGTTTCTTTAACCTATTGTTGTACTAGTTCTCGCCTGGTGCATGTCAGCTTTCAACCAGTTCTCGCCTGGTCATTTGTTTCTTAACCTATTATCCAGTCAGCCCCGTCTGATGTTCAAACTATAAATCAATTCTCGTCCGATAACCTAATCTATTTTGCTATCAGTTCTCGTCTGGTAGTCCATCCTTGAATGCTAGTTCTCGTCTAGCATTTTCCCTATCTTACAGTTTGTAAATAACCAATTTTCATCCCTAAAACAGAAAAAGCCAAAAAAATATCCGACACGGTAATTCCCAGTGATTCGCATGTTGTCACATTCCCCGATACGAAGCTCGATTGGTACCAGTTCTCGGTTAAGGTTTTGTATTCCCTGTGGATGTTGTTAAATCAGGATTACTTTTCTTCAGCAGATGGAAGTCACGTGTTATCCCCGGGAGAGTTGAGATTGTATTTTATCCCGTATCGGAGTAGGATCAGGAGTATTCTCAGCAGATTAAGATTGGTATCCCTGACAGATGGGGCATTCTCTAACAGTGAGCCGTTTACAATCAACCCCAATTTGGTCAATCCCTACAGAGTATGATCAGTTTGCCAGTGGTTTAGAAAAAGTATCCCCGTGCAGGGCCGTGCTTCCCTTTTCCGGAATTTATTTTGCCAAGTGGTTTTAGACCTGGTGTTCTCTGGCAGCTTGCATTTACATTTACATTTGCATATATCGTCATACTTGCATTTATACAAACACATAGCATATCCATGCCGTATGGGGCATTGCATTTACAAATACATAGCATTTCCACGACGTATAAGACATTGCATCATTTCCAACATACGCATTTCGAAGCATAGACCAGGTTGGTTACCTCTTGGCTTTCGAGTATGTTCCCCTGCAGAGTGGTTTGGTTAAGCTTCTCTTCACCCACAGCGGAGTAATTTCTTCATATTTGGTTGTTACGTCGGCACTGAAAAAAGAAATTGGCATATATCAAACTTCTGAAGCTGCCGCTTGTTGTCGAAAATGGGTGTCTGGCAGTCGATTCAGAATTTCCCCAGGAGAGTTTTTCTCAGGTTCACCGTGAACTGTGAGATGACAAGATTCAATCCCATAGTAGATGGGAAGGTGTTTGCTTTCTGAAGCATTGTTCCGAAGATTCAGTACCTGTGGCGTCACACAGGTGATTGACGAAAAAAGAATTTTATCAGATAATTGACCAGTGTTGCTGTAACAACCAGACTTCAGTTCATTGGAAGCTATTCCTCAAGCAGTTTTGCAGTTTATTTCTGCGGTTGGCAAATTTCAGGGTTCTTTTGTATTCAACCGTCTTCTACCTTTGAATGTTTGAAAGTCGTTCGCTCTTCAAACATTCAGGTCCAAGTCGTTTGAATAGGGGCAGCTGTTGCACCCTAAAATTTGACCAACCGGGTCCCATATTTGGTTTATGGTTCGACGCATTTCGCATTCGCATTCGCATACCGCACGCAGTGCATTTTCTCATTCATAATGATTTTATCGGGATTTTAGCCCTGTTTTCACATTTCGGGTATTTCAGACCGGTTCGGATAATCGGAGGTCATTTTTGAAAAGTCACGCGCTTCCTGGGTGTTTTCAGCTTACGCAGTGATTTTGGAGGTTCTTGGTGTCTGGGTTTACTGTTTGCTTCGATCTGGTCTCGCGCTCTCTTTTATGTTGGTTGTTTGCCTTTGTTAGCATTTTTAGGATTTAATAGCCTTTTCTAGATTTTAAATAGAAATTGATATAGGTTTTATAGAGATTAATCTAGAGGATTAATAGAAATTAACATAGGATTTATAGATTTTAATATAGATTTTCTAGAATTTAAGTAGATTTCTTTTAACATTTTTAATAGTTTTAAATCATTTTTAGAATTTATAGATTTCTTTTAAATAGGTTTAATAGATATTAATATGTTTTTTCTATTATTTGAATATTAATTTTTAGAGGTTAATTAGATTCTTTAGGTTTAATTAGAATATTATTAGTTTAGGATTAATTGTCTATTTGTTTAGAATTAATTGACTAGGTTTTTAGTTAGTCTAATTCAGATTTTAATTAGTCTTCATAAATATTAATTTTCGTTTAGAGTTTAATTAGATTCATTCAGTCCATTAATTAGTCAGGTTTTATTAGGATCTTAATTGAGTCTTTGGATTTAATGTCTTGTTTTTAAGTCAGATTTTATGCTAATTGGGTCACTAATTGTAGTTTAAGTCTGGTAATTCATTAATTAGTCCAAGTTTTATTACAGTTTTTTTTTGTCCGTGCATTTTCGTGGGCCCAGACGTTTTTGGAGGCCCATTCCTCAGTCCATGACACTTGGCAGCATATAAGAAGTGCCACGAGTCTCATTCTTGGGAGCCACTCCATTCTTCACGCCACGTTTCACACTCACACGAAGCCACCTCACTCTCTCTCTCTCTCTCACTCTGCATGCCCCCCCCCCACGTGGCTCTCCCTCTCTCTTCCACCTCCACCACCACTTGGCACTCCCTCCCTGAGTCCCTCTAGCCACGTGTTTGCTTCCCACCTTCCCTCTGCATGCAGCGACGACACCTAACCCTCGCCGGAAACACTCCCCGTCGGCCATGCAAGTCCGGTAGCCACCGTAACCTCTCGTCGGCGACCACCGCAACCGTCGCTGGAATCTGCAACAGTCACCGGAAAACCCAAAAACTATAAGAAAATTCATCTTTCTTCTCCGATCTTCATTTTCCTCAGGATTCATCAACCAATCACCAACGACCTTCATCTCCTTCATCCGTCATGTTCATCTAAGTTCCACCGGAAACTTCAACTTCGCCGGAAAATTCATGCGTACTCATCTTTTTTCTAGAAACCGATCCAAGCACCTTCATCCGTTCCCCAAGAACCTTCAACGAAATTCATCCAGTTTCCAGGAATCCTCAAGAACGCCATGGTGTTCTTCATGAATTTTCCAGATCTGTGAAGATCGCTCAACAACAACAACTTCAAGATTCATCATCTTACAATTTCCAGAACCTTCCTCCAAGATTCATCCGTAACCGTTTTTAGAAGCCCTAAACCTTCATAGATGTTCATCCTTGCTTCAAGAATTTTCGTGCTCTGTCCGTCTGCTTTCCAAATCCTCAAGATCCAAACGCGAGAGACCTTCAAGTGATTCCAAATCGGACACGATGAGCAGTTCAAGATCCTTCATCAACATCATGATCTATCCGCGCTAGATTAGCCACAAAGCTGTAAACGCTCAACATGCAAGGTCAGATCAAAACTCTAACGCTCCCGTCAAATCTTCAGAGAACCACGAACAATAACCTCCATCGCGTCATCACCTTCATTGTTTCTTCACAAGATTTTCATCGTTTGGGGTTATTTTCAAGATCTACAGTTTGTGAGGTTGTTGTGAAGAGACGGTGAGAAGTAGGAGGGGAGACGGTGAGGGTGAGCGAAGAACCGCAACGGCGGCGGCGGAATATGAGGGGAAGATGAAGAAGGTAAACTAGGGTTTCAGTTCAGATTGAAGGTTCTGGGAGAAGGAAGAGGAAAGGGGAAAGGTCGTGGACTGGGTCGGTGGGCTGAGCCCTTAAGCCCAATTGCCATTTCCTGGCTGCGTACCCCTCCGTTTCCTTCGCTACACCCCCTCTGGCTGTGGTTTTTTTGCTAGATTTGGGCTTCACCAAAAGGCCCAACCGTGGCATGTTGCTACCCCCTGTTTTACTCTTACACCCCCTCCCCGTGTGTGTGCTTTGTGTGGTGGGCTGGGCCCTGATTCTTTTTACTAATTACATATCCCCCTGTAATCATACCCCCTCCATGCATTACATTCATTTTTAATATTTCTTGTATGATTTCGTTTGGTGATATTTTTTTAGGATAGTTTAATCTTAGTTTAGAATAGTTTAAAAAAAAAAAATCCTAGAATAGATTTAGTTTTAGGTTTATATTTCTTTGGGAAATTTAGTTTAGATTTCTTTTAGGCAATTTAAATAAATTCATTTAGAAAAGAATTTAGCATATTTTTCTTTTAAAGAATTTAGGAGTTAGATATTTTTAGGGACTTATAGATGTAATTCTTTAGAATGTTTTCTAGTAGAATTTAATTGCCGTAGCATTTTATTCCCATTTGTTAGCGGACTTGTCTCTCATTTTCTCTCCTATCTTAGTTTCTATCTGACTTTTATCTTCGATTTTATTTTTGGCTGGCCGTGTGACACGATTCAATTGGAGAATGATTTTCGATATCATTTCTCCATCTTGTCTTTGACACGGATATCGATACGCTACCTCTTAGAGTTCGATTTCTCGTATAAGTCGAACCATGACAGTCTAAGCGTTACATTGTTCTTGGTTCGAGCGTCATCATCAAAGATCCAGGGAGGAGAAGATTGGAATGGAGCTTGCGCGTACGTCAGGAGCCCCGGAGCTGCTTCGTTCATTATCATTGTCGTATTCAAGTTTTCAGGCAACCAACGAGTGTTGTGGGCTGCATCATCAGAGACAAAGGAAGTGCCAGTTGAGGAGTTTCTTCTTAGGTTCTTGCGTGCGTGTCCCGAGTTCCTTCCCGTTTAGGCGTAGGCCTGCTTCCTCTTTGTTCTCGCCTCGTGCGAGCGATTCCCTGTTTCTCTCTCTTGCTCCCGTGCAATTGAGATTCGTTTTCCCGTCGAACTACGTTAGCTCTGATCTCTCGTGCCCGACGAGAGTACGTAGGCATAGGATGTCGTATCCTAGCGAGCTCCCTTTTCTCCCTTTTCCCTTTTTTCCCGGTTTTAGCTGTAGTAGGCTGAACTACAGCTGCTCTGATTTCTCATATCTAATGAGAATATATAGGCATAGGATGCGATATCCTAGCGAGCACACTAACAACTAACCTTTCTGTTCTCTCGCTGTTGTGCGATCGAGACTTTCCCGCTGACGACTGATTGTTTTCCCTTTCTCTTGCCCTTGCGCATTTGAGACTAGACCGTAGTTTCTAGTTCCCGTAGGTTCCCGTACCTTTCAAACCAGTTCAATCTCTCACTCCTGTGTGAGAACACCCTGTCTAGCCGTAGTTAGCCTGAACTACGTAAGCTCTGATCTTCCATGCTGTGTGGAAGTACGTAGGCACGAGACGCGAAGTCTTGGCGAGCCATTTCCCCGTAGTTTCCCGAACTACGATGACTCTGACTTTCTCTCTTGAGAATACGTAGGCATAGAGTGCGACGCTCTATCGAGTCAATTTCTTTCCGTTTAGATTTAGAAGCCGTAGATAGATTGTTTTGAATCCTTTAGACAAACCAAGCAAGCGTGGATCCCGTCGAGTACGACGGACGTGAGGGGTGCTAATACCTTCCCCTTGCGTAACCGACTCCCGAATCCAGGATTTGGTTGCGATGATCATTCCTTTCCCGTCTTTGCGGTAGGTTTACTTCGAGCGTTTCCTTTCCCTCCATTGGGATAAATAACGCACGGTGGCGACTCTTCTGTTCAGCCGGCGCCAATTTTTGCAGTAGCGACACATACGAGATCCAAAAGAAAGGCATGAATCAACGAATCATAAGAGTAAATGGGAAATATTTGAAAAAATATAAACCTATGTTATAGGAGGTTCGAATCCAAAAATAAATTTTCATTGATAGTAGGCCCAAGTGGGTAGAAGGCCAATGACACTTTACAAAAAGCTCCAGGGTGGAGTTACAAAAGTTCAACTAAGTAAAAAATACAGTTATGCTGGGAACCTTGATTTAAAGTCTTCAAAAAGGGTTTTTTCATGATCCACTTTACTTTTCAAGAGAAATGTTTTCTGCCGCATCTGGTCGATGGTATTCTTTAGTGCAAGGGCGGTTTCGACGTGAGCGGTCCCTTGAGACATTTCTTGATCGATGACCTCTTGAGCCAGTAGAGGTTTGTCAGAGTCCAAGGAGGCTTTCTGCTTCTCAACTTCAACAATCTTTCTCGCAAGTTCTGCCATATAGGCTTGATAATCAGATATCTACTAGTCAAAGACACGATGCTGGTCGGAACATTCTTTCTTCGTGGTTTCAAATCCTCAAGTTTCTTCTCACAAAGGGAGATGAGATATCACTCTCGTTTCATCTCATTAATATTCACCCTAATTTGGGCGCATCCTGTTTACACATTGATAGGTCCTTTGCCAGCTGAGTGAAGAAAGCCTCGAATTCAATAAAATACTTGGCCATGGCAGCAGGCACTCTAAAATGGGAGAGTTCATTAAGTATTTTAAAGACGTCACAGGCTACAGTTGACACTTCCACAACGGCGGCTAGAAACTCATCCTCAAACAAATACGTCCTTAATTGTTGAAGTTTAAGGGAAAAAGAATCACCCATCTCTGGGTTGAGAGTGGCCTTTGAACCAGCAGAGGTGGCATCCACAGTTGACTTACGAAGTTTAAACAGGGCCTTCAGAGTCTCCGTTGGGTTTGATTGCTTCATAGCCATAATCTCCTCCGGAGTAAGCGTCCTTTCGACAGAAGGGCCACCTTCAGCAGAATCTATAGGAGTCGTAGTGTGCCCTCAGCAGTGGTTGAGATAATCACATGGTTTTCTTTACCGCCGGTAGATGCACCATTCTTGTTAGCCTGATTATTAGTATTGTCAACAGAGGGTGTTTTCACCGCAGGATCTTCTTCTGTCGATGCCCCTTGGAATTCGTCGACTTTATGAGGACTAAAAGAAGGCGTCGTCTCAAGGGGACTGCTAGCAGTAGCTGTGGCATTATCAACATTTATAGCAATGGTCGAGTCGACCGCGGTGTCCTGCAGAAGGCAACTTAAGTAAGAGAGCACTCAGGTAATATATAGACCAAAAGAATAAAAACGATAAATACCTCGGCAGTATGTTGTGGTGGAGGGATTTCAGTGGCGACAAATGGAAAAATTTCAGCAAGATTATTAGGAACAATAGGTTTTGCGGTCGAGGTGACCGCTTTGGAGGGGGTCTTCTTGGGAGGAACTCTTTTCTTCTTGGCTATTGGGGTAGTAGGAGGAGAGTGGGATGTTTCAGAAGGAAATACCCGGGATTGGGTACTTTCGTCCGACGCGCCATCTTCCAGAGTTAACGCCTTTTCAAGAACCTACCAAACAATAGGGTAAGTTGACAACAAAAGGCAGGTGCAAAGAATCACCAAAAAAATGTGGTACCTGAGGATTCAAGACTTTCTGTTTCTTTGTTAGCTGGGTTGAGGTCGACACAACAGCTAGTTCCCTTTTTCGACCTTGGGGAATAGACACAAAGGATTAGATATTGGCAACGAATAAAATACAGAAGAAAAGCAAAAAAATGTACATTCTTTAAGGTGTCCTCTGTGGCACCACCTCCTTGGCGATTCTCGACAGCTACAACAATCGTCAAAGCAGGGAATTCACCAGCGAAGACAACGAAGGCATCAACCATATTCTCCAAGAATAGTTCACGTTTAAAGCATTGGTGTTGGTACTCTACCCACCATACACTAAAACCCTATGTTGTGAAAAAGGATGGTTAAAAAGACAACACAGGTAACTTAAGGCGTTGAGTCGACCTAGAAAACTTGAGGTAGTTCTTGTGACCTGTCAGGTTTAACCATCGACCAGCCCACACGATGTCGGAGGAATGTCGTACCAGGGATTTCGGCAGCAGTTGGCTCAAACCGAATTGTCGGGCCACCAAATTAGGCTGGTGTTGCACCCCAAAATTTGACCAACAATTATTTATCCATCAAGTGTTTGAAAGTGGATACTTTCATCAGAAAGTTCAAGAGATCCTCAGAAGGATTGGTTGAAACCAAGGTTGTGTGCTTCATAGCTTGAGAGTTGTGGGAGCTCCTCAGATGATTCTGAGACTTTGAGATTGAACTTGAAGCTCTGAGAAAGTTTATGATATGTATTGATAGCCATCATGAAGCCCAGAGAAGTCATTGTGCAAGAATTCAGGAGATTCAACCATGAATGGTAGAATTAGGGTTTTGACTGGGTCAACCCTAGATCAGCTGAAGATTTGGAGAAGGTTGAGACCTAATACAGGGGCCATGAGATCATGGAATGATGTATGGATATGTTATAAAGATGATTCCTAGGCCAACTCATCATGATTGAGGAGTTGGAGAAGTTTTGAGTTAGGGTTTCTGAGGATTGGCAGTGAAAAAACCCTAGTTTGATCCCTATCTTCCAGGCAGTTTTAGCTCTAGATGTGATTGATATCTCATCTTCCCCACAACATGAATGTTGTAGAGCTTGTTCTTAGATTTAATTTGAGTGGTGGAAGTCCTTGATAGGAGTTGCAGAGCTCAAGTTATGGTTTTGACAAATTACAGGTCAGTTGAGGTGTGTGAATCTGGGTCCTTGAAAGTCACCCAACTTGCAGACAACTTTTGCCCTAGTAGGATGGTTCCTATGATTTCTTGGTCAACATGAATGTTGGAGGGCATCTTGTTAGATTTAATTTGAGTAGTAGAAGTCCTTGATAGGATTTGTGGAACTCAACTTATGGTTTGAACAAGACAAGGGTATTTTGGTCATTTGTCAGTTATAGGTCACTTTTAAGCAAATGCCATATCTCCTATTTCCAAGCCTCAAATGAAAAAACTCAAAACATGAAAGTTGTTCAAAATGTGATTTTAAGTCTATAAAGAAGGTCATGAATTGTTGGAAAAGCTCATAGCATGGATTTGCATGATTGGTCAAAAATGAACTAAAAATGGCTTATAAGTTTAAAAAGTTGAAATTGGAAATTGGTTTGGAGGATCTAGAAATCCAAAATAGGTCATCCAATATATCATTTTGATTGGAAAAACCATTCTAAAGACAATGGTTCAAGCACATTTTTGAGTTTAGTGAAAAAAATAAAAGTTACTTAAGGTTACTTATGATTAAAGAAACATAACAAAATTGGATCAAGCTTGGAATGCAAGGGAAAGTGCAAGATTGTTCTGGAAACTTCCATTGAGGGCTATATAATCATGAAATGAAAATTGAGCAAGGGTTGGATTCTCATTTTTTGGCAAACACTTCACAAATTCTCTCATTTTCTCTCATTGCAATTTCATCCCAATTTCACAAAACCTTCATCAATCATCATCAATATTGATTTCACCATATTAAACCATCATCATGGAGTAGAATTCAACCAAGTTCTGATTGCAATTGATTCAATTTCGTGCACTTTCTTCATCAAGATACAAGTTGCAAATTCAAGTAGATCTCAAGATTCAAGGCAAGATTCGTCAAGGTTTTGCAAACAGAATTGAGTGTAGCAATAGTAGATCAAGATCCAAGCATCCAAAGCATCAGATCCACGAGCTTCATCAACATCTCCAAGATTTTGCTCCAGGTGCAAATTACTTTCATTAGCTTGATTTAGATAGTTTTACATTAGGTTGTTAGTTTAGATGTGATGTAGAATGATAGAGGAACATTTCTGGTTAGTTTAGTGCAAATTGGTGATAGTTCATAGCAGGGTGTTAAAACTGTTTGGATCTGAAACTCGTAGGTTAGTGCATGATGAACTTAGTTTTGTGGTTTAGAATGATCACCATAACGTGCAGGTTAGATTAGTATAGGTTGGAGCAAGAATTATGATGATAAGTTGCAGTGCATTTCAAGTGAACCAAGGACTTGTCACGATCGGATTGAGAGTTACATTGAGTTTTAAAACATACTATGACCACAGTCTTGTAGAGGGAGAGATTCTGAACGATTTTGATGTTTACATCGTGATGAATTATGGCTTGTGGAGAGAGAACAGAGAGCTTGAAGTGTATGCGTGCATGGCTTCCATGGAGGTTCCAAAACCCTAGCTTCTTGTCTTAAGGTTGAAGACGCGTGTGCATCGTTGGATCAGGCTAGCAATCGTTGACTGAAGACCTCATCGCACGGTTGGAAATTAAACTCAGAAACGGAGGGAAAAATTCAAAGTCAAACGACGTCGTTTGGTTTAATGAAGGGCGTGTGGGCTTACCCGTGTTCTATTCGCACCCCACCATGATCAGGCCCATTAGAAAATGAACTGACCCGCCTTACTGTTTTCACCCCCTCCCCTTCATTTTGTTTTCTCTTATTTTTTAATTCTTTTAATATTTTTGCCATCTTTAAAAATTCATAAGTAAATGAAAAATAATGATTTTTTGTTCTTTCTTTTTGCTATGTTTAGATAATAATGTGTAGAAAATTATAAAAATAAAAATAGGATTTTATTTTTAATGTAGAATTTTTGGTGATATTTTCTTTTAAATAGGGCAATTATTTTCTTTTAGTTGATATCTCATTTTCTATGAATTGTTTTAGGACTTTCCCTTAGGAATTTTGAGCCATTCTTTTTGGCATAGTTAGATATTGAACCCTAGTTTCATGTAGGATTTATCTCTTGATTTGTAGATTAAAATTTGATGTAGTTTGATTGTTGGACATTTAGGTGCTCTAATTAGGGTTTTAGGTTGTGTAGGTAGGCTTCAACAATTTTATTTTGGGGTTTATAGGCCAAATTAGTGTATGGGGAATACATGGGTTAAGGGTAAGTATGTATAGAATCCCCTAGAATTTTGCTATAATATTGTATGGTGTTTTAGTATTTTTCATTGATTTTTGAATGTATGGATAGTATGTGTGTTGCTTGGAGGCATAAGTTGTATTGTTGTGTTTTCTTTCCTTCTCTTTTGAGTGTGTGAGCCTTGAAGATTGAATTGAAGACCTTGTGGATCATCATGGAAGCTTTGAAGACCTTCCAGAGGAGTTTAGCATAGCTTTTGTTGTTTTGTTTATAGGTTTATAGGTGCATAGGCAGAGCCCTAGATAGAATACTTTGTTCAATAAACAAGGAGTGTCTTGTTCACCTCCTTTCTTCTCTATGACACAGAGTCCCTTAAGGGTATTCACCTCTCTCCTTTGGAGGGATTAGTGACCTTGCCCTATAAGGTAGAACTTTGAGAGAGCCTTTCTTTTGATGTTAAGTCCTCAATGGCATCCTTTGGAAGTCAGTGAGTACTGTAACATCCCCCACTCATCTTGTTGACTGAATCTTGTTTGCTGGAGCATTGGAGCCATTGAAGATAGAAGCTGAGGCCTTGAAGAGGATGATTCCTTAAGGATTATTGAAGTCTGAAGACTCTGTGAAAATCAAATTGATGCCTGAAGATCCCTGAGGATAGTGAAGCCTGAAGGTAGAGCTGATCAAAGGAGCTGAAGCTCAAGGGAGAAGATGAGTTGATACTCATGTTTTAGGGTTGATACCTGGAAAGCAAGTGATCTCTGGAGTCTGAAGACTGGGTTGCTGCTAGAGGAGCTGAGGCTTTCTTCTGTTTTCTTTGATGTATTGTGTGTTTTGTCTGATTTGTCTGCTGCATTAGATTAAGCACATTCAGAATAAGTTCAGTCTAGGAGCATGAGTGCATATGATTGTAGTGTTATTGCTTGGCTTTGCTTGCGGGTATTCGGTAGAGCCCAGCTCCCTTGCCCATGTGTTTACTTTGCTTGATAGCATGATGTCATTTTCTGTCTGTATGATTACCGTTTACTGTTCCTGCTTGATAGCATGTTGTTTATTTTCAGTATGATTACTGTTATTTCATGACTGGCTTGAGGTCGAGACGAGCTTGTGGAGGCTGAAGCCCCACACACATTTCCTCCCTCACTTGCATTGCATGCATTTTACTGTTAAAGCTGATGCTTTTGTCTGTTTTGGTGTATCATTGACATGATCCCTTAGGACTCTCATTTCCTCTGATGAGGATTTGATGATAGACTTTTAGGTTGAAACCTATGCATGACAACATCTAGGAGTTCCCTGTTCAAACCTCAACCATAGGATGAATCCATGGCATGACAACAATAGGACTTGATAGTTTCCCTCCTAGTTGGGCCTGTTCTCTTCTCATCTCAAAACAGTTTAAGATACAGTAATCATGAATGATTTCTTTCGTACGTTACGAGCCTTAAGCTATCTGAGAAAGGGTTGTGGGAGAGTTTCTTTTCCACAGTCTGGATGTTTAGTATGGTACCCTTTGGGTGACATGCGACGCATTCACTCTCAGGTCATAGTCTCTAGTGCGGTTGAAATCGCAAACATAATAAAAAACACTTCTTTTAGGAGATAAGTCGTAGTTTCCCGAACTACGTTTGCTCTGATCTTCCATGCTGTGTGGAAGTACGTAGGCATAGGATGCGACGTCCTAGCGAGCAACCTTCCCCACCTTCACCCGTAGTTAGGCGAACTACGTTGACTCTGATTTCTCGTTCCAGACGGGAATACGTAGGCATAAAGTGCGACGCTTTGCCGAGTCATTTTTCTTTTCTTTTTCAGCCAGCCTTGATAGGTAGATAGAATAAAACCAACCCGTCCAAGTAAACAAACAAGCGAGGATCCCGTCGAGTACGAAGGACGTGAGGGGTGCTAATACCTTCCCCTTGCGTAACCGACTCCCGAACCCAGACAATGGTTGCGACGACCTTGTCTTACCCTTTTTTCGTCAGGTTTTTTCGATCGTTTCCTTTCCCGCTCTGAGGGATAAATAACGAAAGGTGGCGACTCTTCTGTCATGCCGGCACCTTATTTTCGCGCAAGCGACAGCTGGCGACTCTGCTGGGGACTCCAACGGTTCCCTGTGCGAGTCAATCCTACCGTTTGTGTGTTTACTTGTTGGGTTGTGTTTATTTATCGCATTTTTTACTTCTCGCACTTTATTTCCCACATTTTATTTTCAGTATAATGTGATTATTTGTGCTGTTGTGGGATGGGAGTTCTGATTGAGTGAGAAGCCAGACCCAGGCTTGAGTGCACCATAGACTTAGAGTGGAAATTAGTGGGCGCGTGCTTGCTTTGCAGGCACTAGTGTCTCATGAAATCCACGCTCAGACGAGGTTCATCCGGTTGGCTTCACTTTCAACCCTTTGGGTTGAGACGGTTGCTGGTTTGGTGGATTGTCGACTCT
This sequence comes from Lathyrus sativus, assembly GCA_963859935.3. Classification (NCBI taxonomy): domain Eukaryota; kingdom Viridiplantae; phylum Streptophyta; class Magnoliopsida; order Fabales; family Fabaceae; genus Lathyrus; species Lathyrus sativus. The sequence continues at coordinate 441,058,591 of OZ012738.1, read as the reverse complement.
AGGGACCGATCATTTGTGATTCAGCTAAGTGAGGCCTCTTCAAGACTTGATGATGCCACTCCTTCTGGGAATCATATCATCAGTTTTGAAAGTCTGTGACGCTGATGAACGCATAGGATGCCGTACCTTGAGTCAGTCTAGGTCCATACCTGTGAGCGGGACTGGGTTTATTGCAGGAAACTTAGACCTTCAGACTACCTGGTTTTCTTGACAGTGAATCAGTTATGTTGGGTTCTCAGTTGCAGATATGTTTGTTCTTGATAGAGCAAGGGTTTGATCAGAGGATCTTATCATTGGGTGTTTGTCTGTTCTTGATAGTCCAGGCTTTCATCAGTATATTATCATCAGTGGTTTGTTCTGGATGGAGCAGATTTTGAGTGAGGTTTGAAGATCTCATCGGCAGATGTTATTTGTCCTTGATAGGGCAGATTTTGGACGGGGTCTGAAGATCTCGTCAGCAGCTGTGTGTTCGTTCTTGAAAGGGCAGATTTTTGATTTGGGGTCTGAAGACTTCATCAGCGGACGTTTTCTGATCATACATCCCGGGTCCTTATTATCAGGCACTTATGCTTGTCAGGGCAGACTTTTGATCTCGATCCTATCAGATGGTTATTCTCTGCAGATCAGACCAGTGGGTTTACACCGGGGTTTCCTTCTCGTCAGCGACTGTTGATACCGAATCTCCACAGCAGCCACCTGGATACATTATTGCATGCCTGCATTTTGCATTAGTTTACGCATTCATCTGCATTCCACTAACGTGTGTCTGTGTTGCAGGTACCGTTTCCCCGATCCCAGATTTCTCGCCTTCTGCTGTTATTATGGCCTCTCTCAGGAAGACTGTTGCATACAAGTTCCCGACCCCTGATGTGTCGAAGTTGATTGGTTTGATAGCCCTGGCAGGGGATTCTGTGAAGGACAGGTTCAGGAAGTCCTATGGCAGGTTGCTTAGTCTGGTTTGCAAACCGTCTACATCCGAGTTGAACGGGTTACATGCTCTTCTGCAGTTTTATGACCCTCCTTTGAGGTGTTTCACTTTTCATGACTTCGTTCTCGCGCCGACATTGGAAGAGTATGCTGATATGTTGGGCGTGCCTATCAAAAGGCAGATGCCTTTCATACACATGGATGCCGAGCCTGATCTGGCTGATTTAGCTTCCTCACTCCATTTGAGCGCTTCTGAGTTAGTGGTGACGAGCTGGAACAAGGTCCCAGGTTTCTCTCTGCAGTTTCTGATAGCTAAGGCTCAGCAGTGTGCTACGAACAAATGTTGGGACGCCTTCAGCGCCATCCTTGCTCTATGCATATATGGCATTATCCTATTTCCCAGCATGCCTGATTTCGTAGACTTTGATGCATTCCATATCTTTGCCTCAGGGAATCCAGTCCCTACTCTGATCGGAGACGTTTACCATTCAGTGCATTATAAGAATGAGAACCGGAGAGGGAAGAATGTTTCATGCTGCGTACCGTTGTTGTACAAGTGGTTTGATAGTCATTTGCCTAAGAGGGGTTCTTCTGTCTTGTCTGCAGCCACAGTTGAGTGGCCTGAGCGTCTGATAAGTTTGTCAGCAGAAGACATTGATTGGTTCGTTGACAGAGACAGGTTAGGCACCGAGATGATCTTCAGTTGTAATGGGTTTCCTAACGTACCTCTGATAGGTAGGAAGGGTTGCATCAACTACAACCCATCATTGCTAGTTCGTCAGTTTGCATATGCTTTGAGGACTCCACCGAAGGAAGAAGAGGTACAGGAATCTCTGTACCTCACGGGTATTCTAGAGGGGGATTTGTTGTCCAAGCTTCAGTATGCGTGGAACAATATCAGCACGAGAGGAAAGCCTTTGTTGGGGAAGAGCAACAGCCAAGCATACCCTCCTTATTCAGATTGGATCAGAGCCAGAGCCAGCGCCATAGGGATGCCATTCCCACATGTCAGACCAGAGAGTCCTCCACCAGTCGAAGAGCCTACCGCTGTGTCCGTTCGTCAGCACAACCAGGTATTAGCCGAGCGTGATGAACTGAAGAGGGCAAATGCAGAATTAGAGAAGGAGTTAGCTCAGCTTCGAAATGAGAGGAACGAAGCCGTGCACGCTCTCAAAAAGCAAGCAGAGTCGGTGATCCAACTGAGCGCAGACTTGGCAAAGCAGATTGCTGATCGGGAACGCTTAGGTCAAGACTTCAGAGCTGCAAATGACGTGCTAGCTACGAAGAAGCTGCCTTTGGAGGAAGCATACCGGAGAACATCTAAGTTCAACCAGCATTGGAAGACTTCCATGGCCACCAGGAAGGAGCGAGAAGACAAGCTGATGCTGCAGATTTCTAAGCTAGAGACCGAAGTGAAGGACAGCGAACGGAGGTTTGATGAAGAGACCGCCCGCAGGTACTCCGCTGAAGCCCGTCTCAACAAATCCATTGCTAGCCTGAAGGAGCATAAGCTGATGTTTGAGTCTAAGAAGAGGAAGCTGGAGGATTGCTTTGGCGAAGGCGCTTGGGAGAGTTCAGTTCAGGGGCTTCAGCATACTATCAGGCAGAGGGAACTACTCATCGAGGGGTTGCTCACTTCGCCAGATCATTCAGAGACAAAGGAGTTATTAGCAGAGTATCGCGCCCGTGGCCGTACTTGACCAGTTATATCCCCGTTGTTTTTGATCTTTGATGTATGCTGACCATCACCAAACTTGTTGGATGAGGTCATGCTGTTGATTTGTACTCGCTGATACTGTGTACTGCCTCGACAGGCCTTTCCATATATATATGAGATTGATGTTTCCATGATCGGGCTCGGATTTCTTCTTCCTCTTATTATCATCAGCACTGGCACTAAGGCACTAGGATCGGGGGAAAATCTCCCACGCACACAGACACACGCATGCATCTGCATGAAGCATATTTGCATGGTGTACATCTTATTGCTCGTCCTAACCTTTATTGTTAACAGGTTTTTCAGGTTCCGAGCTGCTTTCGATCTCCAGGATTGATCAAAGACTCATCCACCGCTACTCAACTCCCGCTAATCAGACGAGAATCATGGACCAGGTGCAGTCAGAGGTTCAAGAACTCCGTGAACGGATGGACCGCTTTATGGAGCTGATGCAGGTGGTCGCGAATGGTCAAGACCAGCTTCGTACTCTGGTTCAACCTCTGATCTCCAGGGTTGACAGTAATGGCATACTTCATGGAGGGGCCGTGCCTACTCCCCCTCCAGGGGATACTCCACAGAACGTTGTTCCTGCTGCCGGGGGCAACGACAGTGCTAACGGCAATCTGATAACTAATATTGGGCTCAACGCGGCTGGCGTCGGCAATGGTAGTTTGGGAGCCAATGTTAACATAGGGCCGGTCAACGGCAATGCTGGTGCAGGAAATCTGGTGGTGCCTCAACCGTGGCTGGAGGACCATCAGGATGACATATTTTCTCAGAGAGGTGTAGAAGCAGAGTTGAATGCTGAAGCTCGACTCAGGTTCAAGGCGCTAGAAGACAAGATGAGAAACATAGAAAATCAGAACACATTGGGCGTTGACATGTCCAACCTAGGGTTGATTGCTGACTTTAAAGTACCTCACAAGTTCAAGGTGCCTACCTTCGAGAAGTATAAGGGTACTACTTGCCCCCGGGTCCACCTCCGATCTTATTATAGAAAGATGTCCGCCTATTCTGACGATGAGAAGTTGCTGATGCACTTCTTTCAGGATAGTCTTTCTGGTCCATCACTCGAATGGTATATGGGTTTGGAGCCCGCTACTGTGCGCACCTGGAAAGATCTTGCAGAAGCATTTGTTCTCCACTATCAATATAATAGCGACTTGGCTCCCAACCGAGTTCAGCTTCAGAATCTCTCACAGCGGAACAATGAAAGCTTCAAAGAATACGCCCAGCGGTGGCGTGAATTGGCTGCTCGGGTTCAGCCACCGATGGTTGAGCGTGAGCTGGTGCAAATGTTCGTGGCTACCCTTCCTGGAATCTATTATGAAAAGCTGGTCAGTGGCATGTCTGGAACATTCTCGGCTCTCATCACTTTGGGCGAGCATGTTGAGAACGGTATAAAGATCGGAAAAATTCAGGGCGAATCATCCTCAGCTGGAGGAGGTAGCAAGAAACCCTATACTGGCAAGCGTCGAGAGGGAGATGCCAGTGCTGTCACTAATGCTAGGAGAAAGGGCAAGGGCCCTCAGTCTCAGATTGCTAGCATAAACATTCCAGCTGCTCCACCGCAGCCGCAGCAGCAGCCGCCGCCTCAGCAGCAGAATAATCAGGGGTATAAAAGATATCAGAATCGGGCTCCCCTGGCAAGCCGTCATTTTGATACTCCACCTATGTCATATGCACAGCTTCTGCAAACGCTGCTTCAGCTCCAATTAGTTCAAAAGAGGAAGTTGGCTCCCTTAACAGGGGCACCACCACCGGGGTATGATGCCAATGCTACTTGTGATTTCCATACCGGGGCACCGGGCCATACGGTTGAGAATTGTAAAGCTTTTAAGCACAAAGTCCAGGACTTGGTGGACGCCAAGGTTATCAACTTTTCTGACAACGTGCCCAACGTCACCAAAAATCCAATGCCTCATCATAAGGGGGGCGGAGTGAATGCTGTTATCACTGAGGAGAGTTCAGACTTGATGACGGATGTCAAAGATTTGAAGACGTTGTTGAGTTTTGTCAAGGCTAAGTTGCTGAAGAAGGGCTTCTTTCCTGGATGTGGAGAGTTATGTATGACTTGTGCTACACTTCCTGATGGGTGTGAGCAGCTGATCGAAGGTATCCAAAGTCTGATGTCCGAGGGTATTTTGCAATTCAGCCGGAGCGTTGAGAGTGCATCAGGGGAAGTCGTGCTAAAGCAGGCAGACGAAGTTGCTACCATTACTATTCCTCGTCACCCTATTACTATTTCTGCGCCTCGTCCGCCTACTATTACCATCACCAGGGCCGGACCAATCCCATTCGAGAGTACCAATGCCGTTCCATGGCATTATGGCGCCGAAGTTTATTGTAATGGTCAGAAGATAGAGCTTGAGCCATTCGGATCAACTGCGCAGAATCTTACTGAAGTCAGTGGTATCACTAGGAGCGGTAGAGTATTTGCGCCAGCGGAGGTTGCAGCAGAGAAAGTGGTCCGGGCTGACGCCGTGGATAAGGGTAAAGGTAAAGCTGTTGAGGAGGTCCCTGCAGGGGCAGAAAAAGACTTGCTGGTTAAAGATGCTGAAGAGTTCATGCGACTAATCAAGAAGAGTGACTACAAAATTGTAGATCATCTTCATCAAACTCCGTCGAAAATCTCTATTCTTAACCTGTTGCTGTGTTCTGAGGCGCACCGCAACGCGTTACTGAAGGTATTGAATGCTGCATACGTGCCGCAGGAGATATCAGTAAATCAACTCGAGGAAGTGGTGGCCCATGTTAATGCCGGTAATGGGCTGGGATTTACAGATCTGGAGCTGACTCCTAAAGGAAGAGATCACAACAGCGCCTTGCACGTCTCGATAGAGTGCAGAGGCACGATTATGTCACATGTCCTGGTGGATACGGGTTCCTCGCTTAATGTGCTTCCGAAGAAGGCACTGATGAAGTTGGATACCCGTGGATTGCTGTGCACGCCCAGTGATCTGGTCGTGAAGGCCTTTGATGGAACCAAGTGCCACGTCTTCGGAGAATTGACCCTGCCAATTCAAGTTGGTCCAGAGACGTTCAACACGGTTTTCTATATCATGGATATCATGCCCGCCTATAGTTGCCTCTTAGGTCGGCCATGGATCCATTCTGCTGGGGCCGTGACGTCCACGCTGCATCAGAAGCTTAAATATGCTGTTGGGGGCAGCATAGTGACAGTCTGTGGAGAGGAGGACATCATGGTAAGCCACTTGTCGTCCTTTAAATACGTTGAAATGGATGGTGAGATCCATGAGACTCTTTGCCAAGCATTTGAAACCGTCAGGGTGAAGGAGGTGGCTCCTGTCGTCGCAGAAAAGCAAGAGTTGAACCTCTCCTCGTTTAAGGAAGCTCGGGCCGTTGTCGAAGCCGGCTCCACCCCAGGCTGGGGGCATGTCTTGGATATACCAATCAAACAGGATAAGTTTGGATTGGGATATTCCCCAGGAGCTGAAGCTTCATCTTCTTTTGGCAGCTCGTCTCGTGGGAAAGGACCGATCCTATTCACCAAGGGGGGAGTAATTTTCGAGAGTATCAACGCTGCATCGGAGGACAGCGGAGACAGTGATTGCGATCTTGACGCCTGGATTCAACCGAGCAAGCCAGGCGAGCGCCTCCACAATTGGACCATCAAGGAGATTATCAAACTGACAAGTGAAGAGTAATGATTTGCTTTTTACAATCTTTGTACAGCCCTATGTCCTGCCCGGGGCATAGTGGTTTTACTGTCAGGGCCTTGTTGGATTATGTGTATGCATTTTGTTAATAAATAAAAGGAGTTTTCTTCGTAATCAAATATTGTGTTCTCTGTTATTCCTATTTTATGTTTATTTCGAAAAAACAGCAAAATGGCATCGAGGTTCGTGCTAACCTGCATATTCCTGCTTTAAACTTAACCCTTGTTATTGCAGGATCCACGTAACAGATGACATCGACTCTGGACCCTCTACGGCTCACTACGACTTTGATTGCCCGATCTATCAAGCCGAGGATGAGATTGATGAAGACGAAGACCTTCCGGAAGAGTTGGCTCGCTTGTTGAGACAAGAGGAGAAGGTTATTCTGCCTCACGAGGAGGATATTGAGATCATAAATCTGGGTTATGAGGAGCTCGTCAGAAATGTCAGAGTTGGGGCTGCGCTGCAGAATGATGTCAAGCATAGACTGGTCGAGATGCTTCGAGAGTATAGTGACGTCTTTGCTTGGTCATATGAGGATATGCCCGGACTTGACACCGATATCATGGTTCATCGCTTGCCGTTGCGAGAAGATTGCCCTCCAGTCAAGCAGAAGCTCAGGAGGACGAGACCAGACATGGCTGTAAAAATCAAAGAAGAAGTCCAGAAGCAGTTGGACGCAGGATTTCTAGCCGTTACCACTTACCCTCCGTGGGTCGCCAACATAGTGCCCGTACCGAAGAAGGACGGTAAGGTACACATGTGCGTCGATTATCGGGATTTGAATAGGGCGAGCCCTAAGGATGATTTCCCGTTGCCTCATATCGATGTGTTGGTCGACAACACAGCCCAGTTTTCCGTGTTTTCGTTCATGGATGGCTTCTCCGGTTACAATCAGATTAAGATGGCACCGGAGGACATGGAGAAAACGACGTTCATCACCCCCTGGGGCACATTCTGCTATAAGGTAATGCCCTTCGGTCTGAAGAACGCAGGGGCCACTTACCAGCGAGCAATGGTAACTTTGTTTCATGATATGATTCATCATGAGATCGAGGTCTATGTTGATGACATGATTGCAAAGTCCCAAATGGAGGAAGAGCATCTGGTCAATTTGTTGAAGCTGTTTGAAAGGCTTAGGAAGTTCAGGCTGAGGCTGAATCCTAGCAAGTGCACCTTCGGAGTGCGGTCCGGAAAGTTATTGGGGTTTATCGTTAGTGAACGAGGTATTGAAGTTGATCCTGCGAAAATAAAAGCTATTCAAGAAATGCCGGCGCCGAGAACAGAGAAAGAAGTTCGTGGTTTCCTGGGCCGAATAAACTACATTGCAAGGTTTATCTCTCAGCTTACGGCCACTTGTGAACCGATGTTCAAGCTTTTGAAGAAAAATCAGGCGATTACTTGGAATGAGGATTGCCAGAGGGCATTCGATAAAATAAAGCAGTATCTTCAAGAACCTCCAATCTTGATACCCCCAGTGGCTGGACGGCCATTAATCATGTACCTGACGATTCTGGAGAATAGTATGGGGTGTGTTCTCGGTCAGCACGACGAGACGGGCAGAAAAGAGCATGCCATTTATTATTTGAGTAAAAAGTTCACTGAGTGTGAGTCTCGATACTCAATGCTGGAGAAGACGTGTTGTGCATTAGCTTGGGCCGCCAAACGTCTACGACAGTATATGCTCAACCACACCACTATGCTCATTTCGAAGATGGATCCGATCAAGTACGTCTTCGAGAAGCAGGCTCTTTCGGGCAGGATTGCCAGATGGCAAATGGTGTTAACAGAATATGATATTCAGTACGTTTCTCAGAAATCCATTAAGGGAAGCGTATTGTCTGATTATCTTGCCGAACAGCCAATCGAAGACTACCAGCCGATGAAGTTTGAATTCCCGGACGAGGACATTATGTTTCTCAAAGCAAAGGATTGCGATGAGCCATTGCCCGATGAGGGGCCAGATAGGAAGTCTCAGTGGAAGTTGATATTCGACGGAGCGGTTAATTCCTATGGAAGTGGTATCGGGGCTATCATCACGACCCCTCACGGATCCCATATCCCGTTTACTGCGAGACTGACGTTTCCAGTTACCAACAACGAAGCCGAGTATGAAGCCTGTATTATGGGTCTAGAAGAGGAAATTGATTTGAGAATCAAGAATCTAGACATATATGGTGACTCAGCGCTCGTAATCAATCAGATTAAAGGGGAGTGGGAAACTCGTCAAGCAAATTTAGTGCCGTACATGAATTATGCCAGAAGGCTGCTTCCGTTCTTTGACCGAGTGGAACTTCATCATGTGCCTAGGGCTGAAAATCAGATGGCTGATGCCTTAGCCACGCTGGCTTCAATGTATAAGGTCAATTATTGGAATGAGGCTCCAAGAATTGTACTTTCGCGTCTTGATAGACCGGCATTTGTCTTTGCAATCGAGGATGCCACCGACGGCAAGCCATGGTTCCACGACATTCAGACCTTCCTTATGACTAAGGAGTATCCTGCGGGTGCGTCAACCCAGGATAAGAAGACTCTAAGGAGGCTATCGGGAAACTTTTATCTCAATCCTGATGGAGTGCTGTATAAGAGAAACCACGATCTCGTGCTACTCAGATGTGTAGATGAGAAAGAAGCGAGTATGCTCATGGAAGAAGTCCATGAGGGCACATTTGGTACGCACGCCGGCGGGCATGCCATGACGAGAAAGATCCTGAGAGCAGGGTATTACTGGCTGACTATGGAGTCGGATTTCTTCAGATTCGCGAAGAAATGTCACAAATGCCAGATTTATGCTGATAAAGTTCATGTGCCGCCGTGCCCATTGAATGTCATGTCCTCCCCGTGGCCGTTCTCCATGTGGGGCATCGACATGATAGGCAAGATCGAGCCCACTGCATCCAATGGTCATCGTTTCATTTTGGTAGCTATCGACTACTTCACCAAATGGGTGGAGGTAGCCTCGTACGCTAATGTGACCAAGCAGGTGGTGGCTAAATTCATAAAGAGGGACATCATCTGTCGCTATGGAATTCCCGAACGGATCATTACTGATAATGGTTCGAATTTGAATAACAAGATGATGAAGGAGCTGTGCCAGAGCTTCAAGATTGAACACCACAACTCATCTCCGTACCGGCCAAAGATGAATGGCGCTGTTGAAGCGGCCAACAAGAATATCAAGAAGATTGTTCAGAAGATGGTTGTGACGTACAAAGATTGGCACGAGATGTTGCCGTTTGCCTTGCACGGTTATCGTACTACGGTGCGTACGTCGACCGGGGCAACTCCTTTCTCCTTGGTGTACGGTATGGAGGCTGTCCTACCGCTAGAAGTGGAGATTCCCTCTTTGCGAGTTTTGGTTGATGTGAAACTCGACGAGGCAGAATGGATTACGAATCGCTTGAACCAGCTCAGCCTGATGGACGAGAAGAGGTTAGCATCGATTGCGTTTGGTCGTCTGTACCAAAGCCGAATGAAGAAAGCTTATGATAAGAAGGTGCGTCCTAGAAGCTTTCAGACGGGTGATCTCGTCCTGAAGAAGATCCTTCCGCCACACTCCGATCACCGGGGCAAATGGACTCCGAATTACGAAGGGCCGTATGTCGTCAGCAAGGTCTTCTCAGGAGGAGCTTTGTTGTTATCCACGATGGATGGTGAAGATTTTGCATCCCCGGTGAACACGGACGCAGTTAAAAAATACTTTGCTTGAAAGAGACCCGCTGGACAAAAAAGAAAGAGTCCAGGAAAAAAAGGGGCATCCCGGCGAACCAAAAACAGAATAAAAGGTTCGGGCAAAAATTAGGGATATATTGAAAAATGTACACCCGCGAAGTCGAAAACCTACACTGGGCGGCTTCGGCAAAAAGGGGTATCCCGGTGAACTGAAAACCCGTGAAGGGCGGTTCACGCAAAAGTTAGGGATTTGAATAAGCAAATGACTGCGTTCCGCGTGTGGACTTTCATTGTTTAGTGGTTTAGAAGACCTGAGGGCCGTTTATCTGAATCAACCTCTTCCGAAGCTGAAGCATCGGAGAAGTATCGAAGTCGAGTGGGTCTTAGAGGGATCAACTCATGGTGTTCGTCTACGCCTCGTTGCCGACATTTGTATATACTGATGTATATTTACGTTTTCCTTTTTGCACGGCTTCCTCATTCCAGGAGCTTGCCTCTGTTGTAAAACATTTTTTCCCGTTCAGGGGTTCATCATCAATAAAATGCACATTATTCAGCAATTCTACTTGTCTGTTTAGCATTTATCTGTTTTGTTTGCGAATGAAAACGCCGATGTTTTTTGATAAAATGCGCATACATAAACTTGCGGGCCTAGGCCCATTGATTGTTGAAACAATTGATTAACTGAATATTGTCACGAGATAATAACCTGGATAGGACCCTTTGAGGAGGGAATCTTGTCTTGTTTGTTTGTGTTGTTGCAGGTGTAGCACCTTCCAGAGGATATGCCGTGCGTATCCCCGAAGCAGGGCGAGTCCTCCTTCTCCAGCAGAGTTCAGTAGTCTCTCCTCCGTAGAATCAGAATCAGAATAGTGAACATTGATATGTCGCCCCACGCAGAGATGATTCTTTTCCCCAAGCAGACGCATCCTGGAGGAACGTCACCTCATCAGCTGAGTCAAGCACCGAAGAATGATGTCTTCCCCAGCACCGGGTCACAAGTGCAGATTTCATAGAAGTGTTCGGGTGCCGGAGCTCGTGTTTCCCCAGTAAAGTCTCCAGCGGAATCAAGATTCCCCACCAGAGTCATGTTCTCTCCTGAAGTTGGATGATTCCCTCTTCCCTAGTAGAATGTTGGTACAGCTGATGTTGTATTCCCCTGCAGAGTTGTACTCTCCCCCGAAGTCAGATGATTCTTTCTTCCCCGGCGAAATTGGAATTCCGCATTAGAGTCGTACTCTCCAGTGAAGTAGAATGAGTTCTCTCCCCGGATGAGTCCGCGGAAGAGCAGAATCCTTGGAAGAAGTTGGGACCATGAGTGGGTTTTCCCTAGCAGATGTTGAACAGCTGATGCTGTATCTCCCCAGGGTCGCGCTCTCTCCAGCGAAGCAGAATGACTTCTCCTTCCTCAGCCGAGGTTGCAGATGTCCAAGAGGGCCGAGTCCTTGGAAGTTGATCAGATCATGATTGGTTTTTCCCCAGTGGAGTATTGAGCAGCTGAAGTTGTTTCCCCACAGAGTTATCCTCCCCAGAAGAGTAGCCGAGACGGCCGCGCAGTTTATTCTCGCGATGGATACCCGCAGGTCCGAGTTCTCGTAGAGCTTCGTCCCCCCGCAGCAGATCAACTGAAGTTGTTTTCCCTGCAGCAGTCAATGGAAGATCATTTCCCCAGACAGAGCCTGATTAATATTGGCGTGTCCACGTTCGCCTCAGCAGGATGATTCCTCTACCTGAGTAGTGCTTGTATCCTTGACAGAAGGATTTCCTCCTCCCAGCATTTATTTTGCTGACGGGATCGAATCATTGTGCATGACTGCATAGCATTTAACACTGCATGGCATTTAACATTGCATAGCATTGTGCATGATTGCACAACATTTAGCATAAACGCATATCATTCCCACCGTGTGGGGCATAGCGCAGAAGCATACGCATCATAAACGTGACCTAGGTCGTTGTCATTCTCGTTTTACAGATGTTCAGCCGAAGGACCAGTCGCTCAGGACGATTCCTGATATTCTCTCCAACAAGGTCGCTTCCTTAAGATGATTCTTAAAGACCCCGGTGTAATCCCCACAGTCGCTCGCTCAAGATGATTTTTGAGATCCCCAGCGAAGTCTTCAGTTCAAAACGACCCTTGAACTCCTCAGCAGGGCCGTTTGCTTAAGATGATTCTTAAGACCTCAGTACAGGTTCCCGAATGGTTTGCTCAGGATGATTCGTGAGCTCCTCAGTAGCGTCCCCAGCAAGAGTTTCCCAGGAATATTCCAGGGATCCCTAGCAGAGTGAAGTCACCAGAAAGGTTATCGGTTCAGGATGATTCTTGAAGGTGCCCGACGGAGTTCGTTTGTTCAAGATGATTCTTGAAGTCCTTAGCAGCGTGATATGTCTGCTCCAACAGTGATGTCTAATCTGAAGATTGATTTCGTAAAACGCCCGAGGGCGATATCAGAAGGTTCCTGTGAGCTCAGATGTCCTTGTTGATGAATCAACGTGTGGCTGAAGACAAGGTTCCAAATTTTGTATTCAAGATGATCCGTGTTGGTCTGAAGACCAAGTCAGTTGTCCTGAGGAGATGATTGATGGCGATCAAGTGAATGATATTTTTCTTCTGACTGAAGTCGAAGATGTTTCTCCAGCTGAAGCGGAGTTCTGCCTGAAGGCAAAGTGTTTGAATCCCCGTAGAGTCATGAATGTCTCAGGATACCATTTCCTTGACTGAAGTCACAGTTTTCCTAAGCTGAAGCGAAGGTGCCTGAGGGCAAGGTTATCCCCAAGGTCATGAATGACCTAGGATTCATTTTTCGGACTGAAGGCCGAAGTATATCCCTGACTGAAGTCTCGGATGCTCTATAGCAGAGGCGGAGTTGCCTGAAGGCATATCCATGTATCCTTGAAGGTCAAGGACCATTTCTTTAGACTGAAGTCGAAGATGCCTCCTGCAGAGTTGCCGACGGGCAAAGTTTACTTCCTTGAAGGCCAAGGATGTTCTTTCTAGCTGAAGCTGGAAGGGCCGGGGGCCAGGGTTTCATTCATATTCAGAAATACTTGAAGATTTTTCTAGCTGAAGCTGGAAATGGCCTGGGGCCAGGGTTTCATATATCTTTAATGGTGAAGTTCTACGGCGGGCAGTGTGCAGCAGTATTCCGATGTTCGTTATGGTTCTGAGGGTGAACCCCAGATCAGAGTGGGCTCGGTCAAGTCTCTCATTCCCAGCGGAGTAGTTTCAAGTGTACCTTTTGTTCCATTTACCAGGGGTGAACCCCAGGTCAGAATCGTTCAGTGTTGTATTTTCTCCAGCGGCGATGCGGGGTACTCTGTCAGATTTCGTTTTCCGACGGCGAGGTTGGAGGTTTGTTCGACGGCGAGGTTGAATGTTTGGATTTGACGGCGAGGTCAGATCATGTTTGTTTCCGACGGCGAGGTTGGATGTTTGTTCGACGGCGAGGTTGAATGTTTGGATTTGACGGCGAGGTCAGATCATGTTTGTTTCCGACGGCGAGGTTGGATGTTTGTTCGACGGCGAGGTTGAATGTTTGTTTGACGGCGAGGTCAGATTATGTCTGTTTTGGCGGCGATGTCAGAAGATTATGTTCGACGGCGATGTCAGACTCTTTAAATCCCCAGTAGAGATGATGTTGTACGACGGCGATGTCGAGTGTCTCTAAGAGGATGTTTGTTTCCGACGGCGATGTCAGATTCAGTTTTCCAGCGGCGATGTTGGGCATGTCAAGTTGATCCAGTCTTCTGACGGCGATGTTAGGTGATGCAGATCCTTTAGTTCTCCAGCGGCGATGCGGGGTATTTGGATTGTCCGACGGCGATGTCAGATGTAGTTCTCCAGCGGCGATGCGGGGTATTTTGTTCAGTGTTGTATTTTCTCCAGCGGCGAGGCGGGGTATTTCGGTTATTTGACGGCGATGTCAGATCAGTATTTCTCCAGATAGTTGCCGTGCAGCTAGTATTACAGTATTCGAAGATTTGTTCCCCGCAGAGTATCGTGTGCTCGTGCAGTTGGCAAATTTTCGGGTTTACCGATATTCAACCGTCTCGTACCTTGATTGGATGAGAGCCGTTCGCTTCTCACCCAGTCAGGTTCAAGCCGTTTGAATAGGGGCAGCTGTTGCACCCCAAAATTTGACCAACAATTATTTATCTATCAAGTGTTTGAAAGTGGATACTTTCATCAGAAAGTTCAAGAGATCCTCAGAAGGATTGGTTGAAACCAAGGTTGTGTGCTTCATAGCTTGAGAGTTGTGGGAGCTCCTCAGATGATTCTGAGACTTTGAGATTGAACTTGAAGCTCTGAGAAAGTTTATGAGATGTCTTGATAGCCATCATGAAGCCCAGAGAAGTCATTGTGCAAGAATTCAGGAGATTCAACCATGAATGGTAGAATTAGGGTTTTGACTGGGTCAACCCTAGATCAGCTGAAGATTTGGAGAAGGTTGAGACCTAATCCAGGGGCCATGAGATCATGGAATGATGTATGGATATGTTATAAAGATGATTCCTAGGCCAACTCATCATGATTGAGGAGTTGGAGAAGTTTTGAGTTAGGGTTTCTGAGGATTGGCAGTGAAAAAACCCTAGTTTGATCCCTATCTTCCAGGCAGTTTTAGCTCTAGATGTGATTGATATCTCATCTTCCCCACAACATGAATGTTGTAGAGCTTGTTCTTAGCTTTAATTTTAGTGGTGGAAGTCCTTGATAGGAGTTGCAGAGCTCAAGTTATGGTTTTGACAAATTACAGGTCAGTTGAGGTGTGTGAATCTGGGTCCTTGAAAGTCACCCAACTTGCAGACAACTTTTGCCCTAGTAGGATGGTTCCTATGATTTCTTGGTCAACATGAATGTTGGAGGGCATCTTCTTAGCTTTAATTTGAGTAGTAGAAGTCCTTGATAGGATTTGTGGAACTCAACTTATGGTTTGAACAAGACAGGGGTATTTTGGTCATTTGTCAGTTATAGGTCACTTTTAAGCAAATGCCATATCTCCTATTTCCAAGCCTCAAATGAAAAAACTCAAAACATGAAATTTGTTCAAAATGTGATTTTAAGTCTAGAAAGAAGGTAATGAATTGTTGGAAAAGCTCATAGCATGGATTTGCATGATTGGTCAAAAATGAACTAAAAATGGCTTATAAGTTTAAAAAGTTGAAATTGGAAATTGGTTTGGAGGATCTAGAAATCCAAAATAGGTCATCCAATATATCATTTTGATTGGAAAAACCATTCTAAAGACAATGGTTCAAGCACATTTTTGAGTTTAGTGAAAAAAATAAAAGTTACTTAAGGTTACTTATGATTAAAGAAACATAACAAAATTGGATCAAGCTTGGAATGCAAGGGAAAATGCAAGATTGTTCTGGAAACTTCCATTGAGGGCTATATAATCATGAAATGAAAATTGAGCAAGGGTTGGATTCTCATTTTTTGGCAAACACTTCACAAATTCTCTCATTTTCTCTCATTGCAATTTCATCCCAATTTCACAAAACCTTCATCAATCATCATCAATATTGATTTCACCATATTAAACCATCATCATGGAGTAGAATTCAACCAAGTTCTGATTGCAATTGATTCAATTTCGTGCACTTTCTTCATCAAGATACAAGTTGCAAATTCAAGTAGATCTCAAGATTCAAGGCAAGATTCGTCAAGGTTTTGCAAACAGAATTGAGTGTAGCAATAGTAGATCAAGATCCAAGCATCCAAAGCATCAGATCCACGAGCTTCATCAACATCTCCAAGATTTTGCTCCAGGTGCAAATTACTTTCATTAGCTTGATTTAGATAGTTTTACATTAGGTTGTTAGTTTAGATGTGATGTAGAATGATAGAGGAACATTTCTGGTTAGTTTAGTGCAAATTGGTGATAGTTCATAGCAGGGTGTTAAAACTGTTTGGATCTGAAACTCGTAGGTTAGTGCATGATGAACTTAGTTTTGTGGTTTAGAATGATCACCATAACGTGCAGGTTAGATTAGTATAGGTTGGAGCAAGAATTATGATGATAAGTTGCAGTGCATTTCAAGTGAACCAAGGACTTGTCACGATCGGATTGAGAGTTACATTGAGTTTTAAAACATACTATGACCACAGTCTTGTAGAGGGAGAGATTCTGAACGATTTTGATGTTTACATCGTGATGAATTATGGCTTGTGGAGAGAGAACAGAGAGCTTGAAGTGTATGCGTGCATGGCTTCCATGGAGGTTCCAAAACCCTAGCTTCTTGTCTTAAGGTTGAAGACGCGTGTGCATCGTTGGATCAGGCTAGCAATCGTTGACTGAAGACCTCATCGCACGGTTGGAAATTAAACTCAGAAACGGAGGGAAAAATTCAAAGCCAAACGACGTCGTTTGGTTTAATGAAGGGCGTGTGGGCTTACCCGTGTTCTATTCGCACCCCACCATGATCAGGCCCATTAGAAAATGAACTGACCCGTCTTACTGTTTTCACCCCCTCCCCTTCATTTTGTTTTCTCTTATTTTTTAATTCTTTTAATATTTTTGCCATCTTTAAAAATTCATAAGTAAATGAAAAATAATGATTTTTTGTTCTTTCTTTTTGCTATGTTTAGATAATAATGTGTAGAAAATTATAAAAATAAAAATAGGATTTTATTTTTAATGTAGAATTTTTGGTGATATTTTATTTTAAATAGGGCAATTATTTTCTTTTAGTTGATATCTCATTTTCTATGAATTGTTTTAGGACTTTCCCTTAGGATTTTTGAGCCATTCTTTTTGGCATAGTTAGATATTGAACCCTAGTTTCATGTAGGATTTATCTCTTGATTTGTAGATTAAAATTTGATGTAGTTTGATTATTGGACATTTAGGTGCTCTAATTAGGGTTTTAGGTTGTGTAGGTAGGCTTCAACAATTTTATTTTGGGGTTTATAGGCCAAATTAGTGTATGGGGAATACATGGGTTAAGGGTAAGTATGTATAGAATCCCCTAGAATTTTGCTATAATATTGTATGGTGTTTTAGTATTTTTCATTGATTTTTGAATGTATGGATAGTATGTGTGTTGCTTGGAGGCATAAGTTGTATTGTTGTGTTTTCTTTCCTTCTCTTTTGAGTGTGTGAGCCTTGAAGATTGAATTGAAGACCTTGTGGATCATCATGGAAGCTTTTAAGACCTTGCAGAGGAGTTTAGCATAGCTTTTGTTGTTTTGTTTATAGGTTTATAGGTGCATAGGCAGAGCCCTAGATAGAATACTTTGTTCAATAAACAAGGAGTGTCTTGTTCACCTCCTTTCTTCTCTATGACACAGAGTCCCTTAAGGGTATTCACCTCTCTCCTTTGGAGGGATTAGTGACCTTGCCCTATAAGGTAGAACTTTGAGAGAGCCTTTCTTTTGATGTTAAGTCCTCAATGGCATCCTTTGGAAGTCAGTGAGTACTGTAACATCCCCCACTCATCTTGTTGATTGAATCTTGTTTGCTGGAGCATTGGAGCCATTGAAGATAGAAGCTGAGGCCTTGAAGAGGATGATTCCTTGAGGATTATTGAAGTCTGAAGACTCTGTGAAAATCAAATTGATGCCTGAAGATCCCTGAGGATAGTGAAGCCTGAAGGTAGAGCTGATCAAAGGAGCTGAAGCTCAAGGGAGAAGATGAGTTGATACTCATGTTGTAGGGTTGATACCTGGAAAGCAAGTGATCTCTGGAGTCTGAAGACTGGGTTGCTGCTGGAGGAACTGAGGCTTTCTTCTGTTTTCTTTGATGTATTGTGTGTTTTGTCTGATTTGTCTGCTGCATTAGATTAAGCACATTCAGAATAAGTTCAGTCTAGGAGCATGAGTGCATCTGATTGTAGTGTTATTGCTTGGCTTTGCTTGCGGGTATTCGGTAGAGCCCAGCTCCCTTGCCCATGTGTTTACTTTGCTTGATAGCATGATGTCATTTTCTGTCTGTATGATTACCGTTTACTGTTCCTGCTTGATAGCATGTTGTTTATTTTCAGTATGATTACTGTTATTTCATGACTGGCTTGAGGTCGAGACGAGCTTGTGGAGGCTGAAGCCCCACACACATTTCCTCCCTCACTTGCATTGCATGCATTTTACTGTTAAAGCTGATGCTTTTGTCTGTTTTGGTGTATCATTGACATGATCCCTTAGGACTCTCATTTCCTCTGATGAGGATTTGATGATAGACTTTTAGGTTGAAACCTATGCATGACAACATCTAGGAGTTCCCTGTTCAAACCTCAACCATAGGATGAATCCATGGCATGACAACAGTAGGACTTGATAGTTTCCCTCCTAGTTGGGCCTGTTCTCTTCTCATCTCAAAACAGTTTAAGATACAGTAATCATGAATGATTTCTTTCGTACGTTACGAGCCTTAAGCTATCTGAGAAAGGGTTGTGGGAGAGTTTCTTTTCCACAGTCTGGATGTTTAGTATGGTACCCTTTGGGTGACATGCGACGCATTCACTCTCAGGTCATAGTCTCTAGTGCGGTTGAAATTGCAAACATAATAAAAAACACTTCTTTTAGGAGATAAGTCGTAGTTTCCCGAACTACGTTTGCTCTGATCTTCCATGCTGTGTGGAAGTACGTAGGCATAGGATGCGACGTCCTAGCGAGCAACCTTCCCCACCTTCACCCGTAGTTAGGCGAACTACGTTGACTCTGATTTCTCGTTCCAGACGGGAATACGTAGGCATAAAGTGCGACGCTTTGCCGAGTCATTTTTCTTTTCTTTTTCAGCCATCCTTGATAGGTAGATAGAATAAAACTAACCCGTCCAAGTAAACAAACAAGCGAGGATCCCGTCGAGTACGACGGACGTGAGGGGTGCTAATACCTTCCCCTTGCGTAACCGACTCCCGAACCCAGACAATGGTTGCGACGACCTTGTCTTACCCTTTTTTCGTCAGGTTTTTCCGATCGTTTCCTTTCCCGCTCTGAGGGATAAATAACGAAAGGTGGCGACTCTTCTGTCATGCCGGCACCTTATTTTCGCGCAAGCGACAGCTGGTAGTTCATGAACCCATTCCTGTGTTTCCCGCCTCAATTCGAAACGACAACATGGTGGGAGTCAGAAACACCCTCCATATGGAATTCAACGTTGCTGCCATTTTTGGGGAAGCACCAAGAAAGGGGTTTCTAAACCATGACAGACCAAACCGTCGATGCACAAAAGGAGCTATGCCAGGGATGAAGTTGTTTGCTTCTGCAAACATGGTGAGGTACTTCATAAAGAGAGTTTTGTTAGGAGTTTCTTGCATAGTCATCAAGGTGAGTCGAACGCCTTCTATGGGATGGTCATCATCCAGACGCTGCATTGTTGTAGACAAGGGATATCCCAGCTGATGCTCGAACGTGGCGTTAAGCCAATGTTGTAACAACCACATAGGCCCTGAAACATTCAAGGCCTTGGTGGTTTCATGAAGGAGTTTTATTCTCAAGGACGACAGACTAAGAGAATGATAGAGAGAGGATAATAGAAGCTTACCCAAAGGTACATGTCGACCCTGATGTATTTGGATTGCCAAGTTGATATAACTCTTGGCTATTTGTAGAGAACCAAGACAGAAGAGGTAGTAGAACAACCAGAGAGTAAGAAAAGCGATGTGTTCTTCATTCGACACTTCATTGGAATCTTTGTCATGATGGTCCTCTATAAAGTTTTAGAAGTCAACACGCTCAAAGTCGAAGGTAGCATCTGTCTCCATGGTCGGATCAAAGGTTTCACCCAGAGGAGAAAGACCTGTGATGGCCGCCACGTTGAAGAGCGTCGGCATCAACATGCCACAGGGGAAATGGAACGTGTTGGTCGACCCTTCCTAGAAAAACGTCAACATCAACAGTAAACAAGGGTTGACCCTATGAGCATTCC
Organism: Lathyrus sativus; assembly: GCA_963859935.3. Taxonomy (NCBI): domain Eukaryota; kingdom Viridiplantae; phylum Streptophyta; class Magnoliopsida; order Fabales; family Fabaceae; genus Lathyrus; species Lathyrus sativus. The sequence goes on along the minus strand of OZ012738.1, from coordinate 441,038,729 downwards.
TGGAGAGATGAATGGCATCGAAGATGCCAGTTGCCTTCCATTGGGCCTGTCATTTGTCCTGTGTTGCACCCCAAAATTTGACCAACCTTTTCCAGATTTGGCTTATGTTTCGTTTAATTTGCTTTTGCATATCATTTCTCGCATACGGTGCATTTTGTCAGTCATGACGAATTATCAGGATTACAGCCCATTCTCTCACGTCTCAGGCGATTCAAACCGGTTTAAATAAGGGGAATTTATTTCGGAATCGAGTGGAGTTTGTTCTCATTCTGTTGATCCAGTCTGTGCTAGTATTTTCGGCGACATTTCGGTGCTCGCCTGTTTTTCTTGACACTTTTATGGCTTTTGTTTAGTTATATAGTTTGTATTTTGTTATTAGATTAAGATTATATTTAGTTTAGTATAGGTTTTATTTAATTGAGATTTTAATTATTTAGAGTCAATTTAGTTTAATTATCAGTTTAAGTATAGTTTTTTTAAATAGAGATTTAAATAGATTTTATTTTAAGTTTCTTATAGAATTTTCTTATTAATTATTTTCTTTTTAGATTTTTATTTTATTAGATTTATTTTCTTTTATTTATTTATTGGATTAGATTTAATTATTAGTTTTTGTTAGTTAATTAAATTTTCAATCAATTAGGATTTACATTATGTTTTATTAGACAATATTTAGTTTGTAATCAATTTTTTTTATTTATTCATAATCATAAACAGACAAAACATGATCCACTTTGTTTATCTCTTGGTACACCACACTAGCCCAACCTCCAAACACCATGCCAGACAAGTTCTTGCACCAACCAACATCAGTACACCCTACTGCCATTACTTCACGAACCGTACACCCCCTATACAATGCAACATGCAATCTCCTTTGCTGTGACATCACTCCAAACGCTACACTCCAAATCAGCCACAAAACAACAACAGAACTGCACATTTATTTGACAACAACATTACGTACATCCTGCTATCACTTGCAAAACCTGCACTTTAAGGAAATACACAACCTGCCAAGAACTTGCTACAATTTCCTGCAGGATGAAAGCAACACGACATGAGCATTGACATTGTGAAAACCAGAACTGAGAATAAAGAGAGGAAGAGAAAATTAAAAGAGGGCGAGAGAAACAATCTTTGAGTTTTTCAGGATACAAAGCCTTCTGCTACTTTAAAAATGCTTCATGGCTTACATTCTTCACCAACCTTCTAAAAACAACAACAACATCTCCTTTAACCCTTAATAACCTTAACTCACCAAAATCGAAAATCACTTCTCTCCAAATCACTTTCACTTTCAATCTTCATTGGATTCAACACAACACAACCATATTTCAATCGCCCACTGCAACTTCTCAGCAGAAACTCTTCCTCTGTTTCACCTTCAATAAAACTCAACACAAACTTCATAAACTCACCTTCAATATTCTTCTTCTGTGAACAAACCTAATCTTCAAGCGAAACCCTTCCAAACTTCATCAAAACTGAAACTCTCAACTTCAACTTTCAACCTCGTCACAACCCAAATCCTTCGCCTTAAACTCATTCTCAGACTCATAAACCACACTGTGAAAACCACAAAAATCTCCATTGACAAATTCCTACAAATCTTCAAGTTTCTTCATCGAACCATGAAGCCCAGAAGCTAAACTTCAAACCCAGCTCGAAGATCCATCGGAACTGCGCCGCCATTTCCGTCACCTTCATCTCCAGACAACTACAATACAAACTCGTTCACCAACGAACAACCTCCTTCATTTCAACATCATCTACAAAACCATTCGAAAACTCCATGAAAAACACAACCCCTGTTCTTCAACCAAACTCACTCATAAAAAACCACTCGCCCAGACCTTCATTCTTTTCCCCCTCCAAATCTCCTTCCGTCTCCATTAAATATCGTTTCAAAACCTTAACCACCAACAAAATCCCTCGCATGATCCCTCTTCACAACTCCATCGAAACCCTTCAACCAAACATCAATAACCCAGATTCCACCATGAACACAACCTCCGAAAATCACTCACCAAACAGAAACGCGCCTTTGTTCTTCCGATGAAACCTACCGCACGCCATATCTGAACCACCGAAAACCCATTCGAATCCCTAACCCACACAAAGTTCAAATCCAAAGCAGAACAGAATAAAAATAAGAAGAAGTTCAGAGGAGAAATCGGAAAATGGATAGCAAATTCAAAAGCGAAAATGGGGGGTTTGAGATTGAAGAGGAATTTTCCTGAAAATGTTGGTTTACGAGGTTATTACTAAACAGAGAGATGAACAAAATGTTGGAAAGGAAGGAGAACGTTTGGCCTTTTCTCATTTTCTTGTTGTCTGTTACTGGGCTTCGTAGCCCATTTGTGTTAGTTTGGATTCATACTCACGTTTCTATCTCATAAACCCTCCCCTTCTTTTTCTTAATAATTTGTTTTAATAATATTATTTTTTGTTAATAAATTATATATATTATATATTATATTTTCCTAATAGTTTTATTAATTCTTCTTTTAGAAATTTATAAGCTATTTTTATTTTGTATATATTATTTTCATAATAGTTATTATATTGTTTTTCTTTTAGAATATTTAGAATTTCAAATCTCATTTCATTTTAGAAGTTGATCTTATTTTTCATTTGTTATTGGGCTTTTTGTCCCATTTTCATCTGTTTTTAGGTCGATGACGACATTTCCGTAATTCATTACCAGTCAAATTATTGATGAATAATGTTGGATCCGAGACCACTTCTTTCTCTCCTCATTTCTTTTCATCTTTCGACTTTATTTTGACTTTTTGGATCGGTGAAGTCTTGTAAGACGAGATCCCACTATTTTTGGTCCGTGCGACATGATTCAATTGGAGAACGATCTTCAATATCGTTTCTCTATCTTGTCCATAGCACAGATATCGATACGCGACCTATTAAAGTTTGACTTCCCTTATAATTCGAGCTATGACGGCTTAGCGTCACATTGGTCCCGATTCAAAGCATCATCAAGGACCAAAAGAGGAGAAGATTGAAATGGAGCTTACGCATAATGTCAAGGGTCAACGGAACCACTCCGTTCGGTAACACCTTTCTAATTCAAGTCTTTTAATCAACCGCCGAGCGTTGTGAGTTTTAAGCAATAAATACGTAGGAAATGGTGATTGAGGGGTTTCCCCTTAATGGCCTAGAGTGTTTAGTATAGCACCCTTTGGGTGACATGCGACGCATTCGCTCTTACGCCTTAGGTTCTTGCGCGTGTGTCCCGAGTTCCTTCCCGTTTAGGCGTGTTAGGCCTGCTTCCTCTTTTCCCTCGCCTCCGTGCGATCGAAACTCCTTTCTCTCTCATCTTGGCGATCGAGATCTCCTCTCTTGCCTCCGTGCAATCGAGACATCCTTTCCCGTTTACCCGTAGTTAGCCGAACTACATTCGCTCTGATCTCGCATACTTGTTGAGAGTACGTAGGCATAGGATTGCGATAATCCTAGCGAGCACTTTCCCCCTTTCCTGTAGTTAGCTGAACTACAACTGCTCTGATTTCTCATACCAGACGAGAATATGTAGGCATAGGATGCAATATCCTAGAGAGCACATTAACAATTAACTTTTCTGTTCTCTCGCTGCCGTGCGATCGAGACTTCCCCGCTGACGACTAATCTTTCCCTTTCTCTTGCCCTAGCGCAATTGAGACCAGACCGTAGTTCTAGAACCCGTAGGTTCCCGTGCCTTAAACCCTGACATACTACGTCCGTTCTACCGCAAACAGTTAATGCCTAAGTCTCCAATGGTCGAGCATTAATACACCTAACTGCTAGAATGCGTACGCTAGTATCGTAGACCTTTTCTCTCACCCCCGTGTGGCCGAGAACACCCTGTTTACCCGTAGTTAGCCTGAACTACGTTTTGCTCTGATTTCTCGTGCTAGACGAGAATACGTAGGCACAAGACGCGATGTCTCGGCGAGCAATCCCCCCGTAGTTAGCCGAACTACGTTGACTCTGACTTCTCATTTCAGATGAGATACGTAGGCACAAAGCGTCGTTGCTTTGCCGAGTCACTTTCTTTTTCTTTTGTCCTCAAGTCTGTAGTTAGATAGTTTCGATCACCCTTTTTTAGATAGACAACAAGCGTGGATCTCGTCGAGTACGACGGACGTGAGAGGTGCTAATACCTTCCCCTTGCGTAACCGACTCCCGAACCCGAGATTTGGTTGCGATGACCGATCTTATCCCTCTTTTCGTTAGTGTTGCACCCTAATTTTGACCACGAGATACCACCTACTTTTGCGCATTTTTATTGTTATTCGACTTTATTTTAATATCTATACCTTTTTTTTTGTTTGTGACTAACCAATTTGTGCAGACGTGGTAATATCGAGAGGAGATGGCGTTCCTCTTAGTCGATCATTGTACATATCTAACCGTTCAACCCGCTTGTTCGTTTTGTCCTATGAAGAAGGAGGCATAGTTACGGAGTATTTCCACGTGATCAATAGTGCAAGGAATTTCAAAGTTAGTATCTTGATAAAACTTCGAAGCCCTAAATGACTTGTTTATTTAGAGGTTTAGCATTGAAATCTAAGCTCACAAAATACAAAAGTTCAAGGAAATATGCATTTGGTTCCTATCAAATCTTGATTCCAAAATACACGAGCCAAGTTTTTATCAAGACCCATAGCGAAGTTCACCAGCTGGCCTTGAACTCGAGATTAATTTATTTGGTTTCCTACATTGACATGTTAAGAGTTTGATCTCATTCATCATACTCAAGCTCACGAGTAAATTCATACAGATACAGTTGTTGCATATCTTGAAAGTAACGATGCAGGCTATGCAAATTAGAATCTCACGAGAACTAAATTTACAACGAGATTTTTGTTTAACTAATACCATGATGTACTTCGTGGAAGCAGCCGCTTGGGACAAGCTCTCCCTAGCATTTGGAAAGAGACCCTTTGTTACAAACTACTCAAGTCTTTTTTTTTATACTTAAAATACATCAGGATCTTATATGGTACCGACGGCCGGTTTTCACTATTTTAAGACCCCAAGGTTATTTACATAAATTCGTACAAGTTCCAGAAAACAATAAGGACACAACTATTACAATCATAAACCTATGATGATACTAAAACACTAAGAGGACGTGATTTGGAATTGCTATCATCAGTAACGCGCCTAATGTTCGTAAGCATGCACTTTACGACAGGTTCTCCATGCTGTCACACCAAACCATGTATGGGATCTTCTGCATATAAAATTGAAGCAGCTTTGTATGCTAGCCTCTCCTGCCATGTCGCAAAACACAAGACTGCTTTTGAGTAACATCACGAAAGGTTGGTCGTATCGATCTGTTTCCGAACCAGATTGCAGAACCACCTCTTTTTTTCCCCAAACCTCTAGCCTCCATTCTAAGACTCCAAATGCATGGGCCTAAACTTGAGAGAATATTAGTCCATTCCTCAAGGACCAGGTCTGCATAATGAGGAGAATTTACGACGATGTTAGAAAGCATTCCTTAGTAAAAGCAGAATGATTCCAAAGGCGAGGATGTTGGTTCCGTCACGAGAAGAGAAGTGTTTACCTCATGAGACATTGGAACTCAGAACTGCAGCTGCTGTATCAGAACCAATCCAAAGCCACCAGAACATAGTACTCAAAAATTGTTAACCACCTGCGAAAGGAGAATAGAACCTCAACACGATTACGAAATCAGTAGAATTATGATCGCAAGGAAGGAATTGCATTATATTTCTACAGGTCGACGTGATTACATTCAAGTATCTACAATTGAAGAGATGGCCCCGTCGATTGAATCCCAGCAACTTCACGGGTCGTGCGACTAACCTCATTTCCATCTTTTCCAAACGCTATAGGAAGACTTAGCCTTGTCAATGAGAAATCTTGACTACGCACTGCTCCGACTAAATTGAGACCAACATCAATAATTGCCACTTTCCCGGCCTACGTAGCGATCCATATAAACCACATAATTGAAGGACTGCCTCTCCGCTTCAGGAAAATCCGTAAGTTTGCTGCAAATCATAAGAGCATCAATGGTTAATTTAAGCATACTATTCTACGCACGAAGTTGTTATGAATCAAGGTACATCGGCGACATGAATTCTGGTACATCATCAAGTGCTTACATTGCAGGGGAGGCTCTGACAGTTGATATGGAATTCATAAGCATCCTACGTAAATCGCAAATTCGTGAACATTAACAGGTTGAACTTTACAAGGAACAAATCAAAACCTGCATATGAAATACACTACATCAAAACTCAAATGGATTGAAGACTGGATTCGAAAAGACAACAATAGAAACAGGATTAATTCCAAGTTTATTTCCCAGGCGAAACCATACCAAAACAGATTCACAAGATCGCAAACCTAATCAAACACCTCAAATCCAAACAATATCCATGCAGCTAAATGCAGAACTCACAATTTTCATTTCAAAACCATGACTAGAAAACCATGCGCACCAGAAGGAAACCAGTTAACAAGATATATACCTAAGCACATTTCATGGTAGTTTCTATGTTGGGTCTGTTAGACGGAACATTCAGTCAACCTCAGTGTTTACAACAATCCCAAGCTCCATCTTGAAGCAAAGGCCCATGACTACTGGGAAATCATAAAAGGAACAACCAGGGAAATCATCACACAAAAATCCTACTTCCGAAAACATAAAAGATTGAGGGAAGAAGCTCATCTTCTCCGGTGAAGGAACCATCACCAGCCACCACCGCTCGCCGCATCGCCATCAACCGCAGCCTTCGCGAAACGTGAATCACCGTGAAGCTTCGATCACCATCACCGCCGCGGTCATCCATTGTCGGTAACACCCAATTCTCTTCACGATTTTAAACTATTGATGTTGCTTGTTTCGTTTTCAGGTTAGAAACATGGGAGGAACTGATAGAAGAAAACGATTATGATCGGAGATGAGAAAGGGAGAGACGCGAGCGACTGGGAAAAAAGGGTCAATTTGGGACCTAGGGTTCCCGTCCGTTTTTTTTTGCGTTTTTTATTCGTTTTTATTATTTTGTAATTTGTTAATTGAGATGATCACCACACACACACATACACATTACCACACGTTAACCATGCCTAATTACTTTAATCAATAGTCTAACTTTTTTAACCAATTAATTAAGTGATCTTTTTTTAAAAATAAACTATAATCTTTTATCAATGAGAATTAGCCTTTATCCTTTTATTTAATTAACCTTTTTTTTTTTCTTTTATTAATAACTAAAACAAACATTTTTATCTAAAATAATCCCTTAATAATTGTAATAACCTTTCTTTTTTAAATCTAAATCAACTGCTTTTATGATAACTCAAAAATAAAAATCCTTTTATTTAATAATCCTTATAATATAATAAAAAACCATTTCTTAATTAATAACAAAACTGTCTTTATTTTAAAAAACTCACTTCGTGACATATTATCGATAAAAACAATTTTTTTTAATAATAACTTAAAACAAAAGATCTCTCTTTTTTATAACAAGAAAATATTAATAATTTATACCCACTTGTTAAGCTATTTTTGACAACTTAAGAAAACCTTTCAATTAGCGACTTAACTTTTATTGAATAAATAAAACTAATCCATCCAACCTTTCTTAAAATCATCTCATTCAAAGTCAAATCAACATTTCCTTATAATTCAAACTAAAATCAAATCAATTGAAATCAATCAACAGCGTAAAACACAACCTAATCGTGCACTCACGACACAATCACTCTCACTTACACCTTAGCGCTTTCATGCGTGTGTATGATTTATATTTCTGCAATTTACTTTCCGCAATTTATTCTTCGGTAATTTGCATTATCATACTTACATTTACCGCAATTTATATTGTTGCATTGCATTCCGTCCAAAGGGAAAACCTACACATGATTCAACAATCGTGTGTAGTGCATTACATTTGCATCATTCTCCCCCATGATCCTTGATCTCATTTCAAGTCGATCTTAAGATAAAACCTACCCCATAGGAAGGACTTTGTCTTCTATCTTTACAACTTAGACAAACACACAAACAACACTATACAACTTTTTCAAACACAATAGAGAAAAGATGCCAAATCATCTTAAGCGAGATAGAATCTCCACCCCACAACAATACAATCAAACATGTAGAAACTTTGCCTTAAGAGCGATAAAGGCATACTCGTCAAACAATCCGAGTACTTAAGCCCTTTTCTTAAGACGATGCAAAGACTATTTTCCTACAACCCCCTTTACACTTGTGGTGGTTACATCTCCCTTAACATGAAGACTCATCTCTTCTCCTAAACCCAATCAAAACAACTACCCTAAACCCGTAGGAACTTTGACCACAGTCAAAGAGCTCCTCATACCCTTTAGGGGAACTACAAATACTCTGATTCCACTCCCGTAAGGATATGTAGGCATAAGATGCGACATCTTATCGAGTATACTTAGAAATAAACCACTAGGGTCTCTAATCCTTTAAGCAGATAAACACTTAGCAATAAACAAACATAAAACAAGAGGTTCCTGTAGAGTACTACAGAAATTTAGGATGCTAATACCTTCCCTAAGTTTAACCAACCCCCGAACCTAAACAATCTAAACCTTGCATTTGCATTGCATTGTGGGAATTTCGATATTTATTCCTTCCTTTGGACAAATCAAAGATCGGTTGCAAATTTAATTAACGATTCAAACTAATCAATAGTTTGGTATCCAAATTTCACCGCGACAGTTAGGTTTTCTCTAAGCGTTTCATTTCCCTCTCTTGGGATAAATAACGCACGGTGGCGACTCTTCTGTCATTGCCGACCTCGATTTTCACAGTAGCGACACCCTGGACCTTGTTCAACTAGGAGATTTAATCTTTGTTGCTTGGGGTAGGCATTGACCTGAAAACACGAGCCTTTGGTGCCATAAACTTTAGGTCAAGGGTACCACCTTTCTGGAAAGCAGGGGGAATAGTGGGAAGAAATTAAGGAAAAAATGCCTGAAGCTCCTCATGGCTGGGTTTGTTAGCAGGATAGGGCCCATGGAAAACATGCAACTTTCCAGCAACTACAAAGGGGATAATCATCTGGCATTGCCAGGCATCTACCACCGCGTCATCAACGGATTTCGGATTGGGAAGGGGCCTAAGGGTGTCAGCTTCAGAGAGAAAAAATGCAATAGGGTTGTTTCCGGTAGTGTGAATGGTGGAAATGGTTGAAGAAGCCATTGAAAAGAAAGGTCAAAGAAATTGTTAGGGTAAGAGTTTATAGGAGAAAGAAGAAGCGTGAAGTTGGAAAAAGAAAGCCAAATATGGAAAGGGTCTATTTATAGGCAAGCTGGCATGCAGTTGAAAAGACAAGGGGCAGTTCCAATTCCAGAGTGAGTGGGAGTAGTTTAAAACCCGTAAAGTTGGCATGCGACCAGGCATGATTAGCTTTCTTGGAAATCGTGGCGTAGAAAGGTGCAATTATCACGTCAGACTGGTGATGACATGTGGTTGACTCGACAGAAAAACAATGATGGTGTTGTTGGGTCATTACCAAGACACAATCGAAACCTCAAAGAACCAAAATGCTAAGTTCCTCAGTTGACAAAGTGCTCAGTCAAAACTGGGTTTTAAGGGGGCATTTTGTTGGCTGGAAGTTTAGACTAAGGAAAGACAACACAGAGATTGGCTTGTGGGTCGACAGGTTGGGAAAGGTGGTAAGGGAAACGATGTGAGTCGATGCCAGCAGAGGGGGTTTTGTGAGTCGACTCAGGCCTATTCCATCGAAGATGTCGACTAAAGGGGCAAGGAAGTCGACACCAAGTAGAAGAACGTTTGAGCGGGAAGAGAATTTGAAAAGCTGAGAACGTGGGAAGTTACAGAAGTGGTGGAAGGACACGTGGCACCACCAAGATCAATATAGCAGTTATTTTATTTTCCTATTTAAGGAAATATCCATGTCCATTTTAAGGGACGCATTTTGTAACATTGTAAAGAAAAAAAACTCTGAGTACCAAGTGTTAAGAGAAAAGAGTTTCATTCCTGCAAAATGTATGATCGCATCCATATTTCCTCTTAACAACAATTTATATCATCAACTTTAAAGATTTCTTGTCTTGTTGTTTTTGTCTTTATATAAGTCTACACAATCTTTCTCAAATTTATCTTCAACCTATTATAAAAAACACTGTTCCACCATCATCTCATACACTCGATTGGTACATTATAGAACTTGTTTGGTCGGTCCCGCAAGTAAACCTGCGTTAGGAGGTCAGAGGTTGTTCGCGCAAACTGCGCGTGAACACGGGCTTGAAGAAGAAGAAAAAAAGTAATGAAGAGGAGGAAAAGGAACAACAATTTTATTTCTTTGTAATGGATTAAGCCATTATGTAATTTTATTTATCATATTGGCTTCTCCCTTTTTGCGTGTGATTATTCTTTAGTTATTTTTATCTCTTGAAGTGCAGGCTTATATTTTTTCAAATATTTCCCATTAACCCTCAAGATTCTTTTATTTTCGTCTAACTCTTCAATATCATACGCGTCATTAGAAAAAACTTATATGACTTGAAAAGGGCCTTCCCATTTAGAGGACCATTTACCTAAGGCTCTATCTTTTTGATCCATAGGCAAAATTACTTTCCAAACCAATTCTTCTGGCGAGAACATCTTGACCTTCACTTTCTTATTATAAGATTTCTCTACTCTTTTCTTTTACCTTTTTAACAATTTCAAGGCATTGAGCCTTTCTTCATCCAAATCAACCAACTCATCCAACATCAGGTTCCTGTAGGATTCTGATGGAATCTTATGGTGCCTTAAGATCCTCATTGACTGTAAGTAAATTTCCACTAGTAATACTACATCATGGCCAAACGTTAATCGAAACGGTGTTACATTAGTCGATTCTTTGGGAGAAGTTCGACACGCCCAGAGCACCTGATCTAAAGTCTTGTGCCAATTTCTAGGCTTCTCCCCACATGTTTCTTAATTAGAGTAATCACTATTTTGTTCGTTGCTTCGACCTGACCATTAGCCTGAGCATAATAGGGCATAAAAGGTAACAATTTGAAACTCATTTCCATGGCAAATTCTTGCATCTTTTGGCTAGTAAAAATTGATCCTTGTTTGTTGTAATGGTCTCTCGGATTCCAAATCTACAAATGATATGTTTTTTGATGAATTCGATTACGTGTTCTTGGTTGACATTTGGAAAAGGAGTAGCTTCGATCCATTTTGTAAAATAGTCAATACCTACCAAAATGTACCTTTGATTTTTTGATGACACTGGTCAAATTTCTCCAACTAAATCAAAGCCCAACCTCTAAAGGGCCATGGTTTGACTATGGAATGTAACTCACTCGCAGGAACGTGTTATATACATGCGTGCACTTGGCACTCTTGGCACCCTTTAACGAATTCGATACAATCTTTTAACATGGTGGGCCAATACATGCCTTGTCAAAACATCAACCATTTCATCTTGTGGCCTACCTGGTGTACCCCACATGCCCCACTATGGACAGTCGAAAGGGATAAATATGCCTCTGATTCACTAAGGCATTTAAGTAAAACTCCCTCAGGAGTCTTTTTAAATAACTCATTTCCCAAAAGAACATAACTTAGAGCACGATACCCGATTTTCTGCTCTGTGGATGCCGTTGGATTTTACAGATACTCTACTATCGGTTTTCTCCAATCTTCGTTCTTCGAGTTATCTATTGCAAAGATTTCGAAATTCTCTTTATCAGCGTACCTTAGCTTTTTTATTCCCAAATTTGACGGGGACAATCTGGCTGACACAACTCTTCCTCTGACTTCGATTGCATCTTGTAATTTTTCTTTCAAAATTTTATACCCAGAAGCAATATGAGCCAAGTCATTGGCCACTTGATTTTCCAATCGAGGTATGTGTCAAATACTAACCATTCAGAATCTTTTCAATAATTAATTGGATATTACAAAGTACATAATAAGGTTTTCTTTAACACATTTGTACTCTTTTGTGATTTGTTTTATGACTAACTCTGAGTCTCCCATTATTTCGACTCGAGTTGCCCCCAATTCCAACAATATCTTAAGTCTGACTATTAAAGCCTCATATTCAGCCTTATTATTCTAAGAAAGACCTTCGACTTTATACTTGAATTTTGTCGGAATAGGCCACCGGATCGGGTCAAACTGATCCATGTGTTATTTAATTTTGCTATGAGACCCTCCATGTTTGACTCACGAACTAGTGTTAGCAGCTTGTTCCTTCTTCTTGGGTAAACCCTCCCCAAACTTCTTAGAGCTGCTAGAAGCGCCAATGGGATCTACGGGAATGGGCATTAACATGATTTTAGAAATCACATTCCTTTGAAGCGAAGTTTGATAAATATGAGGAGAAGTTTGATTTTGAGTAGCAATCAGAGTTTCAACCAAATCAGAGGGCCTTTCCATACCATCTCTCAAAGTAGTCACTTCCTCATGGAGTTCATGGTCTTCTTACTCAATTTTATCCATCTTCTTTCTTTGATTGGCCCGAGTACTGTAGTGATGCGACAACTCGTCTTCTGGATGGAAGAAACAAGAGTGAGAACCTAGGATGCAAAGAATGCAATGCTAATGATGTATGCAAATATGCAAATGTAGATGAGTTTCAAGGAACTCAAAATATATGTTCGCAATCATCATAAAGTGGACAACACTTTTGATAACTTAAAAACTCATTTTATTGAAAATTTAAGGATCATAAAATAGAGTATAATTTCCAAAATCCATGGTAAAACCTATGATGTTTGCAAAATGACTCTAAGTTCCCTGGAGAGTTAGAAATATGGTGCATGAATGCATGAATTGATGGATGAATGCATAAACATAGGTATACATATATCGATATATTCACATGCATACATGCAAAAAACCAAGGGCCTAGGTTTGAAGATCACGAGCATGAAGCCATTATTTACCCATCCCAAATGGTATGGACTAAGGGTTTATTTGTACATGTACAACGGGCTCTACAAAAGTTCCCAAAGTCATCAGTCTATCTTTCAAATATTATTAATTCCCCAAATACTCGGTAGTTAATAACATTCTCAAGATAACCTCTTTCAAGTGTAGTATCGCGTATCAACTATTTTGGGACTACTCCCTCATAGTCATCACACTACGTCCTAAGAAGGCCAAGTTGGGTTAAGGGTAACTAAAAGTCCTCTGTGTCACGGGCTCCTAGGTCGAAAGAAGTAATGTTTTCACGAATACTCATTCAACAAGACTACTCCCAAGAGGGCCTCAACTGAGTGATGGTTTCTCAAGTTAGCTTGGTCGGGAATCAACTCCCTATAAGCTTCCTTGAATATACCACCTTTCTATCATAAGTCCACTCAAGTCCGAGTATAGGACTTATCTCCCCATACAAAGGTAACAACCCAAGCAGATACATGTATACAAATATACAGATATATAGTTATATAACAAATAACACAAATCAAACAAGTTAGGGGAAACCCTCGAAAGAGTCCCTAGTGAAGTCACCATTATTGTCGCGGTGAGAAATGGATATCAAGCTATTGATTAACTTGAATCACAAATCATAATTCACCACCGATATTTAATTTATCCAAGGAAGGGAAAAAGAACGAATAACCCAAAATATGCAATGCAAAGCAAAAGAGAATCTAAGGTTTGGGGCTTGGTTATACCTAGGGAAGGTGTTATCATCCTAAGTATTTGTAGTACTCTACAGGAACCTCTTGTTTTATTGTATTTTTTGTTATCTGTCTGCTAAAGGTAAAAGGTAAAGGGACACCTAAGGTGTTATTTCTAAGTATGCTCGCCAAGACATCGCATCTCATGCCTACGTATCCTGACGGGAATGGAATTTGAGCATTCGTAGTTCCCCTCAAAGGGTAGATAAAGTTTGTTTATTGGTTTTAGGAGAAGAGACAAGTTGTGATCTTAAGGAGAATACTCAACTAATCCACCATAAATATGCGGAAAATGGATCTTTGCTTCACATTAAGAGAATGGCTCCAACTCAGATATAGAATCGACGAGTATGCCACATACCTCTCTTAAGTGGAAAAGAATCTATACACTTCTCAACTATGTTATGGGGTAGGAGAATTATATCTCGACTAGGGATGACTAGTGTCTATCCTCTCGTAGGAGAATGGGAACCTTCCCTAATTCTAAGATCCTAAAGTTATAATAAAGGGAACTATCCTAGAAGTGGCCATACCTAGATTGAAGCCTAAAGTATGTCTTGATTCAATTTATCAAAGATAAAATTGAATCAAGAATCCTACGGGAACATGGAAATCAACAGGCAAGCAAGTATCAAACCGCTTGACTATAATCATCGAGCACAGGGCATATCAAGATTAGTTCACAAATATCCTCAAGGGAACATTCACGAGTATATCCCAAATACCAAACAAGATTAACATCGAGATTTAGTCAATATCAACGATTACTCATAATTTGAACATCAAGAGTTAAGCACTATTTGCATCAAGAGTCAACGGGATCTAATCTAACACTAAAACAAAGACTAATAAAAATTAACCAAGCTCTAATCAAAGCTAACCCAAGAAAAAAAATTCAAGAAAGATTATAGTCATCTAGAATTACTCAAAAGAGGATCCAAACAAATCATGGAAAAAAATTGTCCAAAACAATCATGGAAAAATAATCCATACAATTATGAACCTTAATCAATGATCATAAAACATAATCTAAATAATTATGGAAATTAATCAACAATCATGAGAATTAATCCACAAAAAAAAAATCAAAGGATGTGTAGTGAGAAAAACAAGTGATGTGGACTAAAAGCGTGGGGCCTAGTCTCTTAAGCCCAATATCTTTAGTCAAACCTCTTGGGGGTGTAAAAAAAAGGATGGTGTGGAAAAAAACAAGTGGGCTGATGCTTTAGGCCCATGCGAATTTCACTTTTAAAGAGAACACAGAGAGAAATTCCCAGCATCACCTCTTTCACTTTCTCATCTTCAACTCATGTTCTCTCTCTCTTTCTCTCAATACCCCGTCCCTCCATTATTTTCTTCCCTACCCTCCTTTCCATTTATTTGTTATACCAATCTAAATAAAACCCACTCATAACATTTGAATGAATTAATAACAAAACAAGGAGATAAACATTACCTAACAGTGTCCGACAATCAAATCCCGACCGATGAAGACGGCAAATTCATAGTGTAATTAGGAGGAAGAACAAAATAAGTTTTTTGGCGGATGAAGCTTTGTCTGGTACACGCTTGATCCCTTCTTCTCCTTCCTTTTCCACTTCTCCCTTTGTTTATGTCACCAATTGTTGTTTGAAGCATTACTTCGTCCTTTTTATTGCTCTGTTGTTATACGTGTGGTTGTTGTACTTTTCTTTGTCTTGTATTGTTGTGATTTGTGTAGTACTACCTTCTTTTGATTCGTCTCGATTTATTTCTGTTATTGCCAATTTCTAATATGAGACTGAGTATTCTCCTCTTTGTTTTGTGTTGAATCCTAAATCATGTTTGCTGCCTCTTTTTCTTGTGTTTTTTTGACCGTGCGTGATCGTGTATGAATTTTAGCTTTGAAACTACGTTTTGATTATGCCCTTGTTGTACGCGACTTTGTAAATGTTTTTGTGAAACCGAGTGTTTGTGTATTCTGCTACTCATTTGTTCTCATTTTTCTCTGCACTTGTTGTTAAACCGTGTATGCTTCTTGTGTATGTTGTTTCACTCAATGCTTTGTTGTTTTCTTTGATGCTGCAATACTACTTCTGTTGTGTTTGTGTTGTGATTTCTCTATGCCTCCCCCTTCTTGTTGTTCTCCTTTATGTGAAGCTGATTTTCCTTATTGAATGCTTTTAATTATGTTGCTGAGTACTGTTTTGGAAGGAATTCACTCTTTCCGGAAACATGTGTGTAACCTGTCTAATATCATTGATGATGATGGTCTGATTTTATCTGGATTGTGTTTGTTGTAACTAGAGAACATGTTTTGTGCATATTATGATTTTTCCTTTCTTAATCCAACATGTTTGATATGCTTTGAAAACATTTGATGATGATAACATTTCCTGATTTTCTTGTTGTGCTTCTCGTTTTATTCATTCTTGATGGATGTTTATTTTCTTGCTTGCTTTTTGATTTAAGCGTTTATGTAACAGGCTGGCTAAGGGATTCAAGGTGGCGCTGACGTTAATTTCTCTTGCTCTTCTCAAAACACATAAGTGGCAGCAGTTGTGACTATAGTTCTACATGGGTGCTAACAAGTTTACATCTGTACCA
This sequence comes from Lathyrus sativus, assembly GCA_963859935.3. Lineage (NCBI taxonomy): Eukaryota > Viridiplantae > Streptophyta > Magnoliopsida > Fabales > Fabaceae > Lathyrus > Lathyrus sativus. Next base: position 441,022,472 of record OZ012738.1, on the reverse strand, counting down.
GGTCAGGAAATGTATTCAAGGCATAGCTGGATGTCAAATATGAAGATTTTGGCATTTTTGTAATGATTTAAGGTCCTTTTTTAATATGTGAACTTCATATAATGTGAACTTTAATCTTTGAGTTCAAAATTTTGAATCTTCCTGAATGATGACTTGAGTTTTTTTTTTTTTTTTGCATTTTTTGAACGAGCTTGACTTATATTAAATTCAAAAAGTTTTATGATTCCAATTTGTATTTTGTAGCTTGAAATGAACCTATCCTCTTGAAAAGGATTTAAAATGGTAGAACATGAGGTATGCCTATGTAACCCGTGACATGGCTTGTTAATGAATAATCACAACTTGCAAACTTGGAATATGAATAAGCCAAATTACGAATTTAAGGCTTGAAATCATATTGAACTATATCTTGATCGATTTGATTCCATGGTCTAAAACTGATTTGCAACGGTACTTTGTAGAACAACGGCTCCAAGTATTTAAAGATTTCATATTGCCACCATGCTTATGACCCCAAAAGATCCATTTGCACTGACACTTTGAGGAATGATGCACTAAAGCCCAAAAAGTAATTTTGACCTTAATCTTGGATCTGATCTTGAGATATCTTACAAGTGTTTTTGAAATAAGGATCCAACACCCACTCACAAATGTGCTGTAACTTTAAGACGCATTGAAGCATGGTCCAAACTCCACTTGAAACACCAAATGGAAACTTTATGAATTATGGCTTAAAATTAGTAGAAATTAATGGCTCATTCCTTGACTTTTAACCACGATAGTTCACCATCCTTGATGTACCTACAAAAGCTTGTTAATCACAGTAAGCATCCACCAAAATTTATGACCTAAATCCTAGAAAAACATGGCCAAACGCCAGATGATCCTTTAAAGGGAAAACCAAATAGGGTAGGACAAATGAGGTATGACAGATGAGATGCGTGATATGCCATGCAAATGAAGCGAAACAAAAAATAGAATATTAGGGTCAAAGATAGGGTATGACAGTGTGAATGCAACAAAACAGAATGAGCCTATTTAACAACATATATTTAACACATCAACAATGTATACAACAACATGCAATGCATCAAAAAAGTATCAAGCATAGATAAACATACTGAAGGTAGGAAAAACACTTAGAAGGGGGGGTTGAATAAGGGTTTCAAATAACAACTAGGACAATAGTAAAAATAACAAGGTATTTTCATCCTGGTTCGTTTGAACTCAAACTACTCCAGTCCACCCTACCAAGGTGATTTTCCTTTCTCAACAAGGACTTAATCCACTAAATCAAACTGATTACAATGATAACCATTAAGAGAAACAGTCTTAGTCTTCTCAAGAAAACTGACCACACTTGGTTTCTTAAGGAACTTTACAACAAGTAAAAATATAATATGTGTTTAAGAGTTGCTTCTAAAGAGCTATATCACAACTGTGATTTTACACAAATGAAGAACGAATTAAATCTCGAATGAAGTTGAGAGATGTTTGGATATTGTTCTTTGATTGTTCAATGATTCGTCAACCTAGAAATGATGTAGAAGTCTTGATTAAATAGAACTTCACTTTCATTTCTTAAAGGGCGTGCAGCTGGCATTCTGTCTTCTTTGACTTTTCTTTCCCAGAAGAGGAATGTTCAGACAAATCCCTTTTGTCTGAATTCTTGTTTCATGCACGAATGAGGAAAGATCCGTTTGGATAAGGACAAGGAATATTACAACAGATCTTTATTTGAACAACATCTTCTTCAACAAATCTGGAACAGTCTTGCATCAGATCCTCTGATGATGTTCCTTGTTCTTCAGATCAGAGTTACTCTATTCAGAGTATTTGCAGCCATGTGCTTTAGAGTGAATGATCTTTATCAGAACAAACTTGAATATCAAAGCCTCTGTACTTGCAACGTTAAGTACTTCTAGAGTCTTCTGATTCTTTACATATGCTTTTTTGCTCAGAGTCTTCTGCAGTTTTGCTCAGAGTCTCTTTCAGGCAGCGTTTAGAGTCTTCTGATTCTTAACTTTTAGAGGAGTTTTTGCTTCCAGAGGAATATTAATTTTAATTTCTGAAACAAAAACACTTGAATACGATTAGAATATATATTTACTTCATACAAAATTTCATTAATGTTATCATCAAAACATAGAGATATATTAAGAACCAATCTGTGTTCTAACAATCTCCCCCTTTTTGATGATGACAAAAACAATAGGAAATTTTATTCAAAACAAAGAAAGATATATATATATATATATATATATATATATATATATATATATATATATATATATATATATATATATATATATATATATATATATATATATATATATATATATATATATATATATATATATATATATATATATATATATATATATATATATATATATATATATATATATATATATATATATATATATATATATATATATATATATATATCCCCCCTGAGATTATGAATCTCCCCCTGAATTGGATACTGATAGAAAAAATAATTACTTCCCTTTCAGCACAAGTATTCTTTCAGAGTCAGGGAAAACTTTGGTGACTCTCAAAGTTTGTTCAAAGTTACTCTATGAAATTTATTTGATGAAAAATTTGAGCTCTGAAATACTGAATTCAAAGTTAGTTAAATTTAAACATGTCTGAGTTCCATTTTAGTAACTGTTTATGTGAACAATTAGAATTTCCATTTTCTCCCCCTTTTTGTCATATCAAAAAGAAAAACTTTTGAAGACATGAAACGATAACAGAGGAAAAACATAAAGCATATCATATAATCAGATGGAAAAACCAAACAGTCACAGATGCATTGATAGGAAATTCATAAGATAAACAAGATAAGCAAAACAACACAAAAGTACACAAATAACAAAACAACTAAGAAGAAGAACGAGAAGGCAAAATCTTCAGAAGATTCGTTATCTCAGAGGTTGACTCTTCTTGCTTCGCCATCCAAGTCTTGATCTCAGATGTTGATTCCTCTAGCTTAGCCATCCAGTCTTTTATTTCATATGTTGTTTTCTGTATTTTGATCATCCATGTCTTGAACTTAGCGTTTTCAGCTTCTTGCTTTTCTACCTTAATCTTCAGATCTACAACTTCTTCTGTCTTCAACTTAGAAGAGTCTGGAACACTCACAGAAGCAGATGCATTGTCAATAACCATTGCAGATTCATTCTTTATTTCCATAGGAGAAGGTTGAGCAGATGCAGAAACATCTTCCGGAATGGAAGCCTCTGTGATAACTTTCTCAGTCTGAGAAACCTCAGTCATCTGAAGTGTAGCATCTTCTTCATAAGAAGAACACACAACCTTTGGAGGTGTATTTTCCAGAAGTAGAGTTGGAGTTCTGCTAACTCTTAAAAGAGTGAGTTTGACAGCTTCAGCAAATCTCACCTTTGCATCGTCAGAGCAAATATCTTGAATGTTTGAAGCCACATAGTTGAATCTAGTTCTGAATCTTGTCCAGATGGCTTCAGAATCAGCAGGGTTTATGCTTGTGAGGCACTCCTTCTTAACAGAAAACAACCACATATTCATCTCTTTTTCAAAACCAAAAAACAATGCACCAACATCTAGCCTAGGTTTGTGTTTCAGGTAGGCTTCTAAAGGTGATGTTTTAATGGGAGTAGAGGTTGAAGGTATAGAAAAAGTAGGAATAATGATTACAGGAGGATATGGTGAAGATGGAATACGGACAGATGAGGTAGTAACAACCTTAGATTCAGAGGGGATAACTGGTTGGATTGTTTCAGGAATATCAGAAGAATGGATTGGGGAGTTGTGATGAGTGAGATAGCGTCTGATTTACCAGAAGATGCATCAGATGAATCAGTTGATTTAGATGATGGACATGATCCAGATGAAACAGGAAACACTGTTTTAAGGGGTCGGAGATCAAGAATCTCAGGTTCAGGATCAGATGGTATTGTTTCAGAGTTTTGTGGTTCAGATGATTTTGGTTCAGAAGGTTTAGGAGCAAAAACATAGTTTGGATGGATGGTGAAAGGAGGTGAGGATGGTGCAAATGGATCTAAGGTGAGGCTTCTGGAATGATTATAGAAGGGGTTTGAATAGAAGGGGTGTGTTGGTCAGATGAAGGCACTTGGTTCTGTTGAGGGGGGTTATTTTGAGGTTGAGGTGGAGAAGAGGGAACAAATCCATGAACATTTTCAGAAGAAAAGTGTTCAGAGGTAATGTGTGTTGGAGAGGGAGAAAGTATGGGGTCATGGGGAGGAGGAGATATAGATGTTGGTGGTTCAGTTACTTGTTCCAAAATAGAAGATAAATTTGCAGAAGGTTTACCTGACTTCTTTAAGCGTTTGGTCTTTACAGAAGATGCTTCTCCTTTGGCTTACTTCTGCAATGTTGATCTGAACTGGTGCAGAGGTAAGTTCTTCCACTATCTTCATCCTCTGTAGACTCTTTCCATTCAGAGGCTTTCCAATAATTGAAGCTAATTCTGCTGTCTGACCAGCCTCTATTAGATGAGCCACTAATCCATTCTCAGTCAGAATATTTGAGATCAGTCTTCCCATAGGGATCCAGTTTCTAATCTTTTGATGCTTTGTTTTGACTTCTTCTCTTGACATTTTTACATGGCTCCACAAATGAGCAAAAAGTAAGCGTGGCAGATCCATCTTGATGTCTTTACCCAGACAGTACAAGAAGTACATCTAATCTGTGTTGATGTAGTCAGGAGAATTAGAGGATTTCCTGTGATGTATACAGCCTAGAAAGATCTTTGCCCAGATCTTGTAATGAACCTTTAAATCCTTGATCTTGTTTGAAGCTTCCCCAGAAGTGAAAACTTCATTGTATACCTCAGCCATGTCCAGACGACCTACTGGTAGATGAGTAGCACCATCTGTTTCTTGATATCCTATCAACTTACGAATTAGATCTTCAGTGATGATAATCTCTTTACCCAGAACTGATGAAACTATGAATTTGGGATAGACGGTTGCATGGATCCAAAATTCTTTAACCAAGCTAGGATAAACTGGAATTATTAGTCTATCAAAGTACTTCACCCAGCTTTGAGAACTAACAGTGGGACGGAGATCAAAACCATTTTCAGCAATGCAGTCAAAATCTACCAAGAACTCACATAAGACTTTCAGTTGATGAAAGGGTGTGAGAAGAGTTCTTACAGGTGCTTTGAACGGAACAGTACCCATATTAGAAGAAGAAACTGCAGCCATTGAAGATGCTAACTGTTGAGAGATTGAAGATGAAGTAGCCATTTGTGAACTAGAGAGATAACTTGATCTTCTTGAAGATTTTGGTTTAGACGAGAAGATGAAGCAATGTAGCAAGCAAAAATGCATATAGGTGTGAGAGAGAGTGAAAAGTGTGAAAAGTGTTGTGTTGTGGAATATATAGGGGCAAAAAGAAAATTAGGGCACACAATCACACGTTCAACATTTACTCACAATTAATTAAAACATTAAATCACATCAAAAAAATAATGATTAAAAAGCATTTAATGATTCTGACAAGCGTGAGGAGGAAAACAAGAAAATTAATTGTTCAAATAGTACCTCTAAACGGTGTCTCATTGTTTACACTCCACCTTTTCAGATTTCATGTGACACGTGTTTGATGTTGTTGTGCCTCTGAAACTCTTTAGAATAAGAAACGTTAATCAACGCTCAGATCCTCTGAGACTTATTAGTTCAGAGTTTCACAAAATAAATAAAGTGCTAAAAGAAATAAATAGATGAAATATTTCAGAATATAGGCATTAATCATTTTTCATCTGAATAAATTTGCTTCTGAATAATAGTTCTATTCTGGACAAAAATCCATACTAATATTCATCAGAATAAATTTGAATCTATCTTCAGCAAGGGGTTTTATAAAGATATCAACCCATTGATGGTATGTATCAACAAAGTTTAAACTTATAATTCCCTTCTGAATATAGTCTCTGATGAAATGATGTTTAATTTCTATATGTTTTGCCTTAGAATGTAAAATAGGGTTTTTAGATAGGCAAATAGCAGAAGTATTATCACAGAAGATAGAAATATTACTCTCATATATCTGATAATCTTCTAGCTGACTCTTCATCCAAAGCATATGTGTACTACAACCAGCAGCAGCAATATATTCTGCTTCTGTTGTTGAAAGTGCTATTGTGGGTTGCTTCTTGCTGAACCATGAGATCAGATGACTTCCCAGAAACTGACAGCTTCCAGAAGTACTTTTACGTTCTACTCTATCTCCAGCATAATCAGCATCATAGAATCCTACTAGTTTGTATTCATCAGATCTTCTGTAACACAAACCCACGTTAGTAGTACCTTTCAGATACCTCATAATCCTCTTAACAACTGTTAAGTGAGATTCTCTAGGATCTGATTAGAATCTAGCACACAGACAAACACTAAAAAGAATATCAGGTCTAGAAGCAGTCAAATACAGAAGAGATCCAATCATACCTCTGTATCTGCTTTTGATCTACCTTCTTACTTACCTCTTCTTTTCCTAGAGTGCTTGTTGGATGCATTGGAGTTTTAGCCAACTTACTTTCTATCATGTTAAACTTCTTCAGAAGCTCCTTCACATACTTTGTCTGATGTATGTAGGTGTCTTTTGGAGTTTGATTGATTTGAATTCTCATAAAGAATCTGAGTTCTCCCATCATGCTCATTTCAAATTCTGCTTGCATAGATTGAGCAAACTCCTTTCCAAGCGTAATATTTGTTGTACCAAAAATAATATCATCTACATAAATCTGACAGATTAAAATGTCTTTCTTAATTGATTTATGAAATAGAGTTGTATCCACCTTTCCTCTGATAAAATTGTTTTCCAGAAGGAAATTACTCAGCCTCTCATACCAAGCTCTGGGAGCTTGTTTTAGACCGTAGAGTGATTTCTTTAATTTAAAAACATGTTCTGGAAATTTTTCATTCTCAAAACCAGGAGGTTGATGAACATAAACTTCTTCTTCAATTAAACCATTTAAGAAAGCACTTTTAACATCCATCTGATATAGAGTGATGTTATTCTGTGCAGCAAAAGAAATTAATAAACGAATAGGCTCTAACCTTGCCACGGGAGCATATGTCTCTGTGTAATCAATTCCTTCTTGCTGACTGTAGCCTTGAGCAACCAGTTTTGCTTTGTTTCTGACAACTTCTCCTAGCTCATTCAACTTGTTTTTGTAAACCCACTTAGTTCCAATAATATTAAATCCTTTTGGTCTTGGAACCAGATCCTAAACATCATTCCTTGTGAATTGATTTAGCTCCTCTTGCATAGCAAGTATCCAATCATTATCTTGCAGAGCTTCATCCACAGAGGTAGGTTCAATGATTGGTATCAAACCAAACAATGACGTTCTAGATGATCTGAGAAAGGATCTTGTTCTGATAGGGTCATCCTTTTTTCCAATTATCATTTCCTCTGGATGAGAGGCTTTGATTCTGGATGATCCTTTAACAGTTGGTTCTTCAGAAATGGTCAAGTTGTCCATCTGAGAAGTTAAAGGGTAGCATCTGACGTTGCTTCTGGTGCTTTTGCTTGAGCTTTGTCTGCTTCTGAATCTTCAGAGTCTGTGAGAAGCACTTCTCTATTTGCAGAGATTTCAAGCTGCTTTGGCTTTTGATTGCCAAGCTTATCATCAAATCTAACATGAATTGATTCCCCTATAATCTGTGTCTCAGTATTGTATACTCTGTAGCCTTTAGAGCGTTCACAATATCCAAGCATGAAACACTTCTGTGCTTTAGAATCAAACTTGTTCAGATTTTCTTTAGTATTCAAAATAAAACAAACACATCCAAAAGGATGGAAATAAGAAATGTTGGGCTTTCTATTCCTCCACAATTCATAAGGAGTCTTCTCCAGAAGAGGTCTTACAGACACTTTGTTCTGAATATAACATGTTGTATTAATTGCTTCTGCCCAAAAATGTTTTGCCATGTTTGTCTCATTGATCATGGTTCTGACCATTTCTTGCAATGTTCTATTTTTCCTTTCTACAACTCCATTATGTTGAGGAGTTCTAGGACATGAGAAATCATGTGCAATGCCATTTTATTTAAAATATTTTTCAAAGAATTTATTTTCAAATTCTCCACCATGACCACTTCTGACTTTGATAATATTAAAATTCTTTTCAGTTTGGACTTGTTTACAGAAGTCAAAGAATACAAAATGTGACTCATCCTTATGTTTCAGGAATTTTATCCATGTCCATCTGTTGTAGTCATCAACTATGACTAATCCATACTTCTTGCCTCTGATGGATGCAGTTTTCACTGGTCCAAACAAATCAATATGAAGTAGCTCTAATGGTCTAGAGGTAGAGAGAACATTTTTAGCTTTGAAAGAGGATTTTGAAAATTTTCCTTTCTGACATGCTTCATAAAGAGCATCTGAGTTGAACTTCAACTGAGGAAGTCCTCTGACCAGATTGAGCTTATTAATCTGAGATATGCGTCTCATACTAATATGACCCAATCTTCTATGCCAGACCCATTGCTCATCATTAACAGACATAAGGCATTTTACATTTTGAACTTTTAGTTCTGAAAGATTAATTTTGTAAATGTTGTTCTTCCTTTTTCCATTAAAGAGGATTGAACCATCTTTTTGACTCACGGCTTTATAACATTTTTTATTAAAGATTATATCATAACCATTGTCACTTAATTGACTTATGGACAATAAATTATGTGTTAATCCTTCAACAAGTAAAACATTAGATATGGAAGGGAGGTTACCATTACCAATAGTTCCAGAGCCAATGATTTTGCCCTTCTAGTTCCCTCCAAACTTCACATCACCTCAAAATCTAAGTTCTAGGCTTTGGAACATAGACTTTCTTCCCGTTATATGTCGTGAGCAGCCAGAGTCCAGGTACCATGACTGGTGTCTTAACTTTGCTGCTAAGGACATCTACAACAAAGATTATTTTATCTTTAGGTACCCATATTTTCTTGGGTCCTCTGGGGTTAGTTGGTTTGAAATTCTGTCTAAACTTCTTTCCCTTAAAAGCATCTTTGTTCTGGCGAAATTTTGGTTTAACAAAAGCTTTAGTGTTCTGATCTGTACGCGTGTGATTTATATCATTCAGGTGACCATATTTAAAATGGGTGTACAGAGGAGAATACTTGATGATCAGCTTATCAGCAGGTTTTGGATTTAAATCCTTCCTAGAGGGAGATTTATATCCATTTCCTTTTCTATTGTTTCTGCTTACGCCATAGATCATGGAAGCCATTTTGCTTCTATCTAGGCCTCTGGACAGAAACCTCTGAAAACTATAATCATACTTTTCTAAAATGTTTTTAGAGCATGACATAGTATCTGAGTCAGACTTTTGTTGAGCTTTTTCTAAATCAGTTTTCATTTGAAGTTTATTTGCTTTTAGCTCAACAACTTCTGATCTCAGCTGATCAGTCTCAGATGCAAGATATCTCTGAAGCTTCTTGTATTTAAGTTTGATCTTACTGTAGTTTTCAAGCATTTCAGATAAACTTTCAATAAGTTCAGCTCTGGTAAGTTCAGAAAATACCTCTTATGAATCTGATTCTGATCTAGATTCAGATGTTTCTTCATGGTCCTCCGTGTCAGCCATCAGTGCCATATTTGCACATTCTTTCTCTGACTCGGATGAGGATTCAGAAGCATCTGAGTCATCCCACGTGGCCATCAGAACTTTCTTCTTCTTTTCAAACTTCTTTCTGGATTTGTGCTTCTGAAGTTTGGGACATTCATTTTTGTAATGACCTGACTCCTTGCACTCATAGCATACAACTTCTTTCTTGCCAGATCTTTTGTGTCCAGAAGATTCTCCATGTTGATTAGATCTTTTGAAGTTTTTGAACTTCTTTTGTTTATGCTTCCAGAGTTGATTTATCCTTCTGGACAACAAAGACAGTTCATCTTCTTTCAAGGAGGATTCTTCAGATCTTTCTTCAATCACCTACAAAGCTTTAGCAGATTTGTTAGATTTTAACGCAACATACTTACCTTTCTTCTGAGGCTCGTCTTCTTCCAGCTCAATCTCATGACTTCTTAAGGAACTGATCTCCAGAGTGATCTTATTCAGATCTTTTGACAGCTTCAGTGCTGTAAACATTGGTCTCCACCTTGATGGTAAGCTTCTGATTATTTTCTTGACATGGTAAGAAGTGGAGTAACCTTTATCTAGAACCTTCAAACCAGCAGTTAGGATCTGGAATCTTGAGAACATAGTTTCCACAGATTCAGACTCCCCAATTTTGAAAGCTTCGTACTTCTGGATAAGCGCTAAGACCTTTGTCTCCTTCACTTGAGAGTTTCCTTCATGTGTCATCTTTAATGACTCAAACATGTCAAATGTTGTTTCTCTATTTGTAATTTTATCATACTCAGTATGAGATATATCATTTAACAAAATGGTTCTAGCTTTGTGATGATTTCTGAAATCCTTTTTCTGTTGGTCAGTCATTGACTTTCTGTCAACCTTTTTGCCCTCACAATCAGTGGGGTGAATGTAACCATCAGTGACAAAATCCCATAGATCAACATCATAGCCTAGAAAGAAACTTTCTATTCTATCTTTCCAATAGTCAATTTTCTCTCCATCAAACATGAGAGGTTTGGTGCTGATTCTATCTATATCGTCATATTTGTTGTTGTTTGAAGTTGAAGTTTTAGCCATGATAAATCAATAATAATAAATCAAGAGTTTTTACCAACTGGATCTTTCTCTTTCACTGTTAAGTGATAGCACTACAGAGCCGGAGCTCTGATACCAACTGAAGGTAGGAAAAACACTTAGAAGGGGGGGGGGGTTGAATAAGGGTTTCAAATAACAACTATGATAATAGTAAAAATAACAAGGTATTTTTATCCTGGTTCATTTGAACTCAAACTACTCCAGTCCACCCTACCAAGGTGATTTGCCTTTCTCAACAAGGACTTAATCCACTAAATCAAACTGATTACAGTGATAACCACCAAGACAAACAGTCTTAGTCTTCTCAAGAAAACTGACCACACTTGGTCTCTTAAGGAACTTTACAACAAGTAAAAATACAATGTGTGTTTAAAAGTTGCTTCTAAAGAGCTATATCATAACTCTGATTTTACACAAATGAAGAACAAATTAAATCTTGAAAGAAGTTGAGAGATGTTTGGATATTGTTCTTTGATTGTTCAATGATTCGTCAACCTAGAAATGATGTAGAAGTCTTGTTTAAACAGAACTTCACTTTCATTTCTTAAAGGGCGTGCAACTGGCATTCTGTCTTCTTTGACTTTTCTTTCCCATAAGAGGAATGTTCAGACAAATCCCTTTTGTCTGAATTCTTGTGTCATGCACGAATGAGGAAAGAGCCATTTGGATAAGGACAAGGAATATGCCAACGGATCTTTATTTGAACAACATCTTCTTCAACAAATCTGGAACAGTCTTGCATCAGATCCTCTGATGATGTTCCTTATTCTTCAGATCAGAGTTACTCTATTCAGAGTATTTGCAGCCATGTGCTTTAGCGTGAATGATCTTTATCAGAGCCTCTGTACTTGTAGCATTAAGTACTTCCAGAGTCTTCTGATTCTTTACATATGCTTTTTCGCTCAGAGTCTTCTGCAGCTTCGCTCAGAGTCTCTTTCAAGCAGCGTTCAGAGTCTTTTGATTCTTAACTTTCAGAGGAGTTTTTGCTTCCATAGGAATATTAATTTTAATTTCTGAAACAAAAACACTTGAATACGATTAGAATATATATTTTTGCTTCATACAAAATTTCATTAATGTTATCATCAAAACATAAAGATATATTAAGAACCAATTTATGTTCTAACACATTCAACCTCACAACATCAAGTTAATCATGCATCAAAGATTAAACAATCAACAATGACCATACCTAATCAACCAAGCATAAGCATGCGTCAAAAGAATTAAACACAAGCATGCCTCCACATTTAAACAAACGCACATGAGTTGTAAGACTCAAGCATGAACATGTATCTAATAGGACCAATCAATGTACATGATCATATATAAAGAATCTAACATGAGCAACAAATGCACATATAAAGAACAACATGAATGTTCATCAACAATTAATCATCTCAAATGAACATGCATACGCGAAATCGAAAACAAACATGAACATGAATCATGCATCAAGAAAAAGTGAACATTCAAGGCAAACAAGTATAAACATACAAGTGCACAAACAACATGAAACATGCATCCTAAATTCAAAGAAATTAGTCATGAACATGCATCATGAAAATCAATGTGTCGCGAATAATCACATACATGCTGCAAAATAAAGTGAAATAGCACAAGAAATTTCACAAATATGTATTATACAAAGCCATGAGGTTTAGAGATGGAAAGGAATCCAAACAAGCATGAAAAAACACATAAAACGGCTTCAGCAACAGTGTTAATTGATTAACCACTTTTTCCTGTAAGTTGGTTAATCGATTAACACTTTTTAAACTAGCTTCAGTTCCCGTAGGTTCCCGCACCTCTCAAAACAATTTAAATATCTCACTCCTGTGTGAGAACACCCTGTCTAGCCGTAGTTAGCCTGAACTACGTAAGCTCTGATCTTCCATGTTGTGTGGAAGTATGTAGGCACAAGACGCGAAGTCTTGGCGAGCCAATTCCCTGTAGTTTCCCGAACTACGTTGACTCTGACTTTCTCTCTTGAGAATACGTAGGCATAGAGCGCGACGCTCTATCGAGTCAGTTTTCTTCCCGTTTAGACTTAGCAGCCGTAGATAGATTGTTTTTGCATCCTTTAGACAAATTAACAAGCGTGGATCCCGTCGAGTACGATGGACGTGAGGGGTGCTAATACCTTCCCCTTGCGTAACCGACTCCCGAATCCAGGATTTGGTTGCGATGACCATTCCTTTCCCGTCTTTGCGGTAGGTTTACTTCAAGCGTTTCCTTTCCCTCCTTTGGGATAAATAACGCACGGTGGCGACTCTTCTGTTCAGCCGGCGCCGATTTTCGCAGTAGCGACAGCTAGCGACTCTGCTGGGGACCCAACGTCCCTTGGCTGCTAAGGACTGCGATAGTTCCTTACGCATTTGGGATCCAACGTCCCTTAAGAGAGTCTATCCTAGCGCTTGCTTGCTTGTCTTTTGGATGTTTACTTTCGTACGTTGTATGTTGTATTTTTACTGTATTTACAAGTTTCACATTTTGATATTATCTGTTGCTGTTGTGCTGTTGGGTGGGGATGTTCCTTTGAGTGAGAAGCCAGACCCAGGCTTGAGTGTACATTAGAATTAGAGTGGAAAGTAGTGGGCGCGTGCATGCTTTGCATGTCCTAGTGTCCCGCGAAATTCACACTCGGACGAGGTTCTTCTGGTTGGCCTCTTGTCCCACCCTTTGGGTGGCATGGGTTGCTGGTTAGTTGAATTGTCGACTCCGGGAACCGATCAATTGGAAGTTATCTAAGTGAGGCCTCTTCAGGACTTGATGATGCCACTCCTTCTGGGAATCGTATCGTCAGTCTCGAAAGTCTGTGACGCTGACGACCGCATAGGATGCCGTACCTTGACAGATCTAGGTCCATTACCCGTGAGTGGGAGGGTTTTTTGCAGGAACCTTGACTTCCAGCCTACCCGTTATGTTGGCATCTCTCTTCAGAGCGAACGTACTCCGTCAGCAGCGCAGCAGTATTCAGATTGTGTGGGGGTTGTGATCCCGTTGTTTACTGCATCTTGCATACCATGTGCATAACAGTGTTGCATCATATTGCATATCATCCTCCAGCTAGCCAGAGTTCTGATCCGGCCTTTGTTTCCTGAAGGTGATTACCCGGAGTTTGGCCTGAGCAACTGTTGATTGTCAGAAGACGACCTAGGGGTTGAGTAGATTTGAGCAGAATCGAGCATTGAAATCAGTTGAAGGTTAGTAGTAGCTATGTCTGAAGGCAATTTCCAGTCTCCTAACACCTTGGCAGGGTTCACTATAACGCCCAACCCTCTGTATGATTCTATGGAAGACTTTCTGCAGGTGAACAACGTTACTGTAGACCAAGTTGTACAGCCTTCTGTTGAGAACCGAGATCGACCTGAGCAATTTGTTGTCCGCAATGAACAACCTCCTCTTATCAGCAGTCAAGGTGTTGTTTTCCCTAAGATAAATCCATGAAAAGATATTCCAATAGCCAGAACCGTAGATCCAAGAGCTCTTGAGATGGATAGAAAACTCCGAGCATTGGAAGAAGGAGTTAAAGCTTTGAAAATGAAAGGTGTTGTTAACCTGAATGCTGCAGACATGTGTTTGGTTCCTGGCCTGGTGTTGCCTTATAAGTTCAAAGTGCCGAAATTTGAGAAGTACACGGGAGATAGCTGTCAGAAGCAACATTTGGTGATGTTCTGTCGTAGAATGACTTCGTTTGTGCGAGACGACAAATTAATGATCCATTGCTTTCAAGATAGTTTGACTGGGGCATCTTTGAGGTGGTATATGCAGTTAGAGAGTAATCAGATTCGATCATGGGTGGATTTAGCCAGAGCTTTTCTGAAGCAGTACGATTATAATTTAGACATAGCTCCCCATCGCATGCAGTTGCAAGAATTGTCTCAAAAGAATGCTGAACCTATCAGGAAGTATGCTCAGAGATGGAGAGAATTCGCTGCTAGAGTGCACCCACCGCTTTTAGACCGAGAGCTGACGAGCATGTTTGTAGATTCCCTACAAGATCCGTACTTCGAAAGATTGCTTGGACTTCTGTTAAGTTTCTCTGACTTGGTAACATTAGGAGAACGCCTTGAGTATGCCATAAGAATTGGGAAAATTCAGATTATTTCGAACGATCAAGCTGGTGAACCTGAATATCCTTGTGACTATCAGAACAAAGAAGAAGTTGTGATCAATGCAGCCATGCCAGATGTTGAATATCCTCGAGACGAATCGATGAATTTTGTTGGTTCTTCATCTTATCAGAGATCAGTACCTCCGGTGACTTGTTATACTGAACAGACAACTGTGCCTCAGGCACCCTATCAGGAACCTTATGTCGCTCCTCTGGCAAATCAGCGAACTCGTGGCCGAGGTTATCAGAATCAGCGCCCAAATCAGAATCGACCTCGTAACAACTTGGAACGAAGGAATGCTCCTTTCCACCCAGTGCCTATGTCGTATAGCCAGCTGCTGCCATCTTTGATCCAGAGTTCTTTGGTGGAACCTAAAGCTCTTAAGCCAGTTCCAGAACCTTACCCTCCTGGGTACAATCCCCACGTTCAGTGTGGTTACCATGGTGGCTCCCCCGGACATTCGACGGAAGATTGTAAAGCGTTTCAGGCAAAAGTACAACAGTTGATCGACCAAGATCGCATTTCCTTTCGAGAAGGATTTCTGTTTGTTCATACCAACCGCTCAGCTGTCTAAGCTCGTAGATTCAGAAGGTTGTTTTCGAAGGAGCCAGTGATTCAGACAGGCGGGCGCTCGACATTGGCAGTCCTCAGACTTTTATATCATTTGCATTTGTAGTTTTCTTTCTGTCAGTTACTATTTGCTGTAAATATTGTATGTTTCGAATGGTGATATTAATAAGGTGACTATGCATTTTTCTGAATTAATCATGTCGATGTCGCTCATTTATTGCATTGCACTAACACTCACATTTTATTTACTCCACTTTGTCACATGATTAGCAAAGATTGGAGGGAGGATGACGAAATGAACTCATGACCGATGATCGTATGCTTTCAGATAAAACCTTGCCGATGACGTACAAGGCATTGTTTTAAATCCCCAAACACTGGAGATATAAGGAGTTAGTCCCTTGTTAACCACTTCGAGCCAGGAAGTAGATGCTTTTTCGGACTTTTTAAACCCTCACATCTTAACCCGGGGCAGGGTAGTTGTCAGTTAGCTCGACCGAGCGTTCAAATCCTACAGAGGAGTGTTTCCATTCGAGGACCAATAACAGTTTATGCCTCTCAAGAGGTCGTACCTCGTCAACCACAGTGGTTAAAACTCACCAATCAGGAGTGAAACAGTTATAATCCTTTCGGAGCAATCAAGACAACCAGTGTCACACGACTTTGTTACAAAGAAAAAGAAAGAAATGAGAAAGCCCGCTAAGTAAAAAGAAAAAGCTGGAAAGCTAATACTTAGGCAAAAATCAGGGCATCCTGCTGGACTTCAAAAATCGAAAAAAATCGAAAAAGAACTCAAAAGGAGTCAGTCCAGGCAAAAATTAGGGAATCAAAAGAATGAAGAAGAAGGGATAGAGAAAAAATAGATCCCCAGTGAAAGACAAAGTTGTGTATACAGACACCGAAAACGAAGAAGGAGTAACTGTCACTCCGAAAAACCTTGTGAATTTCTTAACTATGGTTCTTACCATTCAACATACCTCTCGAAGAGGCGAGCGCTCGTGCTAAGTTAACTGAACTTTAGGATCGGAGATCATCACGTAGAAGGGGTGGGTACGAATCAAAATTTGAGCCAAATATCCTTTGTTTCATGAGCCGTGAACCCGACCACGATACAACCCTTAAAAGACCTAATTGAGGTAGGGTTTATTCTGAAAGCGCATTACGATAAGGTTGAGTAACCTGACTCCTTCTTGATTTGCTAATCATATCCTTGTTGTATTTTTCACTGATCAAATCAGCGCTACGTTTGAACTTAGTTTCATTCGTCACTCACAATCATATAAATGAGTGACAGCACAAAAATTTTCAAAATCTGCATAAACATCGCATTAAAATTACCATTCGGGATTAAACAATTTTACTTGCAGGTCGGTAGTTGACACGAAGGAAATTCCAACAGGGAATAATCAAACAGGACTGAATAATTCAGTAGTCTGGATCAGAATGGTGAATGTTGAGAAACCCTGTGAATCCGGGGCATCGACTTCCAGCGAGTTCGGAATCATTTAGTCTGAGGACAAGTCCCGAAGCATCAGTTGATTATGGGGCAGTTCGTTTGAGAAGCAGCTGATCAGAAGTGAGTCTTCTCGAGAGCCAATCAGGGGCAGTTATACAGAATGTTGAGATTTGAAAATAGATACTTCAGGTGGATAATTAGATCAGGTTAGGTCGCTTATACGCTCATTCCGGGGCAAGTCAGTTCAGAAATGTTGAAACCAGTCATGGTGATAGGTGTTTAATTAAGGGTGAATTCTGTTGTCGTACAAATACTGGGGCAAGTAATCTCGAGGTCTTCTCGTGGCAAGCTGCTCAGAGCAAGTATTCCCAAAAGTTGGATTGGGGCAAGTTGAATTGTACTGGGGCATGTTGTTCAAGCAAGCCTGTTTATCCCCAACCAGAGTTGAGTATCGGGGAATCGTGCCATTACCTTTATAAAAAAAAAACCTAAACCTTCCAAATAAAGAGAGCCGTGTTGTCGATGGATTGTTATCCTACAGTTTAAATTTGTTACGTGTCAGAACTTCGTAACCAAGTCGTTTCCAAAGCCCAGGTCTCGCCTGGCAAACCGGTAACCAGTTCTCGTCTGGCCCACATTTTCGTAACTACCAGTTCTCGCCTGGTACCTGTCAGTTTTTCAGTTATCGTATTGTCGATCTTTTTCCGTAAATACTAGTTCTCGCCTGGTACTCCCTTTCTTTTAACTAGTTATCGTATTGTCGATTTGCTTTCTGTAAACATCAGTTCTCGCCTGATGCATGTCAACTTCCAACCAGTTCTCGTCGGGTTGTTTTCTTTTCTTTAACCTATTGTTGTATCAGTTCACGTCTGGTACATGTCAGCTTTCAATCAGTTCTCGCCTGTTTATCTTTTTCTTTGCCTATTATCCAGTCAGCCCCGTCTGACGCTCAAAACCTAAAACAATTTTTTCGTTCGATAACCTAATCCATTTTGCTATCAGTTCTCGCCTGGTAGTCTACCTTTGAATGCTAGTTCTCGTCTAGTATTTTCCATCTTGTTAATAACCTGTTTTTATCTTTTAAACTAGAAAAAACAAAAAAAAAATGTGTAAATACCTGATACAATAATTTGTCAGGTTCCCCGATACGAAGCTTAATGGATGCCAGTTCCCCGATTAATGTTGAATACCGTATGGACGTTGTTAAATCAGAATTACTCCTCTTCAGCAGTTGAAAGTTGTGTATTGTTCCCGGAAGAATTGAGATTGTATTTTACCCCGCATCAGAGTAGGATCAGGAGTATCCCCAGCCGATTAAGATTGATATCATTGACAGAAGGGGCATTCTCCAGCAGTGAGCCGTTCACAATCAACCCCTATTAGGTTAATCCCCACAGAATACAGTTTGACAGCGGTTAAAAAAATATATTGCTGAGATGATTTTGTGACAACCGGGTTACATCCAGTGGATTTGACGTTGCCTTCGGCATTTATTTTGCCAAGTATTTTTAGACCTGGTGTTCTCTGGAAGCTAGAGCTTACATTAGCATTTGCATATATCGTCATGTTTTCATTTACAAATACATAGCATATTCATGCCGTATAGGGTATTGAAGTTACAAACGCATAACATTTACATGTCATATAGGGCATTGCATCATTTCAGACATCCGCATGTCGGAACATAGACCAGGGTGGTTACCTATTGGCTTTCGAATTTGTTCACCTGCAGAGTTGTTTGGTTAAGCTTCTCTACTCCCCCCAACGGAGTGATTCTTCACATCTGGTTGTTACGTCGGCACCGAAAAAGAAAGAAAGATTGACACATATCAAACTTCTGAAGTTGCCGCCTTCGTCGAAATAGGTGCCAGGCAGTTCAATTCAGAATTCCCCAGGAGAGTTTCCTCAAGTTCGCTAGAACCATGAGTCGACAGAAAAGATCCCATAGTAGATGGGAAGGTGTTTGCTTTTTTGAAGCATTATTCCGAAGAATCAGTGCCTGTGGCGTCACGCAGGTGATTGATGTTGAAAAAAACAGAGAAAAATTTATCAGATAATTGATAGTTGTTGCCGTAACAACCAGACTTCAGTTTATTAGACGCTATTTCTCAAGCAGTTTTGCAGTTTATTTTGCGGTTGGCAAATTTCAGGGTTCATTTGTATTCAACCATCTTCTACCTTTGAATGATTAAAGGCTGGGCGCTCTTCAACCATTCAGGTCCAAGCCGCTTGAATAGGGGCAGCTGTTGCACCCAAAAATTTGACCAACCGGGTCCCGTATCTGGCTCGATGTTTCGAAGCATTTCGCATTCGCATTTACATACTGCATATAGTGCATTTTCTCAATCATGGTGATTTTATCGGGATTACAGCCCCGCTTTTTCATATTTCAGGTGTTTCAGACTGATTCAGATAATTAGAGGTTATTTTTGAGAAGTCACGCGCTTCCTGGGTGTTTTCAGCTTACGCAGTGATTTTGGAGGTTCTTGGTGTCGGGGTTTACTGCTTGCTTCGATCTGGTCTCGCGCTCTCTTTTATGTTGGTTATTGGCCTTTGTTTGCATTTTTAGGGTTTAATAGCCTTTTACGGATTTTAATATAGATTCTCTAGAATTTAAATAGATTTCTTTTAATATTTTTAATAGTTTTAAATCTTTTTTTAGGAATTTCTTTAATAATTTTTAAATAGAATAAATCTTTTTTTTTAGATATTAAATAGAATTTTTAATAGTTTTAATAGAATATTCTTTTAATAGGTTTTTTAAGTAGAAGTTAATATAGTCTTTTTCTATAGCAATTAGTGGAATTATTAGAGTTTTCTTTCCATTGTTATTAGTATAGAAATTAATAGTAAATAGGATTTTTAGAGGTTATTAGGTGTTAATTCTCTTTTTTAGGTTTAATTAGAGTTTAATCTTTTGTTTAGATTTTAATTGAGCTAATCAGTTTTAATTAGGAATTATATTAGTTTTAATTTTCAGTTAGTTCATTAATTGTAGTTTTAATCTTCAGATTAGTTAATTGAGTCTAGTTTATTAGGATTTAATAGGTGTTAGCGTTTAATGTTTTAATTAAGTATCAATCATTAATCAGATCCATTTTCGCTGGGCCGTGTGTCATTGTCTTGGAGGCCCAAATCCCTTGCCACATGTCAGCTATAAAGCCATCCACGCGTCTCACCCACTAGGCCCCACTTCACTTTTTTTTTCTCCACTTCACTCTCCATTTTTCACGCGTGTACACTCCATCAGTTGCCACGTTTTCACTTCTCCTATCAGCATCTCACCGCCACGTTTCACTACCACTCCCACACTTGGCTTATTCACACGCCTCCACCGTTGCCACACGGCTTCCATGCACCTTCCACACCTCCACGTGTCCTCACGTCACCATCCCTCTGCATGCGCGCCGACGCCCTACCGTCGGCCATGCAGCCGCCGCAGCGGTCGCCGGTAACCGTCGCCGGAGTTTGCAAACGCACCGGAATCTGCACCTTCCCAGGAATCTTCATCATCCTCAACTAGTGTTCATCAACATCTTCATCATCCTCCTCATCCACCATGTTCATGCCCTCGCCGGAGATCTCGCCGGAGTTCACCAATCACCATCAGAATTCCCAGAAATCACAAGATCTTCATCCACCGGTGAGTGTTTTCCCAGATTTCGTCCATTGATCCGTTCTCTGATCCGCGCAACTTCATCAAGATTCATACGAATCTTCACCAACTCGTTCATGATCGTCATTGAGCTCTTTGCATATTCGTCTTCTCCGTTCGAACCTTCATCATCAAACAAAATCACTTCAAGATCCATAAAGATTCATAAGCGTCATCAGCATTCTACCAATCTCCAGAAATCGATCACTAAAATCAGCAAGACCATCGCAACCGTCTCGAATCCTACGGTGTTCGTCATCTTCATGTTCTTCGCAAGAACATTCAAGAAATTTAGCATCATCTCCAGAATCTTCATCCGTATTTCCAGATTTCTTCAACGACAACCTCAAGAACCTTCGTCAAACATCTTCAAATCAATATCCAACAAGACCTCATCGTTCAACAACAACACCTTCAAGAAATCTTCTTCGCCGATCTCCAGGAGTTTCATCATCGCATCACGTTCCAAATTTTCGCTTCATACTTTCGTGGATCATCCAAGTCTCCGTCATCAAGATTCTCCAAGTTTCCGTCAAACCTTTAAGATTTCGTTCGCTTTTGTAACAACCGTTCATCACAATGTTCGGATCTTCAAAAAAAAGCTTCATCAAGAACTCACGTCAGTATCACCTCCAGATCTTCACGATCTCCAACTATGGACCAAGCTTCTTTCAGAATTTTATTTGAGTTTCTTTGTTTTTGTTTGTTGTAAAGTTAAGAGCGAAAGGTTGAATGAGAGTGGAATAATGGTGAGTTGAGTTGTTTGAACGAGAGAAAGAGAGGGGAAGCGGCGGAAGAGTGAACAGTGAAAGGGAGAAGGAGAAGAGGAGCTAGGGTTTCTCTGAGAATGGAACGAGGACGAGGGAGAGAGGGCTGTCAAGTGGACCTAGGGTTTGCACCCCCTTGTGTTCTTTTCTTGTTTTTTCATTATTTTCCTTTTATTTTCTTTTGTTTAGTTTTAAGAAGAAAAAGAATATGTAATAAATAGAAAAAGATGGAAAATATTATAGAAATATTATATTAGCTAATAGTTTTTTAATATTTTCTCTTAGGATATATTTCTTTTAGAGTTTATTTTACATTTTTAGAGGTAGTTTTAAATGTCCATTTGTTAGGGGACTTTTTACATTTTTTAGAGTAGTTTTAGAAGTCCACTTGTTAGGGGACTATTTTCCACTTGATTTTCCATTATAGATGGATAGGATAGTATTTTCTAGGAGTTTATTTCCCGTATTCAATCATTGTAATCCTTTTCAGAATGTTAATAAAACGAGATTTGAGTTGTGGTCCCGTAGTTAGCTGAACTACAGCTGCTCTGATTTCTCGTACTGAGCGAGAATATGTAGGCATAGGATGCGATATCCTAGCGAGCACACTAACAACTAACTCTTCTGTTCTCTCGCTGCTGTGCGATCGAGACTTTCCCGCTGACGACTGATCGTTTTCCCTTTCTCTTGCCCGAGTGCATTTGAGACCAGACCGTAGCTTCAGTTCCCGTAGGTTCCCGTACCTCTCAAAACAATTTAAATATATCACTCTTGTGTGAGAACACCCTGTCTAGCCGTAGTTAGCCTGAACTACGTAAGCTCTGATCTTCCATGCTGTGTGGAAGTACGTAGGCACAAGACGCGAAGTCTTGGCGAGCCAATTCCCTGTAGTTTCCCGAACTACGTTGACTCTGACTTTCTCTCTTGAGAATACGTAGGCATAGAGCGCGACGCTCTATCGAGTTAGTTTTCTTCCCGTTTAGACTTAGCAGCCGTAGATAGATTGTTTTTGCATCCTTTAGACAAACTAACAAGCGTGGATCCCGTCGAGTACGACGGACGTGAGGGGTGCTAATACCTTCCCCTTGCGTAACAGACTCCCGACTCCAGGATTTGGTTGCGATGACCATTCCTTTCCCGTCTTTGCGGTAGGTTTACTTCGAGCGTTTCCTTTCCCTCCTTTGGGATAAATAACGCACGGTGGCGACTCTTCTGTTCAGCCGGCGCCGATTTTCGCAGTAGCGACACTATTCTACGCACGAAGTTGTTATGAATCAAGGTACATCGGTGACATGAATTCTGGTACATCATCAAGTGCTTACATTGCAGGGGAGGCTCTGACAGTTGATATGGAGTTCATAAGCATCCTACGTAAATCGCAAATTCGTGAACATTAACAGGTTGAACTTTCCAAGGAACAAATCAAAACCTGCATATGAAATACACTACATCAAAGCTCAAATGGATTGAAGACTGGATACGAAAAGACAACAATAGAAACAGGATTAATTCCAAGTTTATTTCCCAGGCGAAACCATACCAAAACAAATTCACAAGATCGCAAACCTAATCAAACACCTCAAATCCAAACAATATCCATGCAGCTAAATGCAGAACTCACAATTTTCATTTCAAAACCATGACTAGAAAACCATGCGCACCAGAAGGAAACCAGTTAACAAGATATATACCTAAGCACATTTCATGGTAGTTTCTACGTTGGGTCTGTTAGACGGAACATTCAGTCAACCTCAGTGTTTACAACAATCCCAAGCTCCATCTTGAAGCAAAGGCCCATGACTACTGCTGTTGCAAGGACCAACTGCAATTTCCCCAGGATACACACGTCAAACCCGAGCTCCTCCCCTCTGGGCCGCTAATCCATTTTTTTCCAGCCCAACACCTTCACTATTCGCACCTGCCAAAACATCAACGCAAATCAGCAATTGAAAAAATAACCGATAAGGGATATTCCTTGAAGACAGAATATCCCATTCAGAATCAAATCAAATCCAATCTCAAAACCAAATCACAGAAATCAGAGATTGATTTATCATTCAATGGCTCATTACAACAATCAGATGAATTGGGAAAGTTTTCAAATTAGACTCAGCCCAATCTGGAAACCCTAAATTGATCATCATTAGCATTCATTTGTTTTTCAATCAGACTTTAATCCCACTTGGAGCCTATATAAAGGAAGAATGAAAACGAAAAGAAAGGGGGGGGGGGGGGGAATCGTAAAAGGAACAACCAGGGAAATCATCACACAAAAATCCTACTTCCGAAAACATAAAAGATTGAGGGAAGAAGCTCATCTTCTCCGGTGAAGGAACCATCACCAGCCACCACCGCTCGCCGCATCGCCATCAACCGCAGCCTTCGCAAAACGTGAATCACCGTGAAGCTTCGATCACCATCACCGCCGCAGTCATCCATTGTCGGTAACACCCTATTCTCTTCACGATTTTAAACTATTGATGTTGCTTGTTTCGTTTTCAGGTTAGAAACATGGGAGGAACTGATAGAAGAAAACGATTATGATCGGAGATGAGAAAGGGAGAGACGCGAGCGACTGGGAAAAAAGGGCCAATTTGGGACCTAGGGTTCCCGTCTGTTTTTTTTTTGCGTTTTTTATTCGTTTTTATTATTTTGTAATTTGTTAATTGAGATGATCACCACACACACACATACACATTACCACACGTTAACCATGCCTAATTACTTTAATCAATAGTCTAACTTTTTTAACCAATTAATTAAGTGATCTTTTTTTAAAAATAAACTATAATCTTTTATCAATGAGAATTAGCCTTTATCCTTTTATTTAATTAACCTCTTTTTTTTTCTTTTATTAATAACTAAAACAAACCTTTTTATCTAAAATAATCCCTTAATAATTGTAATAACCTTTCTTTTTAAATCTAAATCAACTGCTTTTATGATAACTCAAAAATAAAAATCCTTTTATTTAATAATCCTTATAATATAATAAAAAAACATTTCTTAATTAATAACAAAACTGTCTTTATTTTAAAAAACTCACTTCGTGACATATTATCGATAAAAACAATTTTTTTTTATAATAACTTAAAACAAAAGATCTCTCTTTTTTATAACAAGAAAATATTAATAATTTATACCCACTTGTTAAGCTATTTTTGACAACTTAAGAAAACCTTTCAATTAGCGACTTAACTTTTATTGAATAAATAAAACTAATCCATCCAACCTTTCTTAAAATCATCTCATTCAAAGTCAAATCAACATTTCCTTATAATTCAAACTAAAATCAAATCAATTGAAATCAATCAACAGCGTAAAACACAACCTAATCGTGCACTCACGACACAATCACTCTCACTTACACCTTAGCGCTTTCATGCGTGTGTATGATTTATATTTCTGCAATTTACTTTCCGCAATTTATTCTTCGGTAATTTGCATTATCATACTTACATTTAACGCAATTTATATTATTGCATTGCATTCCGTCCAAAGGGAAAACCTACACATGATTCAACAATCGTGTGTAGTGCATTACATTTGCATCATTCTCCCCCATGATCCTTGATCTCATTTCAAGTCGATCTTAAGATAGAACCTACCCCATAGGAAGGACTTTGTCTTCTATCTTTACAACTTAGACAAACACACAAACAACATTATACAACTTTTTCAAACACAATAGAGAAAAGATGCCAAATCATCTTAAGCGAGATAGAATCTCCACCCCACAACAATACAATCAAACATGTAGGAACTTTTCCTTAAGCGCGATAAAGGCATACTCGTCAAACAATCCGAGTACTTAAGCCCTTTTCTTAAGACGATGCAAAGACTATTTTCCTACAACCCCCTTTACACTTGTGGTGGTTACATCTCCCTTAACATGAAGACTCATCTCTTTTCCTAAACCCAATCAAAACAACTACCCTAAACCTGTAGGAACTTTGACCACAGTCAAAGAGCTCCTCATACCCTTTAGGGGAACTACAAATACTCTGATTCCACTCCCGTAAGGATATGTAGGCATAAGATGCGACATCTTATCGAGTATACTTAGAAATAAACCACTAGGGTCTCTAATCCTTTAAGCAGATAAACACTTAGCAATAAACAAACATAAAACAAGAGGTTCCTGTAGAGTACTACAGAAATTTAGGATGCTAATACCTTCCCTAAGTTTAACCAACCCCCGAACCTAAACAATCTAAACCTTGCATTTGCATTGCATTGTGGGAATTTCGATATTTATCCCTTCCTTTGAACAAATCAAAGATCGGTTGCAAATTGAATTAACGATTCAAACTAATCAATAGTTTGGTATCCAAATTTCACCGCGACAATTAGGTTTTCTCTAAGCGTTTCATTTCCCTCTCTTGGGATAAATAACGCACGGTGGCGACTCTTCTGTCATTGCCGACCTCGATTTTCACAGTAGCAACACCCTGGACCTTGTTCAACTAGGAGATTTAATCTTTGTTGCTTGGGGTAGGCATTGACCTGAAAACACAAGCCTTTGGTGCCATAAACTTTAGGTCAAGGGTACCACCTTTCTGGAAAGCAGGGGGAATAGTGGGAAGAAATTAAGGAAAAAATGCCTGAAGCTCCTCATGGCTGGGTTTGTTAGCAGGATAGGGCCCATGGAAAACATGCAACTTTCCAGCAACTACAAAGGGGATAATCATCTGGCATTTCCAGGCATCTACCACCGCGTCATCAACAGATTTCGGATTGGGAAGGGGCCTAAGGGTGTCAGCTTCAGAGAGAAAAAATGCAATAGGGTTGTTTCCGGTAGTGTGAATGGTGGAAATGGTTGAAGAAGCCATTGAAAAGGAAGGTCAAAGAAATTGTTAGGGCAAGAGTTTATAGGAGAAAGAAGAAGCGTGAAGTTGGAAAAAGAAAGCCAAATATGGAAAGGGTCTATTTATAGGCAAGCTGGCATGCAGTTGAAAAGACAAGGGGCAGTTCCAATTCCAGAGTGAGTGGGAGTAGTTTAAAACCCGTAAAGTTGGCATGCGACCAGGCATGATTAGCTTTCTTGGAAATCGTGGCGTAGAAAGGCGCAATTATCACGTCAGACTGGTGATGACACGTGGTTGACTCGACAGAAAAACAATGATGGTGTTGTTGGGTCATTACCAAAACACAGTCGAAACCTCAAAGAACCAAAATGCTAAGTTCCTCAGTTGACAAAGTGCTCAGTCAAAACTGGGTTTTAAGGGGGCATTTTGTTGGCTGGAAGTTTAGACTAAGGAAAGACAACACAGAGATTGGCTTGTGGGTCGACAGGTTGGGAAAGGTGGTAAGGGAAACGATGTGAGTCGATGCCAGCAGAGGGGGTTTTGTGAGTCGACTCAGGCCTATTCCATTGAAGATGTCGACTAAAGGGGCAAGGAAGTCGACACCAAGTAGAAGAACGTTTGAGCGGGAAGAGAATTTGAAAAGCTGAGAACGTGGGAAGTTACAGAAGTGGTGGAAGGACACGTGGCACCACCAAGATCAATATAGCAGTTATTTTATTTTCCTATTTAAGGCAATATCCATGTTCATTTTAAGGGACGCATTTTGTAACATTGTAAAGAAAAAAAACTCTAAGTACCAAGTGTTAAGAGAAAAGAGTTTCATTCCTGCAAAATGTATGATCGCGTCCATATTTCCTCTTAACAACAATTTATATCATCAACTTTAAAGATTTCTTGTCTTGTTGTTTTTGTCTTTATATAAGTCTACACAATCTTTCTCAAATTTATCTTCAACCTATTATAAAAAACACTGTTCCACCATCATCTCATACACTCGATTGGTACATTATAGAACTTGTTTGGCTGGTCCCGCCAGTAAACCTGCGTTAGGAGGTCAGAGGTTGTTCGCGCAAACTGCGCGTGAACACGGGCTTGAAGAAGAAGAAAAAAAGTAATGAAGAGGAGGAAAAGGAACAACAATTTTATTTCTTTGTAATGGATTAAGCCATTATGTAATTTTATTTATCATATTGGCTTCGCCCTTTTTGCGTGTGATTATTCTTTAGTTATTTTTATCTCTTGAAGTGCAGGCTTATATTTTTTCAAATATTTCCTATTAACCCTCAAGATTCTTTTATTTTCGTCTAACTCTTCAATATCATACGCGTCATTAGAAAAAACTTATATGACTTGAAAAGGGCCTTCCCATTTAGAGGACCATTTACCTAAGGCTCTATCTTTTTGATCCATAGGCAAAATTACTTTCCAAACCAATTCTTCTGGCGAGAACATCTTGACCTTCACTTTCTTATTATAAGATTTCTCTACTCTTTTCTTTTACCTTTTTAACAATTTCAAGGTATTGAGCCTTTCTTCATCCAAATCAACCAACTCATCCAACATCAGGTTCCTGTAGGATTCTGATGGAATCTTATGGTGCCTTAAGATCCTCATTGACTGTAAGTAAATTTCCACTAGTAATACTGCATCATGGCCAAACGTTAATCGAAACGGTGTTACATTAGTCGACTCTTTGGGAGAAGTTCGACACGCCCAAAGCACCTGATCTAAAGTCTTGTGCCAATTTCTAGGCTTCTCCCCACATGTTTCTTAATTAGAGTAATCACTATTTTGTTCGTTGCTTTGACCTGACCATTAGCCTGAGCATAATAGGGCATAGAAGGTAACAATTTGAAACTCATTTCCATGGCAAATTCTTGCATCTTTTGGCTAGTAAAAATTGATCCTTGTTTGTTGTAATGGTCTCTCGGATTCCAAATCTACAAATGATATGTTTTTTGATGAATTCGATTACGTGTTCTTGGTTGACATTTGGAAAAGGAGTAGCTTCGATCCATTTTGTAAAATAGTCAATACCTACCAAAATGTACCTTTGATTTTTTGATGACACTGGTCAAATTTATCCAACTAAATCAAAGCCCAACCTCTAAAGGGCCATGGTTTGACTATGGAATGTAACTCACTCGCAGGAACGTGTTATATACATGCGTGCACTTGGCACTCTTGGCACCCTTTAACGAATTCGATACAATCTTTTAACATGGTGGGCCAATACATGCCTTGTCAAAACATCAACCATTTCATCTTGTGGCCTACCTGGTGTACCCCACATGCCCCACTATGGACAGTCGAAAGGGATAAATATGCCTCTGATTCACTAAGGCATTTAAGTAAAACTCCCTCAGGAGTCTTTTTAAATAACTCATTTCCCAAAAGAACATAACTTAGAGCACGATACCTGATTTTCTGCTCTGTGGATGCCGTTGGATTTTACAGATACTCTACTATCGGTTTTCTCCAATCTTCGTTCTTCGAGTTATCTATTGCAAAGATTTCGAAATTCTCTTTATCAGCGTACCTTAGCTTTTTTATTCCCAAATTTGACGGGGACAATCTGGCTGACACAACTCTTCCTCTGACTTCGATTGCATCTTGTAATTTTTCTTTCAAAATTTTATACCTGTCGCTACTGCGAAAATCGGCGCCGGCTTGACAGGAGAGTCGCCACCGTGCGTTATTTATCCCCCAGAGCGGGAAAGGAAACGCTCGAAGTAAACCTCGCAAAGACGGGAAAAGGTATGGTCATCGCAACCAAAACCTGGATTCGGGAGTCGGTTACGCAAGGGGAAGGTATTAGCACCCCTCACGTCCATCGTACTCGATGGGATCCACGCTTGGTGTTTATAGGTAAAAGGGTGTGTTATCTATCTACGCTAATGGCTGGTCTGAAAAGAAAATAAAAGGACAGGACTCGACAGAACATACGATGTTCTGGGCCTACGTATTCCCTCGTGCAATGGGAAAGTCAGAGTCAACGTAGTTCGACCTCCTACGTCTAAACGGGGAAAAGGTTGCTCGCCAGGACATCGCGTCCTGTGCCTACGTACTTTCATCTGAAATGAAAGATCAGAGCAAACGTAGTTCGGCTAACTACGGGTAAACAGGGGCTCTCACACAGCAGTGAGAAAACAAACTGGTCTCTAAGGCTCGGGGACCTACAACTACGATCTGGTCTCAAGTGCGCTCGGGCAAGAGAAAGGGATAACAATTAGTCGTTAGCAGGAAAGTCTCGATCGCACAGCCGCGAGAGAACAAAGGTTAGTCGTTAGTGTGCTCGCTAGGATATCGCATCCTATGCCTACATATCTTCGTCTGGAACGAAGAATCAGAGCAGCTGTAGTTCAGCTAACTACGGGTCAAGCTACTCAAAAGCTCCTACAGAAAGGAAAGGGAAACCTTAGAACTATAGCTGAGAAACAGGGGAATCTACCTACTGCTATCACACCTGGTTGACCGTCCTAATGTCTATCATAACAACTCCGCAGCGGAGAAGTCAGAGCTCCTAAGGGATCATGGTAACAGGCCTAAACCACAAACAAGAAACTGCAAAGTAAAGGAATACTGAAAATATGCATGAATGCAACGACTAAACAAACAAGGCACAGAGGCCGCAAACCACAAAGGCAAGGGAGCTCAGCTCTACCAAATACCAACAAGCAAAGCCACGCAATAACAAACAAGCAGAAGGAGGACCACCTCAACTTCTCATGCACACAAAGTCTACTTCTAATATGCACCTCCTCAGAACTATCTAGATGAATACCTAAGTCTAATGCAACATAACATCACACAAGTCAAACAATCCAAAGAGACTAACCCTGAGCAGGGCCTCAAACAAACCTGAAACAAGCTCCTAATCTATCTTAAACAAAGCTCTATGCAACACCCTAAGCAAAAGATCTAAGCAACAACTCTAATCAAAACCCTAAGCAAGAGGAATCAATCCCAGTCTCCAAGCTTCAGAACAAGCTTACCGGAGAAAGGAAGCTAAGCAGACAAGCTCATAGTGCCTTCCTCAGGAAAGTACCAGGAGGTTACTACTCAGGAGTCGTATCCTATGCGGCTCGACAACTGTGATCAGTTTACATTCCTCCTCAGGAGAAATTAAACTCACATGAAGGCTCCGGCATCACGGGATACTTGAGAAACCTATATGCACTAGGGGAACTAAGTGAGCAGACTCATAGGACCTTCCTCAGGAAAGTACTAGGAGGCTGACACTTAGGAATTGTATCCTACGTGGCTCAACAACTGTGATCAGTTTACATTTCTCCTCGGGAGAAATTAAACTCACAAGTTGGCTCCAACATCACTGGATACTTAAGAAATCCTAGGTAAACTAATGGAACTAAGTGAATAGACCCATAGGACCTTCCTCAGGAAAGTACTAGGAGGCTTCCACTTAGGAATCGTATCCCATGTGGCTCAACAACAGGTGATTAGTTTATATTCCTCCTCAGGAGAAATTAAACTCACAAGTCGGCTCCTACATCATTGGATACTTACGAAAGAGGTGAGAAGAAAGAATGAAAGTCATTCATAGTGCCTTCCTCAGGAAAGTACCATGAACTCCCTTCAAACTTCAGGATCTCGAACCTCACAAACAGACAACCAGCTCCTAGACTAAGCCTCAATCCAATGCATCCTCTGCAAGCTCCAGCAGGACTTCAATCAGCTCCCACCTTCAAGAAGAACCCACAGGCCAACAAACCACAAGAGACTATCTCTGAAGTTCAACCCCAGTTGAACTTCAAAGTCAGAAGTCATCAAGACTTCTCCTATCTTCAGGCTCAGACAAATCACATCAGGACACCCTACAAAAATCTATCAAAAATCTAATGGGAGACCCACATGGCTCTAGGATAACATACTGAAAAATCAGAACAAAATTCAATACCAGATGAAAGAATTAAAATCAGCAACACAGACATATCCACAAACCAGTTTATTCAACATCAATAACAGTGAAAAAATGAAATTAAAATGACAATGCATGATTAAGCTAATATTTTTGCACTATAAAATTCTACACTGAATCACGAGTCTACAGAAAAAAGAACGGAATTATTTGACTAAATCTACCATTTTTCATGAATTTTCTAATGATATGCATGCATTGAAAATATTAAAAAGAAATCAATTAATTGGAAAATATGCAAAAAATAGCAAAACAAAAATAAAGTGTCATTTTTATTTTCATTTAATTTTCTTAACATTTTCATGAAATGGTAGAAAAAAGAATTGTTAAAAAAACAATTATTTACATTTATTATGATTTATTTGATATGCAAAAATAAAAGAAATTAAAATAAAATTGAAATAAAGCTGGGGGTACTATCAGCAAAGAAATCAGGTTATTATTCAATGGGCCCACGCCCAGGGGGTGCGAAAAGCAAATTGGGGCCTAAGGCCCATATCCAGTCTGGTTTCACACACGCCAGGGGGGGGGGTAACGAGCAGTTTGTGGTGGTATGCGTTCAGAAACACGTTTGGGCCTAAGCCCAATACGCCAAACCCTAATCCAAACAACCTAATCAAAACTATCCTCCTCCTAACCTCTCTCTGGTACTGTTCACTCTCTAACCCTAGCCGCTCCTCCATTCGTCTCCCTCAACTCACTCTCTCTGCAACCCAATCAAACAAACCCTAAACGAAGCAAATCCTCACCCAAACACGTCAATCCCTCACAAGAAATCACTACTCAGGATCTAGTCTTAAACCACGCACCAAATCAATTAATCAATTAAAACCCTAATCGTTGAAGGCAACGCGATCTAATCTGAAGAAGAACACGCAAGGAGTTTTAGCAAGCGTACCTGGGGATATTTGAGCGAACTGGATCGTATTGGAGAATGAAGTCCCTTCAACGAAGATCCAAGTCGCGTACGAAGATGGA
This sequence comes from Lathyrus sativus, assembly GCA_963859935.3. Lineage (NCBI taxonomy): Eukaryota > Viridiplantae > Streptophyta > Magnoliopsida > Fabales > Fabaceae > Lathyrus > Lathyrus sativus. The sequence continues at coordinate 440,990,491 of OZ012738.1, read as the reverse complement.
GCGAAGATGAAATTGAAGGATGGCTCTTGAAGATGACGTTCTGGGAAAATTTGCTTGAAGATTGGACGCGGTTTTGAAGCTTCTGGAAATATGCTTAAGAAGGATGAACGCCTTAGGATGATTTCTGGAGATATTGCTTGAGGATGAAGGTCTGAGGATGATTTCTGGAGATCTGTTGTATGAAGATGGATGAACGTATGAGCGTTTCTGGAGAAGTGTATGAAGATTTGAGTTTCTGGAAATCTTTGATGGAGTATGAAGGTTTTCTGGAAAAATTGATGGAGATTGTTGCAGAACGATGAAGGTTGTTGGTTTCTGGAATATTGTTGTATGAAGGTTGATGATTCCGGCGAGGGACCGATGAAGGTGGACGGAGGAGATCTGGGAAGAAGATGAAGAAAGGAGGTGTTTGGATGATTCTGGTGGTTCAGGTGGGTTGGACGGTGGTTGACGGTTGCCGGCGGTGTGCAGTTAGGGCTGATGCATGGCCGCCGGTGGTGTTCTGGTGAATCTCCGGTGAGCGATGTGGGGGCGCCAAGTGGCGTGCATGCGCAGAGGGAGAGAGAGAATGATGGACACGTGTGGACGCGTGGCGTGGATTCTGAGAAAACGTGTGGGACCCTTTTCCAAGCAACACGTGTCTGCTTTTATACCACTGGAGACGCGTGGAACCTTCTGGTAGCTCCTGGAGAATTCTGAGAATTTGTTGGACGTTTTTTTTTTGGACTTGCTGATCATTTTGAGAGCTGGACTTTTTTGCTGGACATGCTGATGAATTATTTGGACAAAAATTGAATGGGCCTCACCAAAAACGCCCCTGGGCCCACGAAGGCTGAATAAAAACTGTACAAAAAACTGAATTAAAACAATTAAAACTAATTAAACTCTAATCAATTATTAACACCTAATTAACTAATGATTAATCCTAATAAAATCTAACAAATTCAATTAAATCCTAAACAAAAAGATTTAAATCCTAATTAATTCTAAAAAATCAATTAACCTAATTAAACTCTAAAAAAAGATTAAATGTCTAATTAATTCTAAACTCCTACTAATTTTCTATTAAAATTCCAATATTGTTTAAAACTAATCAAAATCTATCATTAGTAAGAAAAAAAACTATATTATTTTCTA